>CM064563.1:2179453-2424453 GCA_032716605.1 Paralithodes platypus
AGCGCCAGTATGGCTTCCTTAAGGGTCGCTCTACTGGTTATCTTCTTTCATATCTTACTAACTCTTGGTCATCCTCCTTTCGTAACTTCGGTGAGACCTTTTCTATTGCACTAGACATATCGAAGGCCTTTGATAAAGTCTGGCACAAATCTTTAATTTCGAAACTACCCTCCTTCGATTTCTATCCCTCCATCTGTGCCTTTAAAATCATTCAAAATTTTTCTTTAATTCAATTATTAAACCTACAAGAGTGACGTCAACAACGGCTACTATTATAGACCAACTATGGTCAAACAATTTCAGCCAGCACATAATGAGCGGCATAGTTTATTCTAGAATAACAGATCACTTTTCAGTATTTGCATGTTTCCATACTAGTACAAAATCATCACTAGAGCAAGCTGAAAAAGAAGAACAAGAAATTACCTATAGAAACTACAGTACTAACAACATTAACCAATTTAAAGAAGCAATAGAAGAGGTTTCATGGGAAATAGTTTATAGTTCAAATAACCCCAATGTAATATATAGTAATCTTATGACAATATTTACAGCTTTATTTAACAAACATTTTCCTATTATTACAAAACGAATTAAGGTAAATCATCTATATAAGCCTTATATAACACCGGAAATACAAGAGATGATCAAAGAAAAAATAAATTAGCGAAAAAATATGCCATAAAACCTATCACGTTTGGAGAGAGATACTGTAGGCTTCGTAATCAAGTTACGACCTCTATACGAACAGCCAAAGGAAACTACCATAAACAAAAGTTGGAAGAAGCTGCTGGTGGCGGTAAAAAGGCTTGGAATATAATTAACTCAGTTCTAGGAAGACAAAAATACAGCAAATTAAGTGATACATTTATTCATAACAACAATGAAATTAAAGAACCAGATGTAATAGCACACCAGTTTAATTAAAGAACCAGATGTAATAGCACACCAGTTTAATTAAAGAACCAGATGTAATAGCACACCAGTTTAATTAAAGAACCAGATGTAATAGCACACCAGTTTAATTAAAGAACCAGATGTAATAGCACACCAGTTTAATTAAAGAACCAGATGTAATAGCACACCAGTTTAATTAAAGAACCAGATGTAATAGCACACCAGTTTAATTAAAGAACCAGATGTAATAGCACACCAGTTTAATTAAAGAACCAGATGTAATAGCACACCAGTTTAATTAAAGAATCAGATGTAATAGCACACCAGTTTAATTAAAGAACCAGATGTAATAGCACACCAGTTTAATTAAAGAACCAGATGTAATAGCACACCAGTTTAATTAAAGAACCAGATGTAATAGCACACCAGTTTAATTAAAGAACCAGATGTAATAGCACACCAGTTTAATTAAAGAACCAGATGTAATAGCACACCAGTTTAATTAAAGAACCAGATGTAATAGCACACCAGTTTAATTCATACTTTGTCAAAGTCGGGAAAAATCTAGCTGAAAACATCAGAGAGTCAAATGGTTCCTTTAATTCATACTTAACTAATCCACAAGCATCAACATTCTTAATGCCTCCAGTTACTACAGAAGAATTACTAAATACAGTTAGCCAACTGCGGGATTCTTCTCCAGGCTGTGATGGGATACCTATGAAAATATTACGAATCGTGATGCCTTCTATGTCACAAGTTGTTTTATACCTCTGTAATATGTCCTTTTTCACAGGTATTTTTCCCGATCATCTTAAAATTGCGAAGGTGTTACCAATATATAAATCTGGGGATAAGATGCTATTTAATAATCACCGGCCCATATCAGTTTTACCTGTTATGAGCAAAATATTAGAGAAACTAATGTGTGAGAGTTTGTGTTTTTTATCTGTGTTTATTTTTTGTTTTATGTTGTTTTTGTGTTTTCCCTGTTCTTGCTCTGTCTTGAGTCGGCTACCCCCAAAATGGGGATTGGGCCTGAGCATATAGATAGATAGATAGAATGTATAATAGACTAAATGAATTTTGTTTATCGAACCGTATAATTTCTGATGCCCAGTATGGATTTAGGTGTGGAAAATCAACGGAAACTGCGCTAATAAAATTTAGTAATGACGTACTTGCAGCCTTTGATGATAGACTGTTTACAATTAGTGTATTTTTAGATCTGTCAAAAGCCTTTGACACAGTTGACCACCACATTCTATTAGAGAAACTCAAACAATATGGTATAAGAAATACTATTATACTACATTCAGGTGGTTTGAATCTTACCTTAAGGACCGTAAACAATATGTAGAATATAATAATATTAAATCTAGTGAACAATCTTTAGCCTTTGGAGTTCCACAGGGGTCCATACTGGGCCCATTATTGTTTATTATATATGTGAATGATTTAATTAACACAAATGTACTATTTAAAACAATTATGTTTGCAGGCGATACAACACTTTATGCCAGTCACAGCAATTTAAATACTCTAGTGCAATCAGTGAATAATGAACTAAATAATGTCTATTGTTGGATGACCGCAATTAAGCTAACCTTAAATATCGACAAAACAAAATATTATTCATCACAGAAAAAAGAATGTTCCTCCAAATGTAGATTCCATTAAAATAGGAAATTCAATGTTAATAGAAGAGCAAAATATAAAATTTCTTGGTGTTGTAGTGGATAGGCAATTGACTTGGCAGTCACATATACAAACATTAACAAACAAGATAAATAAACAATGTGGTATATTATATCTAACTCGTAACTGCTTTCCTTCGGAAGTACTTAAACAACTTTACTACTCCTTGGTGTACCCTTACTTTTCATACTGTCACACAGTTTGGGCAACCGCAGGTAAAACTAAGATAGAGAGAGTCAAACTACCGCAAAAGAAAATTATTAGGACAATCACTTTCAAAAGAAAATATGATCACACAAATGAATTATTTAAATCTCTAAGGCTTTTAAAATGGGAAGACATAAACATATATTGCACTGCTATCTTTGTTTATAAAGCCATTAATAATTACAATCCCATAAATATATTTAATTTTCGTTTAAATGAAAGATATACCTTAAGAAACACAAGAGATTTAGAAATTCCATTATTGGCATCAAATCAATCTCAAAAATCGATTCATTATCATGGTGTAAAGGTCTGGAATGCACTGCCTCGGCATATTCTGGATAAACCCTCCCTGTCTAGTTTTAAGATGTCCCTCAAATCATTTTTATTGAGTAAATATTAAAACATCCGTCAAATTGTAAGTTACTTTTGTGCTGAGTATGTTTATGTGGTGTAAGTTTATGGGTGCGAATTGAAAGAGTATATATTATATGTATGTAAAAATGTAAATTAATTCGGGTTAAATCAAGGTGCCTTAAAGAGAGTTTTCTCTCATAAGGCTTAGCCAGTTGACTTCCATGTATTTAAATTCTGAACTTATTGTATATCTGAAGGCTAAATAAATATATTTGAATTTGAATATTTGAATTTGAATTTATCTCTAATTTCCTTTCCGGCCGTTCCATAGCTGCTGTTGTGGACGGCCATCGCTCACTTCCTTATTCTATCAACTCCGGTGTTCGTCAGGGGTCTGTCCTAGCTCCCATTCTCTTTCTTATTTTCATAGTTAGAACAGGAATATAAATACGATAGTTTACCGTAGGTAGTATCGAGGACAATAATTTGTTAACCAGATATATGGTGACGATATCCAAGCACTTCTACGTTATTTTTAATGTAAAACAAATATATTTCAATCACACAGACACAAATTGTACATAAAAACAGCGGTTCCAGTCATTTAAATGTCCCGAGTGCAAGTGACTGCAAGTGACGCTCCGAGTTTGAACCCAAATATAAAATACAGCTTACAACAGTTAAGTAATATTGTTACAAATATTTTTGAATGAAGGATGCCTTTAGGCACATGGACCTGTTTTGTTTTGTCTTTGTTTTTCCTTCCTCTATTTACTGTCTCTTAGAAGAAAAACATAAATACTGATTGTAGTACTTTTTTCTTATTTCGAATATACTACTAGAGTGGGGGATAAATCGACAGTCATTTAGAAGCTCGTATACTTGATTTAACAAACTTGCTACTACTCTAGTAACTGTTTCTCTGTTCGGGCCGAGATGAGTTCAAGACACTGATTGAATATTCCGTCGACCCACCATAGGTTGTACTTTGGAACCCTAGAGCTCCCGTTACTCCCTATTTGGATTCCCTATATTCAGGTAGTGACTCAAGTCGACTTCGATCCAAAGGCACGTTACTAGTTTCTAAAATAATATGTTTTTTACCAAGCCCTGCTGTGTCTACTCCAGAGACCAGGGCATCAATGAATCAGACCTTTATTCACCTATCTAAAACAATAGTTATATTCCTAAACTAAACTTCAGAATGATATACTTTTACCGGGCCTACTATGTCTACTCCAGAGACCAAGGCGTTACTACATATGACCTTTGAATTAATATTTCCTCTTAACCATGTACAATACATTTACTCATATGACAAGGGCGTTGTTACTATGCTCTGATTTGCATAATCCATATTATGTAATACCCGAGGGAGGTTAATTGTATGTACATTGGATTCCTTGGCCATGAAAACATGGGTATAGACCCCACTTTTATTATGTTAGGACACTGGGTTGTAAAGTTATGCTGGTTTTCAATTTTCGGCTCATGGCGATAGCAATTAACATCAATATGCAATTTTGAGGACTTTCCCTTATCCGGATTTATGAAGACTTTTGATATGTTGTATTTGGGGGTTTCCCGAAGCCAATACTGGTGAAATAATTTATGTTGCAATTATTTCCAGGTCCAGTTACAATTTGATTGGACTAATTAACATAATTATGCTATTTTGAGGACTTTCCACTATCCGGATTATTAAGGACTTTTGATATGTTATATTTGTGGGTTTCCACAAGTCAATACAGGTGAAGTAATTAATGTTGCAATTTGTGCCAGGTTCAGCCCATATTTCTAGTAGATTGACTGGACTATACCTCAAAACCTCTACATGGACAAGATTCTCCGCTTTAATCCTTTTACATAGATTCTTATGATTACAATATTATCCTGGACGTAACACCCGTAACGCTTAACACGGAACTGACCGAATATACCTTTAACTATGGTAATAGATAATGTTTCCTTTATAACCAAAGATTTCGTTGATCATACGGACTAGTGTCCTTCCTACCTATTTCTCAAACTAAAGCCAATCTAATGGCAACTATTATTTATTCGCCTGAGCCTTATTAGTGTCTATCCTCAAGAATTACTCCCTTTTACTTTACTATTAATATCTATTTGCTGTCCTATTAGATCCTATACTAGTTATAGCTTATCGGCATGGAGCCTTCTCTAACAAGAATAACTATTTTCCTATTAACACATCAATTTTGATTTATAAACAAACAAAGGTCTGGTATCTTTTCTCTTTAGTTTGTCCTATAAGGACACATCAATTATTTATGGAACCACTGGGTTAGTCAAGCATTTTCTCTCTTTCTTTAAGTCTGGTTCGGGCCCAATATGGGTCCTTTAAAAATATATATTGTATACTGCTAGGTGTGTGCTGAAACAATTTCACCACCTCAGAGCTGGCCAATAGCTCTTCTGGAAATCTTCGCTCCCGTCTACTATCTGTCGTCCCTCTTGAATCGCTTGGCTGTAGGTATGCAAGCCAGCGATGTGACGACAGGCGGCCGGATACTGAAGGTGTATCCGCCTAGTAGGAGAGAGCAATGCTAGGCCCGAGGTGGTCTTTACTGGAACATTTGGTGAGGGGTGGGAGGCTGGAATAAGTGGTTCCGAGTTCCCAAGCGAGAGAGATGAAGTGGGTTGCAAGAAATTCGCCCAGTGGAGTCCGAGAGGTGAATGACCGCTGCAGAATGAATGAATGCATATAGAAAAGTTGGGTGAGGGTGAAAGAAGGGAAGTTTTTATTGGTTAAGTAGGAGAGACAGTGATACTAGTGAGAGAAATAGGGTGTCGGGGCTTGACCCAACGTGCGTGAGTTGAATAATTGAGCTGGGGTTGAATTGTTTTAGTTGGAGAAGTTACTTTAACCCTTAACTGGCGGCGCGCATCATATGTCGAGTGAAAGAAATTTGGACTATGTGGCGGCTCACAACATAAGTCGTGTGGCAATTTCAGCACGTAATGTTGCTGAGAGAGAGAGACAAGTGGTGGCAGGAGAGTAGCGAGCGTATGACTGCTCCAGACCACCGCGGTGGACCAACTGACATGAATCCCACCCTCCTCCACCCTCTCACACTCGCTACATAGTGAATTGTATGGGGAAGTACCGAATTACATGGTTTTTGCACTCGTGTTGCGCGGTTGTTGCAAGAAAACTAGCGGTCATGCAAGGATCATTGTGGTGTCATTGGAAAGCTCTGTTTATGCCCTTTCAGGGATAGATACTTGTTTAACACTCTGGGTCTTATTTAGGCATGAAAATGATCACGTAAACAGCCCTATTTTGGGTAAAAACACCCCGCTGGTGGCTACATATTATTTACCGCCTAGGCCGCTCGTTAGGTGTTAATGAGATTCAGGATGGCTTGCCAAGAAGGGGGCAAGGGATGGGGAGCAAGTTAATTGTGGGCGGTATAAAATCGAAAGTGCTTGCTATTGGGCTTTGGATGTTTTAGGGTTGTATTTTGTGGATGGTAGTAATTCGAAAATGGTATAAAAGGGAGAGATAATTTTGGGTGGCATTCAGTCAAAAAGGGGGTAATGCTGGAGAAGAGCTGTCAGTGGCAGAACTTGTAAGAAGGCTGTACTGTTATTATATTTTGAAGTTACGTTAAAAGGTTGTTGTCTTGTAATTTGATTATAATTGGCTAAGGATTGGTGCTAGTTAGGAAATTTGGTGGGTCTGTGAAGTTTATATATATTAATTGGAAGTGAATCTAGGAATCTAGGTCAAGAGTGGTAGGGAGGTTGGACTGTGGACGAGCCGGCATGACCCACTGCCTCTACCAATCTTGATTTTAAGTGAATTTAGGAATGGGTGCCTCTCTGTTGTTGGGGTGAAGGAGGTTTGACAAGGGACGGGGGTGATCTAAAATTCTATTGAAAATTTGGATGAAGTTATCATGAAAGGTCTCAAGTTTTATAAGTTGTTTTTCTGCTAATTGCTGCCAATACATATTTAGAGGGGGGATGTGGGATAGATCGTGAAGATGTTGTGCCGTCTGGAACTCATACCACTGAGTACCGAACATCCACCTCAGTGCTTTATTTTGAATTCTTTGGTATTTTAGTTGGTTGGTAGGGGCCGAAAGTGAAATGCTGAATGGGACGTAGCACAAAAGAGGTCTTATTAGTGCTTTGTATAAGTGAAGCTTTGTTTTTATTGAGGCATTTCTGAATCGAAAGATGATTTGTAGGGATTTAGATGCGATGGCAGTGGAAGTTTTTGCTTGTTGATGAAATCGGATGTTTTTGTCGAATGTGAGGCCGAGTACTTTGTTAGTGGGAGAGACATTTATTTGTGTGCGGTTAGGGACAGGTGCTCGGGAGTTCTGGAATAAGGGTCTTGGGCGGAGATGTCCTTTGGCAAAGTATGTGACGTGTGATTTGTGAGGATGAGCCTGAATCCGCCACTTTTGCTCCCATTGTGCTACTTTGTCAAGTTCTCTTTCAGTTCTGTTTGTCAATGCGTCTAGTGTGTCTGCTCTTATTATTTGTGTCACGTCGTCTGCGTACATTACTGTGAGAGAGTCATTGTGAATGGGGTTGGGAAAGTCATTTGTGTATAGGATGTAAAGGGTAGGAGCGAGCACTGAGCCTTGAGGTACGCCTGCGTTTAGTGCAAATGAATCTGAATAAAGATTAGAAAACTTAATTTTGGCTGTTCTATTATCCAAAAAGTTGCAGAGAAGTTTCTGAGTAATTAATGGAAAGTTGAAATTTTCGCAGATTTTGTACTTCAAGCCTTCATGCCACACTGTGTCAAAAGCTCGTTTTATGTCCTTGGTAATTAAGGCTGTCTTGTTTTTTCGTCTGGACTGTTTGTTTATGTGATGGTAGTTTGTGATAATGTTTAGTGCTTGTGTCGATCTGTGTTGTCTAAAACCAAATTGCATGTTCGTGAGGAGTCCTTCGTCTTCGAGAAATAGTCTGAGTCGGTGGTTTATGATACGTTCTAGAGTCTTCCCAAGTGTCTCAAGTAGACTAATGGGTCTGTAGTTTAGTGGATTAGTCTTGTCTTGGTTTTTCTTGGGAATGAGGATAATGGTCGTTGTCTTGAAGCAGGCGGGAAAGTAGCCTGATGCCAGGATGGCGTTGTAGAGGCGGGTGAGTGCTGTTATGAAAGTGTTAGGTAGGTGCTTTACAAGGTGGTGATTAATACCTGTGGCACCAGGCGCCTTTCTCCGTGTTTTAGACAGGATGAACTTGACTTCGTCTGGCACAATGGGAGTGGTGAGTATGTTTTGAGGGTCAAGTGTGTTTAGGTTAATGTGTGTCTCATGGGAGATGTTGTTGGGATGGTAGTGAGATGTTCTATATTTCGGATGTGTTGTTCGGCAGGCCTTTCAATAGGGGTGTGGGTGGTATACTTGTTGCCATGTCTGTTTAAATGTATCTGTGATAGCCCTAGGATCAGTAATTGTGTTGCCATTAACAGTGAGGGAGGATGTTCTGGGAGTGTTATTACCAGCCTCCCCCACCCCCTTAATATAGTCACGCCTCCCGTTCTCCGGCGCTGTGATTGGCTGAGCCGGCCACTCGGCCACCCGTCGCTCTAGCCATGCGTCTTGAATTCTCTCTCTCTTCGCCTCCACTCTTCTCTCTTCATAATACGCACCTGCCAGCCACCACACAGTGCACAACCCTCTCCAGCTACTACCTCTGGCCTGTGTGTGTTTTCCCGCCAACATTATTATGATACTGGTACCCGCCTGATCCACACCAGTCATGTGCCGGCCACCACACAGTGCACAACACTCTCCAGCTACTACTTCTGGCCTGTGTGTGTTTTCCCGCCAACTTTATTATGATACTGGTACCCGCCTGATCCACACCAGTCACCTGCCGGCCACCACACACTCCATAACCTTCTCCAGCTACTACCCTGCCTGGCAGACATCTACCATGTCGGATTCACCCACCAGGATATCTACTCCCTTATCCCCGTCTACCGGTGATGACTCTACTTCTGCAGAAACATCGTCACAACCAAATAATAACCGAACTCAGAGTAATCATGATAACCTCACTAAAGAATACCTTGAATCACTACCTAAAAAGGACCTCCAAATTTTGTGTAGAAGTGTAGGATTACAACATGTCTGGAAAACTAAAAACGAACTTACTAATATGTACTAATATGATTCTCGAGAAGCAAAAAGAGGACTTGGGGAGTACTAACCTGGACCATGATATTCACAATGAAGACTCTGATAAAGACATAAATTTCATAAAGTCAACAGAGGATCGTTTGCATCAACTAGAACTAAGGTATGAAGTAAAAGAAAGTGAAGTAAGTGAATTAAAAATGAGACTAACCTATGCAGAATCACTCATAACACAACTTCAAAGCCAGTTAGCTAATAATGCAGAACAGAGAACGAACGTAGATGAAATAAACTGTACCCTTTTGCTTGGGGATAGTAATGTAAGTCAAAATTTATCCTCTGACTTAGCTAAAGGATGCTCGGTACGTACACTTCCTAACACAACACTTGACCTCACGATGTGCTGGGTTAAAGAAAAACTAAGTTGGTGCCCAGAAAACTGTGTAATATATGGAGGTGAACAGGGTGTAGAAGGAGAAGACGACATGAACACAGTCCTTCATAGGTTAGGACCTCTAGTTAGTGAAGTGAAGGAACACTGTAAAAATATCTGTTTGTCAACTTGCCCCAACTCTAAAATTGTCCATACTTAGTATACTCTATCTAGTATAAACAGTCTCGATGTTACGTAATCTGGGTTGATGTAGCGTGTGACGCTCACCGCTTCCCCCAGAACCGCATGGCTTACTCGCTAGGACTCGCCAGGGCAGATAATGTAGCTACAGTCTACCTATCATTGTGTACTTTCCTTCTCGAGAAAGCTTGTGTTGCAGACAGTTCAGAACTGTTCTTTGTTTTCGTCTGTCACAATCCTTTCTATTTTATTTAGTCAATTGAAAGTATTGTGTTAAGTAATTGAATGATGGGAAGGCGAGAGAGAGAGAGAGAGAGAGAGACCAGGTGGTGTGACTTGGTGGTGAGTGTGACGCGTGGCCGGCCCCCTTACATAGGCCTCGCGGGATTCGTTGCCTCCTGCCTAACACGGCCTACTAGGCGGCTGCTTACTGGGCGACTGTCGCGCGCCCTCGTGCCATTCCTGCGAACTGGGACTCCACCCATGCGGACCCTGGAAATATCCTGGTCAGATCCATCCCAGACAGCATACTCTAAGCATCTCCCTTGAACTGTTCCACACTCTTGTCTTAGAATCTTTCTCTTCTACCGCCTCTATCATTTCCACTACTTCCTCACCTTTTATTAATATCAATCCCCCTCTGGTTCCCTGCATCCACACCTTGAATTGGTGGCCAGACTGTATTATATGCTGGATCTCACATTTCTTATGTACTAGGCTAAGGTTGAAGATAGTCATTGTCTTTTTGGGAGATTGTATTGCTCGGACTGTCTCCATCAATCACTAATGTTTCTACAGGGTTAAATAATGCTAGACTAGGGATCAGGTACCTTGCTGTTGGTGTTTTCACTGTGTGTAGGCTACTTTTGAGCTGCACGACACTACGGATTCTGTGGGTTACCTGGGTGGATTTTTTGTCTGTGTACCTTGGAGTTTAGACTGTGTAGTGCGTGAGGGCTGCTTGCATAATCCACCCAACACTGTTCTAACTCTATTTGTTATTACTTTTGAGGGTCGCCAGGAGGATACTCGATACTTGTGATCGAGAGAATCCTCAAGAGAGCACTCCTTCATATTAACGTAATCAGGCCGCACAGACCCAAGGTCCACACTAGGCTAGGAGCTGCCTTGCTCCACCAGAATTCTGTACCTTTGCGCATCCCAGCTAGAGTTTATTAACCCGGGTAGACATTAGCTGGATTAGATCATATACTCTTTTATGCATACCCATTATTTCTACACAAGCATTTTGAGGTCTAGGTTGCTGTAGAGAGACACAACCAGCATAGACCGGTTTTGTTGATAGGAGTACTACTTTCTCGTGGCGAGCATTATTACTGTTGCACCGCTTATAATATTCTTGTGTCCAATAACATTATAGGTCCAGCCTTTTTGTGTATTTAGCCTACACGTGCATTGTCCTGCCTCCTGCTATTTTGTGGTTCCATTTCCGATACGTTCTTCTTAGTAGCATCCGACATTATTCAGAAGATTCCTTGTTCGGTGCTAGAGGACTTTACAAAACTTTCTTTCATAAAGGAGTGACAGATATTATTGATTAACGTAATGTTAAGTAAACCTTCTTCTTGTTTGCATTAGATCACACTTGTGATTTAATTAAGTTAACTATCTTTTCCTTGTGTACCATAACTAAGCAACCATATGTTATAGGTAATAGGCTGTTTCAGAGAACATCAGCCTATAGTAGAAGCACATATATACTGAGAGTCAAGATACCCCGCTATCGCAGATATAACTCTGGAGGGTTATTATGTGTTCTTTGTTCGACGGGATTATATATCAGGGGTTGGATCTAGCATTTCCGTTGTTGCATTTATGCCAGTCTAGTCCAATGTATAAGAGCCACTGATTTATACGAGACCCGATCGTAACAAATGGCGACCTAGCTCAGGATTTGGTGAACTGACATATAATTGCAGGTTATTGTGCAGATTTTTCTCACAGTTTAGGCAGTGAACATTTGTTGATTTTGTGGAATATTTTTTGAGGATATGCAAGAATTATTTTTTTAGCAAAGTAATATAGCACTTAAGTTGTCTCCGAGAATTTTTTATTGTGAATATTGTGGTATAAGAGTTTGGGGTACTTCTTTTTTGTGGATCAAAGTGAAAAATCTTCAGTGAGCATCATGTCTTATAGCGGATCAGTGCAGGATGAAGACACAGTACGTGATGTAGAAGCTGAGGAGCAGCAGCATGGCCAGGTTGTTAACTTGGTGAACAGTGAGGAGGATGCAAGGAATTTTTTACAATGGCCTGTTACTTCCGACCGGTTGGTGGGTATGAATCGGTACGGTCTCCAGTGCGTAGCCGCAGCTATCGGCATGTGGCATGACCAAGGATGACCTGATGACGTGTGTGCTGGGTGGGGTGACTGGCGTACGAGGTAGGGTGAGTGCTCAGAGCCCTTTGGCCAAGCCTCCCCTTCACTCTACTCGCAATCCTCCTATTGGAGTACCGACCCTGAGCACGCTTCCGCAAGTGGGTAGTGACTGGCAGGGTGGTTTGCCCCTGGGGGGATCACCGGGTATTTCTAACATCATTGCATCCCCTCCTCCTCCTCAAGGTTTGACCCCAGAGATGCTCTTTCAGCTCGAGATAGCTAAGATGAAGAGAGGAAAGAGCTAGCTAAGATAGAAGAGAGAAAAGAGCTAGCTAAGATAGAAGAGAGAAATGAGCTAGCTAAGATAGCAGAGAGAAAAGAGCTGGCTAGGATGCAGCAACAGACGAGGGAAGCTGAGCTTAGGACTGAACTAGAATCTACAAGATACTGTGCCGACATGGATTTAGAGAAGTCTCGTGTTGAGACGACGGGACAGCGACTCGGTACTGGAAACCGTGCGCATGATCAGTCTCTGTCGCACCTTCTCAAACTGGTCCCTGTATTTGACGAGTCTGGTGTCACAGTGTTTTTCAATAGATTTGAGAAGAAGTGCCGGGAGCATCAGTGGCCTGAAGTTAAGTGGGCGGCCCTTGTGTCCTCTAGACTCATAGGTAAGGGGCTCAAGGCTTACGATGCACTGCCTTTGGAGTCCTGCGTTGTTTATGAGGAGCTCAAGGAGGCTGTCCTGCGGGCATATGAGCTACAACCCGAGACATATAGGTTAAAGTTCTGGGGTGTGACTAAGGCGCGAGACAGTACCTTCTTGGAGCACGCCCGGGACCTGTCCGACGCTATGGGAAACTGGCTCAGATCAGAGAAGACAACTACGTTTGATGAGATGAAACAGTTGATGCTTCTAGAGCAGTTTTATAAGTGTACGGGCGGCGACTTGACTTTAAACCTTAAAGAGAAGAACCCAAGAACTCTCGTAGAAGCAGCAGAGATGGCTGATCGTCGGTTGTCACTAATTCGGGGGTGCGGCTCTGCACAGAGAAACGATGTAGGCGTTAAGGAGCGTTACCCTCCCCCTCCCCGGAATATGGACACACATAAATTTAAAAGCAATGACACCAAGACTGATCACAAACCTAGCACCGCCCCGTTTAAGAAGGGTCAGGGGACTTTTACACCTCAGTATAAGTCCAAGGGGAAATTTGAGTGTTATCACTGTCACGAAGAGGGGCACATGGCAAAAGCTTGTCCGAGCAGACCTCCCACGGCGGCTGTGTCATTGGCTCGCAGCATTGGGGTGTTCCAGAAGTCTTCTGTGTTTGCTGGAGGCATAAGATCAGAGGATGGAGCACCACCAGTGAAGAAGGATCCGGAAGGCTCGAACCCTGTCCGCGATGCCTTTTGCGACCATAGAGGGCATGGCTGCGTGAAGTGGGGGGGCAAGAAGCACGGGGTACAGCTTTTGCGTGACACAGGTGCCTCTCAGACACTCTTGAAGAATTTCACTGGTAGACCCATAAACGCGGCGCGGGTAGTTGTGGTGCATGGAGTTAATGCAACTAGGTCATACCCGCTTGTTAGAATGGAGCTTGAAGTTGACGGTGTGACTCGCGAACTGGATGTGGGAATCGTGGAGAAATTGCCTGTTGGGGGCGTCGACCTCCTTCTCGGCGATGACTTTGCGGTGCCTGCTTCTAAGGTTTCACACTTAGTCATTGCCGAGGAGCCGGCCGACGTGAGTAGGGAGGAACAGGAGTGGGTTGAGAAGTGTCAGGTGCAACCAATGGCGTGTGTTGTAACCAGATCTCTCGCATCCAGGGAGTCACAGCCTAACCAACAGTCTTCAAATAAGCGGAGGAACGGTCACGAGAAGGTGCTGAAAGCTGATACGGTGGAGAGTCTAGTACCAGCAGCGCTTCTCGGGGACTCAGTATTAGCACCGTTAGTAGAGTCTGGAGAAGCACCACCACCTGTCACTGAGAGTGTAGAGGCAGGGCTTAAAGAGACTCAGAGGCAGCAACGGTATACACGGAGAGAGCAACGGGATGCAAAGTTCGATGTTGGGGGAGGGCATGAGTTGTTTCGCAAACACTTAGACAGGCTAGCTCCCTCAGATATTCGCAAATTGCAGCTAGAAGACCCGGAGGTTCTAAAGTGTAGTGACGGTGCTGTCGAACTTGAGAGTAGAGAACGAATGTTGCGTAGTCTGGAGTTGGCTGGCCGCAATCTGGTAGGCTCTCAGGCCCTCATGAAGGACAGGTACGACCACAAGGTGAAACTCAGGGAGTTTCACATGGATCAGGAGGTGTTGATACTACTCCCTCTTGTAGGTCACCCCTTATCCGCAAAGTACGCTGGTCCTTATAGGGTAGCAGAGAAGCTCTCGGACTTAGATTACCTGGTGGCCACTCCAGACAGGCGTAAGAGGAATCAGTTATGTCATGTCAACCTGATGAAGGAGTATGTGAGGCGCCCACCTGAGCCTCTCACTGTCCCCGTGATGACTTTCAGCAGTCAAGGTGGAGAAGGAGAACGAGACAGTCATGCGCAGGTGGATGCCAACTGGGATTATCATGTTTCTGCAGATTAGTGGGCGGGAAACATGAGACAGGCGGATCATGAGGCTTTGCAACACCTACCTGAGCAACAGCGAGTGGCTGTCGAGCGCCTATTTTGTTTATACCCTACTGTATTTGCGGAACACCCAGGCCTCTACTCAGGAGGTGCACGACGTTGACGTCGGAGACCACCCACCCTTCAAATCAGTGCCCTATAGGGTGCCCCCTATTAAACTTCCGGCCCTCCGGGCAGAGTTGGAGTATATGTTGCAACAGGGACTGATCGAGAAGGGGGCGGTAAAGTGGACATCTCCCGTAACGCTGCAACCTAAGCCGGATGGCAAGGTGCGCTTCTGTGTTGATTACCGCAGGCTAAACGGCTTGACTCCCACCAACCAATATCCTCTTCCCCGGGTCGATGACTGTGTAGACAAGATTGGCAGGGCCAAGTTCTTGACCAAGGTGGACCTGGTAAAAGGTTACTGGCAGGTGCCTTTGTCTGAACGGGCGAAAGAGGTGTGTGGTTTTGTGGTCGATGGTGCTACATATCGTTGTAATGTCATGCCGTACGGTCTAAAGAACGCACCAGCGACCTTCCAAAGCTTCATGAACGAGTTAGTGGCTGACATTCCGAACTGTACCGTGTACCTGGACGACGTCATTATCTACGATGACGAGAGCCACTGTGAACATGTAGAATCCCTATTTAAGAAATTAAGCGAGGCAAACTTGGTGGTCAACCTGGGAAAGTGTGATTTTGTGCGGGCTACCGTGCAGTATCTGGGGTTCATGGTGGGTTTGGGCAAGGTGTGCCCCCCACAGAACAAGATATTGGCTATTAACCACTTCCCCAGGCCGTCCACCAAGAAGCAGATCATGAGGTTTTTGGGCATGATTGGTTACTACCGCCGCTTTATAAAGGGCTATTCTACTGTGCTGGCTCCTCTGACGGACCTATTGGCCAAAGATAGAAAGTTTAAGTGGGCGCCTGAGTGTGAGAGGGCTTTTTTGCTAGTAAAACACCTGTTGTGTACTCGCCCAATCCTCAGGGCCCCGGACTTTAGCCGACCATTCCAGCTGGCAACTGATGCCAGTGGTGTGGGGGCTGGTGCTGTTCTGATGCAATCAGACGAAGATGGGCTGGAGCACCCAGTCAGTTTCTTCTCAAAAAAGTTCAACTCGGCGCAGAAGAACTATTCAGTAGTTGAGAAGGAACTGCTGGCGATTGTGCTAGCGCTCAGGCACTTTGAGGTGTATGTTCCAGCCTATGGACCAGTGGTGGTGATCTACACCGACCATCACCCCCTCAAGTTCCTGAATCAATTCCATAACCGGAATATGAGGCTGACCAGGTGGTCATTAATGTTGCAGGAATACAACCTAGACATACGCCATATTGCCGGTTCTGAGAATGTGATTGCAGATTGCTTATCGAGGGTGGAAGACCCGGGGTAGATCATCACAAGGGTAGCCTCCTACTTTGGTTTGATTAGTATGTTTATGTCTGGTGCTTGTTGGCTCGCGTGGGTAGCCCAGCGTATTGGGTCGTAAAGTAGGAGTTGCTGTGTTGGTATAGAAGAAGACAAAAAAACTAGGCTGCCCCTGTAGTGCAGCCGCCATAAACATATTAAAAAATATAAAAATACTATAAAAACTCTTTCTTTGATAGTTACATTTTTTTTAAGTATGTTATAGCAGAAATTCTGAGTTGTACTCCTCTCAGAAGGCTGGGCTAGTGAAGCTCGCTCTTATGAGCATAACTATGTAATTTAATCTATTGTGTTGGGAGGGGTTGTTCATTTTTATAATGTGTTATTTTGAAGAGAACTGTGCTTTACATTTCATTGTCGCTGGGTGACTAGGAGTGGCGAATTTTGTATGGGTTCTGCGTGTCAGATTTAGAGCTCATAGTTGGAGCCTCTTAAAAATCTTGGGTGGGGTGTGACGCTCACTGCTTCCCCCAGAACCGCATAGCTTACTCGCTAGGACTCGCCAGGGCAGAGAATGTAGCTACAGTCTACCTATCATTGTGTACTTTCCTTCTCGATAAAGCTTGTGTTGCAGACAGTTCAGAACTGTTCTTTGTTTTCGTCTGTCACAATCCTTTCTATTTTATTTAGTCAATTGAAAGTATTATGTTAAGTAATTGAATGATGGGAAGGTGAGCGAGAGAGAGAGAGAGAGACCAGGTGGTGTGACTTGGTGGTGAGTGTGGCGCGTGGCCGGTCCCCTTACATAGGCCTCGCGGCATTAGTTGCCTCCTGCCTAACACGGCCTACTAGGCGGCTGCTTACTGGGCGACTGTCGCGTGCCCTCGTGCCATTCCTGCTAACTGAGACTCCACCCATGCGGTCCCTGGAAATATCCTGGTCAGATCCGTCCCAGACAGCATACTCTAAGCATCTCCCTTGAACTGTTCCACACTCTTGTCTTAGAATCTTTCTCTTCTACCGCCTCTATCATTTCCACTACTTCCTCACCTTTTATTAATATCAATCCCCCTCTGGTTCCCTGCATCCACACCTTGAATTGGTGGCCAGACTGTATTATATGCTGGATCTCACATTTCTTATGTACTAGGCTAAGGTTGAAGATAGTCATTGTCTTTTTGGGAGATTGTATTGCTCGGACTGTCTCCATCAATCACTAATGTTTCTACAGGGTTAAATAATGCTAGACTAGGGATCAGGTACCTTGCTGTTGGTGTTTTCACTGTGTGTAGGCTACTTTTGAGCTGCACGACACTACGGATTCTGTGGGTTACCTGGGTGGATTTTTTGTCTGTGTACCTTGGAGTTTAGACTGTGTAGTGCGTGAGGGCTGCTTGCCTAATCCACCCAACACTGTTCTAACTCTATTTGCTTTTACTTTTGAGGGTCGCCAGGAGGATACTCGATACTTGTGGTCGAGAGAATCCTCAAGAGAGCACCCCTTCATATTAACGTAATCAGGCCGCACAGACCCAAGGTCCACACTAGGCTAGGAGCTGCCTTGCTCCACCAGAATTCTGTACCTTTGCGCATCCCAGCTAGACTTTATTAACCCGGGTAGACATTAGCTGGATTAGATCATATACTCTTTTATGCATACCCGTTATTTCTACACAAGCATTTTGAGGTCTAGGTTGCTGTAGAGAGACACAACCAGCATAGACCGGTTTTGTTAATAGGAGTACTACTTTCTCGTGGCGAGCATTATTACTGTTGCACCGCTTATAATATTCTTGTGTCCAATAACATTATAGGTCCAGCCTTTTTGTGTATTTAGCCTACACGTGCATTGTCCTGCCTCCTGCTATTTTGTGGTTCCATTTCCGATACGTTCTTCTTAGTAGCATCCGATATTATTGAGAAGATTCCTTGTTCGGTGCTAGAGGACTTTACAACACTTTCTTTCATAAAGGAGTGACAGATATTATTGATTAACGTAATGTTAAGTAAACCTTCTTCTTGTTTGCATTAGATCACTCTTGTGATTTAATTAAGTTAACTATCTTTTCCTTGTGTACCATAACTAAGCAACAATAATTATGTTATAGGTAATAGGCTGTTTCAAAGAACATCAGCCTATAGTAGAAGCACATAGATACTGAGAGTTAGGATACCCCGCTATCGCAGATATAACTCTGGAGGGTATACGTGTTCTTTGTTCGACGGGATTATATATCAGGGGTTGGATCTAGCGTTTCCGTTGTTGCATTTATGCCAGTCTAGTCCAATGTATAAGAGCCACTGATTTATACGAGACCCGATCGTAACAAGCGTTACGTATCTTTCCGTAGTCTTAAGTTGAACGCTTCCGTAGTCTTAAGTTGAACGCTTCCATAACCTTGGTCGAACGTTCCATGATTGGGCAGAATATATTATTCTGTAGTTGTATATGGGAAAGTATTGTAGGATTATAATTCCCATATATATATATATATATTTGTATTATTTAAGATTGTTCATAAGTATCTCATTGTAAAAAAGATGGGATACATTTTCCATATGTTATGCGCGTGAGCGGTAGGTCACGACAGAGACAAACACAACGCGCTCGCCCTCACTCTCCAACCAACCTCCATCCCAGCTACACACGCTAAGCCTTCTTCATATAGTTTCATATAGTTAGGTATTTTCGCTTCACTTTCATCTCATATTTCATATAGTCACTACATCATATATCACAAATGTAACGTAAATATCTAGCCTATCCTAGACTATTGTAGCCTCTTTCCATACGCTTGTTTACTGACCACTTACTGACCACTTCAAGTCAACTAGCCTATTTTCCGCCATCCTCCAATCACCAGCTGAGTTCATCTAACGGGTAATTATTCTATATGGTTAATGCTTCTTCCAAATTAATAATATACAGTCCACTTTATCTAGATTAACCATATAATTGGTCCTTAAACCTTTCACTAGTTTCTCCCCCCCCCCCCCTTTTTTGGGGGGGGGGTTATTCGGCGGTCGGTAGTTGCCTTGCTTGGAGTGGGGCTGGCCTATCCCTGTTTTTTTCATGTGTCCTACTACGTCATCCAGGCCCCGGTCTTTTGGCCCCATGGGGCTGTCGGTTTTTGTTTTCGTCTGCTCTTTGCTCTGGCCGCCCCAGGTGCCTGACCACCAGTGGGACAGGATGTGGAAACTAGTGGATAGGTCAGGGCTGCGACGGGAGTTTTACCCAGAATGAAAAGTTATAAATCTGATCCAGTACAGTACTCAAAACAATAATTACTTGAAATGCTTTTTCGGGCTCATTAAATTATATTAAAACTACTTTAGCCCTAGAAAATCTTGCACAATTGGCACGGCATTAAGATTAAATTCATCCATACTGTACTGTATAATAATTCATCCATACTGTACTGTATAATAATTCATCCATACTGTACTGTATAATAATTCATCCATACTGTACTGTATAATAATTCATCCATACTGTACTGTATAATAATTTAAATCTAGATCAAAATTATACTGAAAAATAACTTCTTTAAAGTTTAAAGGATATTCATTCACATATCTTTCTAAATTCTACTCTCGTCGTGTGCCCTGAAGGCGGGGTAATATGATAGCTGATAGGCTGAGTGTGTGTTATTCCAACTCAAAACTTTGTCCTTGTGACTTCTTGATATGAACTTCTCTTGTGTACAATTTTCACATTTATTAAATTTAATAATATAAAATTAGCGGTACCCATTGAGTTTAGCCTGTTTAAATTACCCTATTGGCTCTCTCTCTCTTAAAATTCTTGAAATTATTATAACTTTAAATCGGTACCTCTTTTTTTTACATCTAAACTCTAGAGATTCTTGGCCTATACTGTATTGTACTCAATTTCCCTCCCGGCTTTTCTTAACTTATGGTGTAATGATTCTGTAATTTCTGGATCTAGATCATAACTATTATGTAAGGAGTTAAATTGAAAGGCTCCAAATTGCTAGTCTACATTGCGCACAATTCTTATTCCGCATTTCGTGAGGGTGTTATATTTTCAGCTCGCGATTTAACCCATAATTAGCGGCGAGCAACATAAGTCGAGTTAAATAAAGCTGGACTATGTGGCGGCGCTCGACATAACTCGAGTGGCAATTTCAGCACGTAATGTGGCTGAGAGAGAGAGACAAGTGGTGGCAGGAGACTAGCGAGCGTCATGACTGCTCCAGACCACCGCGGCGAACCTACTGACACAAATCTCAGCTCCCTCCTCCCTCTCTCACTCGCTACATACTCAATTATGTACTGAAAGTACCGAATTACCTGCTTTTTGCACTCGCGTTGCACGGTTATTGCAAGAAAACTATCCATCATACAAGGATCGTTATGGTGTCATTCGAAAGCTCTGTTTATGCCCTTTCAGGGATAGGTACTTGTTTTACGTTCTGGGTCTTATTTAGGCATGAAAATGATCACGTAAACAGCCCTATTTTGGCTAAAAACACCCCGCTGTGCGGTACACATAAATAAACCGCATAGGCCGCTCGTAAGGTGTTAATTTGATTTCTCGGAGTACTGTATTGTTGTCCGCAACTTAGTCAGTCTGGCATTGATATTTTGATAGTTTGATTTAACGTCAATAAATTTCCTTCCCGTATAATCATGGCTAAAAGTGTACAAAGGCGTCGGGCTGGGCTTAAGGGCTCTTTGATGGTCTTGACCTTTGACATCGACGAATTCCTTGATTCGGCGTCTAGAGTGGAGGTGGAGGCCAGGTTGCTCAGTATTCAAAAGCAACTTGAATAGTATGAGGTCACACAGGAGGACCTGGCCGACACTTACGAGACGGACGCCGATTATATCGAGGAGTTAAGAGAGGATACCCTATATATGGAGGGCATACAAGTAATCGTTGCCACACTGAAGGGGATCTTGATTCCAGAGGTCAAGAAGGAGCCAAAGAAATCTGCAGTCAAATTACCACATCTTACTCTTCCAAAATTTGAGGGTGATGCCACATTGTGGTCGGGATTTTGGGAGATGTTCAAGTGTACTATCCATGACAATCCCGACCTCACAGATATACAACGCTTCACCTATCTAAAGGGTCAGCTTCTGGGTGATGCACATAAGCTAGTCGAAGGATTCATTATCGAAAGTGCAAGTTATGCCCCAGCAATAGAGCTCCTGCAAGAGACATATGGGCATCCAGATCGAATCAAGGCAGCTTATGTTACCAAATTCAATCAATTAGCGTCACCCAAACACCAAACAGCTGACCTGAAGGACTTCTATGCCAATACAGAGAGTGTAATGAGGTCAATCATTAGCCATGGTATTTGTTTGGAGGAATTTTGTGTGGTGACTCTTGTCAATAAGTTACCATCACCACTAAAAGAAACTATAAAACGGGAAACGGGAAATGGGAGACTTGAGCCTGGATTATAAGAAATTCACCCATTGCTTCGAGTCTGAAGTGTACAATCTGGCGGGTCAAGACAGAGTAGGGGGTACACCCATGGCTACGTCAACATTTACCGCCAAAAGTGAGTACAGGAAATTCAACTGTGTTCTGTGTAGTGGCACCAATCATTTATGGTACAAGTGTATGAAGTTAAAAGAGCCCGTCAACTACGTCTCTGCACTGGGTGCTTGTCAAAAGAGCATGGCCATTCGGGTTGTACTAATCCTAACATAAGAAGCTGCAAGTTTTGTAAGGGCAAACACTTTCATTCCCTGTGTACACAAAAACAAGGGAAGGAAAGTAGACCAGCGGAGGATAACACCAAGAGAGAGCATACTGCTGCTACTTCAACTACAATGTCCATTGCCACAGGTAAAAATACAGTAATCTTGCCCACCGTACAGCTGCCGGTAAAGGGTAAGGATAATAATTGTGTTAAAATCAGATCGCTACTTGACCAATGTTCTCAGAGGACTTTTGTGAAGTCTTCTGTTCTATCCTCCCTTTCCTGCATTTCTAAAGGAACTGAGGAGTTATGTCTTCACGGATTTACCGGAAAACAAGCCTCTAGGGAATATAATGTTGTGGCACTGCAATACAAACACAGAGGTAAATTTCATCATCTAGACGCAATAGTGGTTGATGAATTGCCAGAACATAAAGGTGAACTTAACCTAAAGTCTAAACTGGTTAGTTTACAAAGTAAAGGCATAAAATTAGCCGATCCTCACGCATCGGACACAGCTCAGCTGGAGCTGCTCATCGGTGCAGATCACTACAATATAGTGCGACCTGGGTATAAAAGGTCAGGTAGCCTAATTCTGCTTTCTACCAAGTACGGGTACGCCATAAGTTGTTCATATGTGGCACAGCCTACCAGCTCCAGCACAGAAGTAATTACTGTATTGAAAGTAGCAGTAACCCCAATGGACGAATACATGTCCACTGGTAATATTCCACCATGCAAAAATGACTTAAACGTTTTGTGGGAATTAGATCACATCGGGATAACCCCTAAGGAATACTCACAGGTTGAGCGCCAAGCACTATCGTCGTATGAGGATACCGTTACCTACGATCCCGACAGCCAACAGTATAAAGTGAGACTGCCCTGGAACAATTACAAGGATCAGCTGCCAACTAACAAGGGTTTGGCCATAGGCCGTCTTCGGGGTCTTCAGAGAGATTCATCAAAGAGCCTGACTTTTGAGAGGAATACTCAAAAAGTCATAAAGCAGCAGGTATCCCGGGGTTTTATAGAAGAGGTGCCTTTTGATAAATCAGATACCGGACATTACTTGGCTCATCATGGAGTAGTCAAAGAGAGCAAAACTATGCCAGTGCGTATCGTCTTCGACTGTTCCGCCAGGATGAGTGATCGTCAGCCTAGTCTTAATGACTGCCTGCATACTGGACCTTCACTGGTGCCAGACTTAGCGCAGGTATTGCTCCGGTTTAGACTCGATAAGTATACCTGGGTGTCTGATATTGAGAAGGTATTTCTGATGTTAAGACTCCATGAAGACGACCAGGACTATACGCGGTTTATGTGGCCTAAATTTCCAAGGCAGCTAGATTCCCCCCTCATTTGTTACCGGTTCCGGGAAGTTTTATTTGGCGCGACGTGTTCCCAATTTCTTTTAAACGCCACCATTTTAAAACATTTGTCGAATGTCAGTGCAGATCTGCAGGTTATTCATCAGATTCGGTCAGGGCTATACATCGACAATTTACTGGGTACAGGTAATGATTGATGAAGATTTCCTGATTGATACCTATGGTGTAGTCTGAGAAATTATGAATGACGCCCATCTACATTTGCGTGAATGGGCGACAAATAATTCTATTTTGCGGACTGTACTGCAACGGGATGCTGTGGCGGCTGTACAGCAGGAACATGTTAGAGTGCTAGGGCTGTTTTGGGAAACGGACACCGATACCCTCTCATTCGGCGTTCAGTACGTGCAATATTCGCAGATTACAAAACGGATTTGCTTGAGTATGACGGCTAAACTTTTTTACCCCTTGGGGATAGTTCTACCGGTGTCGATCAAATCAAGATTATTCCTTCAGCAATTATGGAGGGTAAAATTAGGTTGGGATGAGGTTTTGACTGGCGATCTGGTTCAGGAGGGGGATGACATTATTTTGGATCTTCGTCTCTGTAAGGGTTTTAATTTTCCTCGGAGAGTTGTCATGGACCATCCTGTTTCCATTCATGCCTTCTCAGACGCTATCAAGGTCACGTACGGCACTGCTATATACTTTGTTGACACAAGTGGCAGCCGTCTAGTCATGGCGGAGGCGAAAGTCGCCCCGATGAATTCCCTTTCCATCCCAAAATTAGAGCTGACTGCAGTTCTGTTGGCTGCTAGACTCGTTCACTTTATAGAGGAAACTTTTTAAAATTTGCTAAATATCTCGGAGACAGTTATATGGTGTGACAGCCAAATTACGCTCTACTGGTTACATAGCCGAAAGAAGCTACCAGTGTACATCACCAACCGTGTCGACGAAATTCATACCCTGCTCCCAACCGCACAGTTCCGGTATGTGTCTACCAAAGAGAATCCAAGTGACTGCATTACTCATGGTGTCTCTGCTAAATTTCTCAAGTCTTCTGCGTTGTGGTGGAATGGCCCATGCTGGCTTAATAATCCCAACGAATGGCCAGAAAAAATAGATTTGAGCGAGCAACACACTGCTATTGTGGCGCCGGTAATTGACTCGGTGCCTGACGAAGACACACGGTTATGGGACTGGGATAGATTCAGAAGCTATGAGAAGTTACAACGTGTTACAGCATGGGTGATACGATTTGTAGAAAATGTAAAAGCAAAAATCAGAGGCACACCGCCCATAGGTAGTGCTTACCTCAATGTGAAGGAGATCAGAATTGCAGATCAATTATTACATAAGCTCTGTCAACAAGAAATATATACGCAGGAATATAAATTACTGGTTAAGGGAACAAAGTCCAGGAATAACCTGATCAACCAGTTGGGCTTACACTTGAAGGGGGACTTGATACATTGCGGAGGCAGATTACGATTGGCAGCCCTCTCTGAGGCAAGTAAGTATCCAATACTACTGCCCCCCAATCATCCCTTCACCCATCTTATCATCGATAGGTGTCGCCGACACTGTTGTCATTATGAGGTTGGTCATATAGTCACCTATGTAAGACAACGATGGTGGGTGCCTAGAATCAGGCAGGTGGTCAAGAAAGTCCTATGCAAATGCTTAAAGTGTAGAAGAGTACAGGGAACACATTATGATCCCGTCGGAACTCCTCTCTTACCAAACCTGCGAACCACCCCAGGTGACCCTTACAAAGTTACCGGGGTTGACTACAGTGGAGCAATCCCTGTGAAAGATTCACCCAATCTTAAGGTCTATATGATACTTTTCACCTGTGCCGTTACCAGGTCAATTCACCTGGAACTGGTCACCAACCTCACTTGTGATAGCTTCCTACATGCCTTCCGAAGATTCTGCAGTAGACAGGGATATCCACGTATCATGCTGAGTGACAATGCAAAGACTTTCATAGGGGCATCTACATATCTCAAAGAAGTGAGCAACAATCCTAAGATTCAGACCTGCCTAGCAGATGTAAATTGCGAATGGCGTTTCATTCACGTTAGAGCGCCTTGGTTTGGCGCCATATGGGAGAGAGCCATAGGCATCGTGAAGGCGGGTCTGAAGAAGGTGTTGGGTAGAGCTCTCATCTCGATTGAGGAACTCAACACCATACTCTTGGAGATTGAAGCCACCGTAAATGATCGCCCTCTATACTATGCTTCTGGTGATTTGGAAGACCTTACCCCAATCACACCCTCGGTACTGGTATGTGAATACAGACTGCGGGATCTTCCTGAAGAGCATGATGAGGATACTATGGAAGATCCAGACTACACAAGTAAGGACGTGATATTGGCCCACTACAAATATATTCGTAAATTATCGCGAGATATTTGGCATCGCTGGTCGACAGAATATCTGGTGACTTTGAGAGAAGCGCAAAAAGGTAAACGAACGCCATTAAAAGGTCATTGGCCTAGGGTAGGGGACGTGGTAACCATCCATGAAGAGGGCCCGCGCGCATTATTGAAATTGGGTCGGATAGAGGAGTTGTTACCAGGTCGTGATGGTGAGGTTCGGGTAGCAAAGGTTCGCACCAGGACTGGAGTAATCACACGGCCAACAGTACGACTATATCATCTTGAGGGTGACCTCGATCGCAAGGACACCCCCTCGGATCAGTTATCCATTGATGTCCCCTCCCTGGCTTCTACCTCGGCGCAGCCTGTTGACGCGTCCGGCGGACGCCCAAGTCGACAGGCAGCCCAGATATCCTCCCAAGCTTGGCGGGATAAGATTGCCTCCGGGCAAATCTAATCATGTAAATTTTGTATATTTTCTGCTGGTGGGAATATGTCCATACTTAGTATACTCTATCTAGTATGAACAGTCTCGATGTTACGTAATCTGGATTTTCCATATGTTATGCGCCTGCGCGGTAGGTCACGACAGAGACAAACACAACGCGCTCGCCCTCACTCTCCAACCAACCTCCGTCCCAGCTACACACGCTAAGCCTCCTTCATATAGTTTCATATAATAGGTGTTTTCGCTTCACTTTCATCTCATATTTCATATAGTCACTACATCATCATCTTTGTTAGTTATCACAAAAGTAACGTAAATATCTAGCCTATCCTAGCCTATTGTAGCCTCTTTCCATACGTTTGTTTACCTTACTAACCACTTCAAGTCAACTAGCCTATTTTCCGCCATCCTCCAATCACCAGCTGAGTTCATCTAACGGGTAATTATTCGATATGGTTAATGCTTCTTCCAAATTAATAATATACAGTCCACTTTATCTAGATTAACCATAAAAATCAACAGAATTGCAAAAAAAAAAAAATACACGATTATAATGACATGCTCATAAAGTGGGGTGAAACAAATTATGTACCAATCATACAAATCACTGCTTCATTCAAACTTGCAACTGGTGAAGTGGATTATTTTTGCTTCAATCACGATGATTCGAAATTGCTATTAAACCGAAATGGTGCTCTAAGACTCCTGGATAACATTAGTAAACAATGTAAATGTGTAGTTGTTTGCTCAGACTGGGATAATGTTAGGAAAGGACTGTTACATAAGCAGTATGACACCATAAGATCTTCTCAGGTACACCAAACAGCTCATTCTATTTCACATGAAACAAGACGGCACAGTAACTCCCACAATAGAGAGAACCATTCAAAACAAACTAATCAAAACGGTAAACATAATACAGAACGAACACAACAACGACCAACAAACTACCACAGAAATAATGATTCCTATGAGTATCAGCAACATGAAGCACTTTCTTACCAAAGACGGAATGATAGGCATGAAGGTTATACAGAGGGAATCAATCATGACACAAGAGGACAAAGAACACATTGGAGATCACAACCACAATATGTAGGTTGTTATAACTGTGGTGAACACATTCACCAACAAGCAGGATGTCGTTATGATCACCAAATATAGTGTTACTCTTGCTATGAACTAGGACATAAGAGCCGTTTATGTCATGAATATTCTAGTTAGATAGCTGGCAATGCAGGTATAGCCGATATATCAAGTAGTAGATCTCCAAAGGACAACTTAAACATTGATTATTTTAATGCTAGATCCCGTCTTCCAAAACTTGACGAAGTAGAAACTCTTCTGGAAGAGAGAGAAATTGATGTTTTGTGTATAACAGAAACATGGCTGACTGAACAAACACCGGATAGCCTAATTAGCTTCCCTGGATATATAATATTTCGATATGACGGAGGACGAGGTGGAGGTACGTGTATATAATATGTAAGTGATGATATACAAGGTAACTTAATAACAAGTGATTCAAGCACCTACAAAGGTATTGAACAGATATGGTTAAAAGTACAATGTCGTAAGCTCCCTTCTATTATTGTAGGATGTATATATAGACACTGTTATTGTTTAACAGAATCTTTTAATTATCTTTTGGATATTTTTACTAAAATGAACTTGCATAACAAACCACTATTTATTATAGGTGACTTAAACGATAACCTACTAGATGCTGGCGCTAAGCTACATAAAATTATCAAAACCTCAAAACTACATCAAATAATAAATACACCCACTAGAATTACAAATACACAAACGCTTATTGACGTGTTTATTACAAATAGGCCAGATATGGTTAATAATGTTGACGTCTTACCATCAATTATAGCTGATCACGAGTATATTACTGCTAATCTAAACATCAGTAAGCCTAAAAGAACTCCTGTATACAAAACAGTACGTAGTAAATGTTCATATAGTGCTGAAAAGCTCCGCTTGCATATCAATGCAGCTAAACTTGATTTATATAAAGTATTATGTACTGATGATGTAAATGCACAAGTAGAATTATTAACCCAGGTATTAAATCGTAGCATAGAATCCTGTGCTCCAATAACCACAAAGTTGATTAGACGTCCTCCAGCTCCTTGGATAGGTAATGATATAAAGTCTAATAAAGGAACGAAATAACTTGCACACACAACTAAAAGAGGACAGAGATAATGCGACTTTAGCTGAGCTGTATCATTCATCAAAAATAAAAGTCAGAAAGGTAATTAAAAAAGCCAAAACTCAATACTACAAACAAAAGTTCAGAGACTGTACTGGTGATAGCAGTAAAACGTGGAACACGATCAAACAACTGATCCCAGATCATCATAAAACAGATATCAATAATCAATTTGAAGACTCGGTTTCAATGGCAAATAAATGTAATGAGTTCTTTGCGAATGTGGGCAAACATGTTTATGAACAGACTCAAAGAAATATAAATCACTCCCATCCTGAGAGTGCTTCACATACTATAGCACTACCACCTACTATGTTCAGACCTACTCCAGTAGACACGGCTACAGTCATCTTAACAATCAAGCACTTAAAAGACACAAGTGCAGTAGGCGCTGATGATATACCATTAAGTTATATTAGAGATGCACTACCAGCCATAGAAAATATCTTAACTATAATTATAAACACATCAATTGTTACTGGTCAGTTTCCACAGCTTTGGAAGCATGCTCATATAGTACCAATTCATAAATCTGGTAGAATAACTGAGGCTAGTAATTATAGACCTATTTCACTCCTTCCCATTTTATCAAAGATATTGGAAAAAATTGTCACTGAACAACTCATGGAATTTATAGAAAAACATTAAATTTTGTCCAAAACACAACATGGTTTTAGAAAAATTCTATCAACTCAAACTGCACTATTGAATATATGCAATGGAATATACAACAATATGGATAACAAAAAGATATCGGTACTAACATTGTGTGACCTTTCCAAAGCGTTTGACATACGTGTGAATCATGAATTGCTTTTGAAAAAAAATTCACTGTACAATATTGATCGTTTTTGGTTTGAAGATTATCTATCATCTAGAACTCAATCTGTTAGATTAGGTAAGACTATATCTCCCAAACTTACGAATTCATATGGGGTTCCTCAAGGTTCTATTTTAGGCCCGTTACTCTTTTCTATATTTGTTAACCCTTAACTGTCGGCGCACACGACTTATGTCGTGTGAAATAAATTTGGACTATGTGGCAGTTAACAACCTATGTCGTGTGCCATTTTTAGCACGTAATGTTGCTGAGAGAGAGAGCTGAGCGGTGTGCGGAGCGTAGTAAGGCTATGACCGGCTCCCACCACTGCGGTGGACTAACTGAACTGTATTCTAACTTCCTTCCCCACTTCTCACTCGCTACACAGGGAATTATGTAGGGAAATTACCTAATTACAGGGTTTTTGCACTTGTGTTGCACGATCGTTGCAAGAGAACCAGTGGTCGTACAAGGATGGTTCGGGTGTCATTGGAAAGCTCTGTTTACGCCCTTTCAGGGATAGATACTTGTTTTACGCTCTGGGTCTTATTTAGGCATAAAAATGATCACGTAAACAACCCTATTTAGGGTAAAAAAAAAACGCTGGGCGCTACGGTCCGCTAGACCGCCTAGCCCGCCAATAAGGTGTTTGACCTAAATGAAATTTTAAACTATTGTGTTCTCGTGCAGTACGCAGACGATGCCCAGTTTCTTCACACTGGCACCATTTCCAACTTAAGACATATTAATAAATAATGTAGAAAGTACTTTAAAAAAAGTAAAATACTACTTTGATATTAACGGTTTAATGATCAATACCAGTAAAACTAAATGCATGTTCATATCTACACCAAGTTTCCTATCAAAAATCCCAAATAATACGATAATCAAGTTTGGTGATGATCATATAATTCCGTCCAGCTCTGTGAAAAACTTAGGGGTATACTGTATATGGACTCCACGATGACCTTCAGTGTGCATACAGATGAAGTATATAAAAAGGTAATTGGAATCCTTAAATATCTTCTTAAAATAAGTAAAAGCCTAGATAAAAACACAGGGACACTAATCGTTCAATCTCTAGTAATAAGCAAACTATTCTACTGCTCTACTGTATGGGGGATGAGAAATAAGACTAATATAGCGAAAATCCAAAAACTTCAAAACTTTGCAGGAAAAGTATCACTGGGTTATGGTAAAAAGAGTGACTGAGCAACCCCATATTTAAAAAAATTAAACTGGCTCAAGGTACAAAGCACTATAATTTACGATATCAATATTTTAATGTACAAAGTTATCAATGGATTATTTCCTTCATGGTTAATTAAAGTTTCCAATGTAAACGACTAGGGACACAAGACAAAACAACAACATCTATTTACCAAGGAAAAACACAAAAGTAGGAAGTAAATCTATAGATTATGAAGGTCCACTTCAGTGGAACAAACTCCCAGAACACATAAGAAATGTAACCAATATAAAGTCTTTTAACCCCTTCTGTACCGGAGACATCTTTTAAAATTTATTCTAGCTCTATTTAGACGATTTTATTTAGTTGAAGAAGGGCCTCCAGCAATATAGGGCTTCGAACTATCTTAATGATCCCTATTTACTACCACAGATCCTTCTTCAGCTGCACAAAATCGTCTAAATACAGTTAAAATCAAATAGAAAAAACGTCGCCGGTACAGAAGGGGTTAAGAATAACTTGAAGTCACTATTGCTCAGAAAACTGTATCAAAATCCATAGGTGTTAACTATATTGTATGTATTTTTTATTATCCTGTATATAATTTTAATAATTTGTTGATGTATGTGAATACCCATGTCATTTTCGTGGAATAAAGGAATTATTATTATTATTATTATTATTAGTATACGTTCCTGGAAGCTGGTTGCGAATGTCTTTTAGTGGCTTATGGGAGTATAGGGCTGGCACTGATGTTTTAGACTCATTGCAACCAGAGGAAATGGCCGGTGAAGAGAGCGAGAGCGAGTTTGAAGAGTCCAGGAGCCAAGGGGTGTTTGCATACATAAAAGGGCCAGAAAATCACCCGCTTGATTTAGTTAGAGGGTCCACTGGGACACCTTTTTAGCAAGGGTAGACATCACGAAACCCGGCAGTTATCGTGTTGTGACGCATGTCCAGTGTGAGCATGCTGTACAGAACGCCTAGTCATGCCCCACTCTCGCTAGGATCGTCAGGGCAGGAACTTTGGCTGTAGTCTATGTAGAGTTTCCTAACTTAGTTCATGTGAGCCGTTGTACTATAAGTATTATGAATATGTATTTTGTTTTCATCTGAGTCAACGAGTTCTATTTTATATCATTAGTTATAAGTATTGTGTGTAAAACTTATTTGTAATGATGGGAGGAGAGGCAGCCACAGTTGGGGGTCAGTGGGTGCGCCAGGCGGGAGGTGGGCCTAACTCACTAGCACTCCCCCCTCCCCTCAGTGCTAGGGGAGCCTTTGTCTATCCCAGAGGAGAGAGAGAAATTACGTAATGATTGTCAGTGGGCGGTCCTTAGTAGTTCACGTTGGGCTCACTAGAGGGCCGGGTATAAAAAGGGAAGTCTAGCCATTTTTTCATCAGAACTCATTAGGCAGAGCGACTTCTCATTTCCCTTGCTAACTATATATATTCTTCTGACTGATGTGAACTTTCTCTACTACCTTACATTCTTATCTCCTCTTTTCCCTGCCTGTTTAACTTCCATGGTCCCGTTGGTGCAGAGCTAGTCAGCCAACGTATTATCGCTTGAGTTCTCACTAGATACTTGCCTATTAGATAGCCTATTTTGGAAGGGTTAACTTAGAATAGGATTGATTTATGTTTGTTGCACTTGTATATGCATTTCCCTGTGTGTTATTATTACGTTGTCTTTGCGGCTGACTGTGTTGAGTTAATAATTTACAGTGCGTGAGGGCAAGAGCCTAACCACCCTGTATTTTATTAACAGTTTGTTTTTACTTTGTCAAGGAGCCGGGAGAAAACCAGATACAAGGGATCTGGATTTCTCAAAGTGCACTTGTTAGTGTTAACGTAATACTTTAAACAGTTGTGAGGACTTCGCTAGGCTACGAGCTGTTTTTGCTCAGTCACTGCTACCTTTTGCCCACAGTACCCCAGCTAGACTTTACTCGATTAGTAGATACAGAATAGTATTGAAGCTTTCCTTATGTATGATATTGTTTATGCACTATTGATTTCATGTGTTGCACGCTTGGCTACTTTAGTGATTAGTGGCCCACGAGCACAATCCGAGTAGGCTATTGCCGTTGCATTTGCGGAGTACTTCTTTTTAATGTTTGCTATTTACTATTGCATATTCTTTTAATTATTCTTATGCCAATTTAAACCTTTAATAGTATTTAATTGCCTGTGTTTTGCTTATTGAATTACTGTTCAAAATCCGATACGTACTTCTTACGAGCATCCGAGAAGCATCTAACTTTTTTCAGAAGATTCCTTGCTCGATGCTTAAGGACTATTAATTAACGTAACGTAATAGTGCCGATCCGAAGTAGAGGGTGGAGGACTTCTTAAGTTCTTAGTCAAGGGTGGATTACTTCGGCTTCGGCCAACACTATTCTTTGGTGTTGTTGTTTCTTACTTAATTGTTTGATTGTTGACCAGACTAGATAATTCCTGTCTCTTTATTAGTCTGTTGTTGAACACTAGTACCGAGTTCTTGTATACCCCATTATAGCAGATTGAACTCTGGAGGGTATTGGTGTTTTTTGTTCGGCTGGCAGTACTCAGGGGTTGGGATCGTGTGTTTCCGTTGTGGCAGCGAGCCGTATTCGAGTCCTGATTGAGAGCCCTTGTGTACCCGAGTGCCAGGTCGTAACAGTGTTATTCGGGGTTTTCGCTGAATTTAATGAAATCAAAATAACTCCTTTTTTTACGTGTGACGGTTACATAAATTGCAATAACTCGGCAATGAAATGGTCTATAGAGCTCTTTCACCACTCAAAATAAAGCTTAAAGAATTATCTATTCAATGGATACAAACACAATAAGATTGGTCAATACCCAAGGTCACAAGAGGTCAAAATATGACCTTTTCTGATGAGGAACTAAATTTTATGACTTTTCAAAATTAAATATTTGTGAAAAATAGGTAAATGGATTGAACGTTTAATGCTTTTATATCCTGGTTAGGTACACCATAGGCAAGTTTTTGAAATTAGTTGGAAAAGTTGATTACGTATTTTAACCCCTTGGCGTCCAGTACAATAATATGAAGTTTGCGAATGATATACCAATAATAGCTATGTATTGGTTATATAATTATGGTACTACTGAGTCAGCTAAAGTTCTATCAAAACACTCTGTATCACAGTATCACACATTGCATATATATCTTCAAAGCAGATTTCAATTATTTTTTGTCACATTAATGAATGACCTACTTTTGGGGAGAGGGGTGAGCCGGGGATACAGTTGGAAATGTATTCTGTGATGTGTCACATTAATGGCCTAGGTTTTGACATACTTTCACCTGACATTTGCAGTAAGGGCAGCATTTCATATCTAGTTGTCTGCAGACACAGCGTTTAGTAGAGCAGGAGGTACATTTACAGGGCATTGCAAAGTCATCTGGTAGCAAGATTTGAAGATGGTCCGGTTGAAGAAGCCATCTTCTTCAATGAAACCAAAGTCTCTGGGATCCAGTTGAGGATTGCTTAGGCAGTGTAGCTGTAGTTATGTCCCAAAGAATGCCCTGAGGACATGACCTTTGACTGATCGGCTGTTGGGAGGCAGTTCCAAAATGGTCTTTTTGCTCTGGTGGTAGAGGTAGTACCGTAATTCATCCATTGTTCTGCATTAGGTTCCTGATTTGTACACATTCACAAGGAACTCTTCCACCAAGATGAAGTTAATACAGTTCAATTCCTTTCCAAAATCAATCAGATAATGCACCGGATCTGCCTTCAGTGCAGCAGCCTTTGTACCAAATTTACTTGTGGAATCACAACCAGTGAGATGGTGCAGGGCAACTAAGATTTTGCAAGTATCTGATCCCAACTTATCGCCTAGAACATGAAGGGGTATGTATCTTGTGGTATTACCAACACCAGCACGAATCCACATCTCTCGTAGGCCATGTGCCTTCAGCAGCGACCTGTAGTGTAGGGCCAAGATTACTACATCAGTATTATTTGATATAATAACCACTCTCTTAGTCCCATTCTCAACTGCATGACGAGCATGTGGGATAATTCTGACGTCGGCCTCTTCAATCGTTGTGTCTAGATCAGGTAATGGTGTTTCTTTTCCATTCAAAATAGCCAGGCATGGTTCAATTTCAGGTGGAAGTCCAATCAAGCTAACAACTGTATCTGTCATCGGTTTTGGCTTGGTTAAGATGCGTTGTCGAATGAGTTTCTGTAGCTTGGATTTGTTTGCAGATGAGGCCCAGAATGCATCCATTGTGACTGGCAATTGCATTCCTGTACCTATCCCATATAAATCAATTGGGCTGCAACCACACCTTCTAGTTCTTTCGCTGTCCTTCACTGAACCCTCAATGTATGTGTCAAAGACGAAGTCGACACGTTTAGAGTTGCTGCCAAGTCCATATGACACCTCCAAAAACTTATCGCAGAGTTCACCAAAGGTGTTCATCTGGGATACCCGCATACGACGAAGGCCTGCCATTACATCAATGATAGTCACTGTATTTGCTGGCTTCCATTTAGATGGTGGTATATAGTCTGTTTTTTCAAGGTGTTTTTCTAACTCAGTGCACAGTTCACTTTTGTTTGGTTTGGTCATTAGTCCATTCTTGTCAAAGAGGTAACTGCTGTCAATCAGGTCAAACCCCAGCAAATGTTTCATGTCATATCCTCGGACACGAGCAATGTCATAGATCTTCTGGGTTTCTGCCATTTGCTTCTTGGTCTTTTTGCTTGTAGACTTATAGGTACTTTGGTCTCCCTTCATGGATTTGAATGTCTTAAGGTTCGTCCTGTGAATGGTATCAAAGATGAATCTGTGTTTCATTACGATTCTTTCATTTCGGAATGTTTCATACTTCTTCCTAGATCTTTCATCAAATTTGAGCAGATTGTCACGGATTTCCTTTGTCAAGATTTCCTGTGTGAGGATGTTGTGAAGCTTGTCTTTGTCTCCTTCACACGGTAACGTCATGGGGTTGTCATGTTCTTTTACATACTCAATCATATCCTGAATCAATGTCTCAGATGACCTTGTTGCTGATAAGTTGAACTCGTGGTTTACTAAAAGTTCTGTGCTAGGTGTGACGACTCCACTGACCTGACGTTGGAAATTGACAACAGCTATCATTTCAGGCTCACCATCTACAATATTGTCACTGTGTTAAATATCAACATCAAAAAGAGCTGAAAAAAAAAGTCTGCAACGTCACTGGGAATTATCATGTCAGCATATGCTTTCTCAAGTTCATTGGCATCACAGAACCTGTCATTCAGCTCAAAGTCTTCGTTGAGGATGCAATCTCTCAACATGGTACCACACTTTCTTACTGTTTCCCTATCTAACGACCTTTCACTTCTCTCTGGCTCTGTCTCAGCTGCACCTGGCTTGAAAACAATGTTTTTTTTTTTTTAACCGGTTGGGACAAAAAATGAGATATCCCCCCCCAAACAGGTGGATTAGGTACATTTTCACATCCCTGTTTGTGTACGTAAAACGAGTTTGATCATTACTCCGCGCTTCATTACAGCACTTGGAAATATAAGTCAGGTTATAGCATCTCCCCAAGTTCAACCCTGGTTCTAAATTTTTCATAAAATTTGCAAAGATATCAAACTTCTGCTGGCCAGTTGGCATTGACGATGATTCAGTTGCTACTTTCTCTCCTTTCCTGATGTAGTTACAAATACACTGGCTGTGACAGTAAAGATCCGCTCCAAATACGGCATTCGCATCTGTAATTCGCATTCGTAAACACATCATCCTGAAGTATCATGGCTGCCTTTAGGAATGATTCAGCCCGTCCTTTTTCAGAAATCCTCCATTTATCGTATACGTTGTGTTTTGGATTTCCACAAATGACACATTTCTTTAAAAACTTGTTAATATTAGCTGGCAGAGATGCGGGGTCTCGAGAATCCACCATAGACCGTCTACTCCTTTTAGAGGATGAGCTATTCTCTGGGGAATAAGCAGCAATATCCGTGGAGACTTCGGTTAACTGCTTGAGTTTATCCAGTGTTTTCTTGAGGGTATACTGTTTATAACATTCGTTAGTAACATGGTATAAGAATTTGCCTTTGTCCACTTGCTCCAGTCTTTCAAAAACTACGTCCTTTCTCAATTCCGCTGCTTCAATGATACGTGCCCTGCCATTCTCTGTGCTGGTGTTTCACATTTATCATCATACTTTTGGCAGATTATGCATTTCTTGGGATCGCAAGAACCACTTGAGGATGGTGACTGTGATGCCCTTAATGTTTTCTTTGGTAAGCCAGAGATTCTTCACTTAAAACAAAAAAACAAAAATTCGTTTTCCCAAAATTTTAAATGAACAATATATGAACAGAGAACATAAAATATACTGGATTAACTCATTTTTGCATTCCTATTGGAATCCTAAAGAATACAAATGACGGCATATATCTGTTATGCTACAGTACGTTGATACGGTATATATACCTTTTATTGATTGCTACACAGGGGTTAAAATACGTAATCAACTTTTCCAACTAATTTCAAAAACTTGCCTATGGTGTACCTAACCAGAATATAAAAGCATTAAACGTTCAATCCATTTACCTATTTTTCACAAATATTTAATTTTGAAAAGTTATAAATTTTAGTTCCTCATCAGAAAAGGTCATACTTTGACCTCTTGTGACCTTGGGTATTGACCAATCTTATTGTGTTTGTATCCATTGAATAGATAATTCTTTAAGCTTTATTTTGAGTGGTGAAAGAGCTCTGTAGACCATTTCATTGCCGAGTTATTGCAATTTATGTAACCGTCACACGTAAAAAAAGGAGTTATTTTGATTTCATTAAATTCAGCGAAAACCCCGAATAACACGATAACTGCCGGGTTTCGGGATGTCTACCCTCGCTAAAAAGGTGTCCCAGTGGACCCTCTAACTAAATCAAGCGGGTGATTTTCTGGCCCATTCATGCATGCAAACACCCCTTGGCTCCAGGACTTATTAGTGAAAACCTTCCCTTTATAGAATCTTCAGGTCACCATCATTAGCTTTAAGATTATCACCATCATTATCACAATCAGTAATACCACCATTGTTACGCTGGCCAGCTTGCCAGAATGCACTCGTGACTCGCTAGCGCTCGCCAGGGCAGTGATATGGGCTACAATAATCGTAGAACGATGTTCTTTCTTTCATAGAGTACATGTTGTCACAGACAGATCAGTGGTGATCTTTATTCTTGTCTGTGACACTTGGAAGTATTTTATATAATTGCTAGAATATAGGATGCATTGTAGTGAGAGCGAGCGAGCGAGCAGGGTGGGGGAGGTGAGTGTTGCTCTTCCTCCTCCCTCCTCCCTCCTCCCTCCCTGAGGTTCCCGCCCGCGTGGTCCTTTCTCTCGGTTTTGATTGGCTGGTGGTTCCTGGCGCCTTCTGCAGCCCTGCTGCCTGGTGACGTACCGGCCTGTGATTGGCTGACCACCATGCCTTTGTGTGTGATCCTAGGGATTCCGAGGAGCTACGTTCGTCAGAGCTAGGCTTGGTGTGCTAGGTCCTACATGTCCCTTGCAATTCTGTCCCCCATATAACCCTCTATACTACTATCTCTCTCTCTGAACTTCTTCGGTTTCATACTTCTCTCTTTATCCAATTACTTATCCCTTCTGGTTCTGCATACGACTTCCATAGTCGGCCAGTCGTATTACCAGCACCAGCTCTCCATATATGTTTGCACTAGTTTTAGGGATTATTAAAGTCATAGTCAAATGGTACCATAGTGTTGGGGTGCTTCTAATTATTGGGCTGTTCTCTCTTATTATTTAATGCTAGACAGTGGAAGGTATCTTTGGTCGTTGTCTGAGTTATGTATGTGGCAAGTCAGAGCCTGTACAACATCGACGAAGCTAGCTAGCCTGTAACCCTTGTGCATATTTTCCTTTGCGAGTGTAGCAGTATACAAGTGAAGGGCTTTTGCCTACTCTCACCTGTATGATTGCTACCTCATTTTGTTGACCTTTGTGGAGCGCCAGGGCTAGACCAGATACTAGAGATCTGGACTTACCAAGAGAGCCTCCAAGTCACTTAACGTAAGGGAAATCTGTTCAAGGGGAGGCAGTAGGCTACGAGCATGCGCAACGCTTGCGCTCTGCCTAGTTTCTTAGTACCTTTTTATGCCACTCCTAGACTCTATTAGTGAGAACGACAGCATCGTGCTTATTAACTTTAATTGTGTATGCTTTAGGAATTATTCAAGCCTCATTTTAGCCTAGGTTGATGCATAGTGCACATCCCAGTTTGGCTTGTTACGTTGACTAAGGAAGTACTGTTTTGAGTGGCGATTATTAGTGTTGTCACAGAGTTGTTGCACTCCCTTGTTATAATATATATATATATATATATATATCCTACTTATTGGTGTATTTGAGATACACGCTTTGGTGTCCTGCCCCTGCATTATTTTTGTTCTATATTAACGAGCATCTTAGAGCATCAGACGTTTTCAGAAGATTCTTTATCTGATTGCTGTAGGACTAGACTTCCAGTGTTTTCATAGAGCATTGAAGAGTTTAGTGTTGAGTACAGACTCACACTAAAGTTAACGTAAGCATATACTCCTTTATTAAATCTATCATAGTTTATTCAAGCATTGTTATTACTTAAGAGCATTTTATTAACGTAAAGTACTCCTGTTGTGAGCAGGCTTTGCCGTCATCGGTAAGCCTTTGTAGAAGTGCACTAAAACCCAGTTAATTGATACCCCGTTATCCAGTAGATTAACTCTGGAGGGTTTTAAGTGTTTTGTTCACCGGCGTAATAGTTCGAGGGCTTGGTATTAGCGTACCGTTGTTGCAGATATAGCCTATCATCTAGTCCAATATTGAGTGCCCTTGTTTATTTCGTAGTGCCGGTCGTAACACCATTAATATCGTCATTTACACCTTCACTATCACCACCATTATCACCATTATTATGACCAACAATATCACCGTCTGCATCACCATCATTATCACTAACATTATTACCATCATTGGCAACGTCATTATCCCAATTTTCAACATAATTTACACCACCATCTAACCATCACTATGAAAATAAGTATCACCATCCCTTTCACCATCATTGTCACCATTATTGCCATCATTATCACCATCATCACTACCATCCCTGTCACCATCATCATCACCATTATCATTATAATTATGAACATCATCCTGGCCCCTGCTATGTTATGTTCTGGTACAAGACTCATTTCCATAATCAATTTCATTCATGTGTTTGACACGTGTTTGCGTTTACGTATATGTGTGTGTGTGGCACGTGTTTGTGTTTGTGTGTATGTATGAATAGGTGAGTGAAAGGGTAGGTGGGTGGGTGATTGTTTGCGTAATTTAATTCAACCATAATTTGGGATCAGGTATGTTTGTGTGTGTGTATGTGTGTGTGCAGTATGTTTCTGTCCTTTGTTTTCCTTTTTCAGTAACATTATGTGTATGAACCTTGGCCTTCTGTCAACATATACAGTATATTCATCATTCGGTTTGGGTGAGCATCTCTTGAACCAGAAATAGCGTGATTAATGTGCCTATGTTTGTAAATAGTGTTCTGCTGTAGTGGACGAAATAATAAACAGAGTCGCGGTTTCATGAATTACAAACCAAATGTGTCCATGAAAATCAATAGTTTGACAAAATCCTTGACAGGTTGTGTGAAATCTACATTAAAGATAGCGGAACATTAAATTAACTCTTGTATTACGTTAAACAAATAGCTCTAATCGCTAACTATTAACCCTTCTTTGACGGGGGTGGACTTAAGTCGGGCTAGAGAACCATGGACTATGTGGCGGGGACCGACTTAAGTCTGTGTGCAATTTTTGAGGGATAATGGCTCTGAGAGAGAGACGAGCGATGAGAGGAGCGTAGGTCGGCTCATGACCGCTCGGCACGGGTTCCGCGCGACTACTGACGTCTACTCCACACAAGGCGACGGTTACAAAGTGGTGCACACACCCACACTCACTACCTCGCTACACAGGGAATTATGTAAGGAAATTACTGTATTTTAGGGATTTTTCCTTCATCTTGCACGATCGTTGCAAGAGAACGCGTGGTCGTAGAAGGATGGTTCTGGTGTCATTGGAAAGCTCAATTATCGCCCTTTCAGGGATACATAATTGTATTACGCTCTGGCTCTTGTTTATGCATGAAAAAGAGCACGGAAACAAGGTCGTTTAGGGTAAAACCACCTGCTTGGCGGGTAGTAGAAGTTACTGATTGGCCCGCTTGTAAGGCGTTAAAACTGCACACGGACTGTCAATGGAAAGAAATTATTTATGAGTTTGTTTTCTGGTAACTATTGGTTATGGCTGTACTATGATGCAGATGATGAAGTATTTAACGCTGTGCACTCCTTGGATTGACAGGGCTAGGGCGCGCTCTTGTTACAGGACCTTAACTGGACACTTACCACGAATCGCTAAACCGGTCAACTCAAACTCTAGCTGTATACCAAGGCAAGGTGTGAGATCAAACTGCTCTTGTCAATATTTGATTGCTTCATACCCCAACTCATGGCGTATATTATTGTAAAGATTGACTATATCCACACACATACACACACTGGTGCATATATATATATATATATATGTTGGTAAAGCCAGGTAATACATTTTCTTTAATACATACGAGGTTGAAAGAAATGGCAATTTCTGCGTTGGAAATTTTATTATTCAAAGTTTCCAGGTCTCTGATGAGTTTTCGCCGGGTGGCAGGAAGTAGATGAAGGAGATGAGCAAAGTTCATGGTGGTACAGGGTTACATTAAAGTACATGAAGATACAGGATATACGACGCGTTTCACTGGACAACCAGCATTATCAAGTAAGGAAGAATGATATAAAAGGTAAACAGGAAGGGTATATATAGAGGGTGGAGGATCAGAGGAGGCGGAAAACAGGGGGCAAAAGTCTGTGATTGGTGGAAGGCTAAACAGGAGAGAGAAAAGGGGTAACCGCTTCACGCATGCGCACTGGATGCGGGAAGGTGGTCGATAGGTGGGGTCGAAGCTGATTGGCTGCGTGTCGAGGGGCGTGGCCTAAGTTGTGTGGCGCCTGCAGAAGACGAAGCTGAAGGAGGTAGCGCGGGGGGCTGCGTCAAGGGCACCGGGGGCGAGGAGGGGTGTTAGGTCCTGTAGGGTAGTGCCTTTTGGCAGAAGGAAGGATCTGAAGGTCCAGAGTTTGGTTGTTGATGTTGGGATGTAAGGCTTGGATATATAAAGCTTCGAGTATAGGTAATCTCCTTGGGTCACTTTCTTTATCGAGTATGGTGGTGTGTTTCTCTAACTCGTTGCGTGTGAGGTGAGGGTGGTTAGGGGTGAGATAGTGGTCTTTGATGGCTCCAGCCTGAAGGTGAAGAGTTAACCGACGTGAAAGACGAGTCTGCGTCATACCAATATAGGAATGAGGTCCACAGTCCTCATAATTACAGGTATGTTGGTAAATGACGTGATCGTCGGTCATCGGGCTCTTTATCTTGGTGGAGGCGGGTTTGTTGCGGAGAACGAGGTTGGAGGTCTTGGGGGATTTGTAATAAATTATTAATTTGATTTTGTTTTCCGGGTTGGTTGGGTGGACATGCTTGGAGATTATTTCTTTTAAGACGGCCTCGTCATTTTTGTGTTCAGAGGACATGTAATTGCGGTAGAAGATCTTCATTTCATTGGGGGGGTCAATGTTGGCAGGGCTTTGGGTGTACCATTTTTCAAGATGGTGGTTGATGGTGCTGGAGATGTCGGAGTTGGAGTATCCGTTATTTACTAAAACTTGGGATAGTCTCTCTAGTTCCTGGTGGGTGTCGGCCCAGGTAGAGCAGTGCGTGAGGGCTCTCCTAACATAGGCGGAGATGGAGGATAGAAGATAACGGCGGGGGCATTCACTATCACCGTTGAGGCATTGTCCTGTGTTAGTAGGTTTAATGTAGACTGGTGGTTTGAACCCATGGTGTTCATAGCTACGAGGATGTCGAGGAAGGGGAGTTGTCCATTGTTAGAATTTTCAAAGGTGAAGTTAAGTCCGGAGAGGTCATGAAGCGACGCTGGAGTTCCTGTAGTTTCGTGGAGGTCCTTGATTTGCACGAAGATGTCATCCACGTATCTACAGTAGACGGCGGGTCGTTGGGCAGCTAGGAGCTCTTCCTCGATGGTTACCCATGAAAAAGTTCGCAAAAAGAACTCCTAGGGGGCTGCCCATCGCCACACCGTCTATCTGCTTGTACATGTTGCCCCGGGGGCAAAGGAAGGGTGCCTCCTTGGTACATAGCTCCATTAGTGTTTTCAGGGCCTTCTCCGGGATGTCCAGTGTAGTGTATCAGGGCAATGATAAATTCGGCGTAGAATCATGTCAATGGTCCCTATCCACTGGCACGTTGTGAACAGGCTTTCTACGTCGAGAGAGGCGATAGTGTGGTTGTTGTTACGGGGGGGGGCGGTCTCGTAAAATTTCCAAGAAATCGTGGGCTGAGTTAAGGTTGAATTGGCTGGGCACGTAGGGGGTGAGGAGGTTGTTCAGGGCCTTGGCGATCTGGTAGGTAGCAGTGGGGATCTGGAGATGATGGGCGGAGGGGGTTCCCAGGTTTGTGTGTTTTGATGGTTCCGTACGCATAACCAGGGGTGTATTCCCCGACGAGTTTTTTAAGGTGGATCCCTCCTTGTTTGGCGTTGATGGCGGTGATGGTGGTGTTGGCAATACGTTTGATTTCGTCGGTTGGGTTGCGGGTGATCTTTTTAAATTTAGTGTTGTCACTTTAGATGACGTCCATTTTTTCTAAGATATTCCTCCTTGTCATGGATCACGAGGCAGGAAGCTTTATATCCGCACGACGGATGAATGATGTTGGGGTTGTCTCTTAATAGTTTGGCAGCTTGGAAGTGTTGTTTGTGTTCAGTATTTTGCTATGGTGAGTTCCTCTGGTTTTGGCGGCTTCAGCGAGGAGAGTAGGTTGTAGGGCGGGAGTAGTGGTGACCTTGCCATCCTTCTTGAGTCGGAGATGTCGTCCAGGAGGATTTCCGTTTTCTAGGCGTTTTCCGGTGGGGGCCAGGTTTGGAGCTGTAGTGGCAGTTGAGGCCTTTGTTGAGGAGGTCTTCTTGGTCCAGGGTCAGAATGGTGTTAGTAAGGTTTATATATCCTTTTGTTGGTTTGGGTAGTTTTAAGTTTCCGCCATAAAGACGGGCAAGCTTTTTAATGGTTGTGTTTTCGGCTTGTCTTCTGTGTTGTTCAAGGAGTTGTTCGAGGGCTGTGTTGATTTCGGCTTTGAGGTGGTCTGGAGGGGTTTCATCTTCCCAAATCCGTAGAAGAGCATCTCGTTCTTTACGGAGGTTGTTGGCGAGCTCACGTTTTTCAATTATTTGGTCCTTCACCAGTTCTTCACGAAACTGGAGGGTGCTGGTGCGATGTCTGGCATTCTCGTGAAGTTTTTATGTTGGTAAAAGCCAGGTAATAAATTTTCTTTAATACATACGAGGTTGAAAGAAATGGCAATTTCTGCGTTGGAAATTTTTTTATTATTCAAAGTTTCCAGGTCTCTGATGAGTTTTCGCTGGTGGCAGGAAGTAGATGAAGGAGATGAGCAAAGTTCATGGTGGTACAGGGTTACATTAAAGTACATGAAGATACAGGATATACGACGCGTTTCACTGGACAACCAGCATTATCAAGTAAGGAAGGAATGATATAAAAGGTAAACAGGAAGGGTATATATAGAGGGTGGAGGATCAGAGGAGGCGGAAAACAGGGGGCAAAAGTCTGTGATTGGTGGAAGGCTAAACAGGAGAGAGAAAAGGGGGTAACCGCTTCACGCATGCGCACTGGATGCGGGAAGGTGGTCGATAGGTTGGGGTCGAAGCTGATTGGCTGCGTGTCGAGGGGCGTGGCCTAAGTTGTGTGGCGCCTGCAGAAGACGAAGCTGAAGGAGGTAGCGCGGGGGGCTGCGTCAAGGGCACCGGGGGGCGAGGAGGGGTGTTAGGTCCTGTAGGGTAGTGCCTTTTGGCAGAAGGAAGGATCTGAAGTCCAGAGTTTGGTTGTTGATGTTGGGATGTAAGGCTTTGGATATATAAGCTTCGAGTATAGGTAATCTCCTTGGGTCACTTTCTTTATCAAGTATGGTGGTGTGTTTCTCTAACTCGTTGCGTGTGAGGTGAGGGTGGTTAGGGGTGAGATAGTGGTCTTTGATGGCTCCAGCCTGAAGGTGAAGAGTTAACCGACGTGAAAGACGAGTCTGCGTCATACCAATATAGGAATGAGGTCCACAGTCCTCATAATTACAGGTATGTTGGTAAATGACGTGATCGTCGGTCATCGGGCTCTTTATCTTGGTGGATAAAGCATGTCCACCCAACCAACCCGGAAAACAAAATCAAATTAATAATTTATTACAAATCCCCCAAGACCTCCAACCTCGTTCTCCGCAACAAACCCGCCTCCACCAAGATAAAGAGCCCGATGACCGACGATCACGTCATTTACCAACATACCTGTAATTATGAGGACTGTGGACCTCATTCCTATATTGGTATGACGCAGACTCGTCTTTCACGTCGGTTAACTCTTCACCTTCAGGCTGGAGCCATCAAAGACCACTATCTCACCCCTAACCACCCTCACCTCACACGCAACGAGTTGACACGCAGCCAATCAGCTTCGACCCCACCTATCGACCACCTTCCCGCATCTAGTGCGCATGCGTGAAGCGGTTACCCCCTTTTCTCTCTCCTGTTTAGCCTTCCACCAATCACAGACTTTTGCCCCCTGTTTTCCGCCTCCTCTGATCCTCCACCCTCTATATATACCCTTCCTGTTTACCTTTTATATCATTCCTTCCTTACTTGATAATGCTGGTTGTCCAGTGAAACGCGTCGTATATCCTGTATCTTCATGTACTTTAATGTAACCCTGTACCACCATGAACTTTGCTCATCTCATTCATCTACTTCCTGCCACCCAGCGAAAACTCATCAGAGACCTGGAAACTTTGAATAATAAAATTTCCAACGCAGAAATTGCCATTTCTTTCAACCTCGTATGTATTAAAGAAAATATATATATATATATATATATATATATATATATATATATATATATATATATAATTCTCGCTCTCTCCAGCTCTCTCCGTTTCTCAGGTTATGGAGTGGAGAGACAATCATGGGAGCAGGGAAGTTCACATGAGTCAACATGCATATATTTATATTTCTTTACATTGGTTGAGAGAGAGATAATAACATGCTTCTGTAAAGCAGACAAAATTGTGCCACAGTGTGTGTTAATTATGCATGTGTAGGTATATGTATGTGCGTATTGGAGTGTGCAAAATAATTTTCCTAGGTGTATGAAGGAGAAAAAAAGACAATGGTGCCTGTAGCAAGTCGTCCCCCACCCCCCACCCCCTCCCCCGCAAAGATGAAAGAAAGATAGAAAGCCAAATTCAAGTTGCGTTTGAGTCTGGATGCCTGGACACATAGAACTTGAAGCATTCTAAGTAATTGGATGAGGGAAAGACAGGTTGAGGGAGAGAGTTCCAGAGTTTACTTGTTGAGTGGAAGCAAGAGTGGGAAAGTTGGTTCACTCTTGGGTTAGAGAGTTTGGCAGACTAGGGATGGGAATATATTGAAAGGCGGGTGCCACCCACTCTCCGCAAATGAGGGGTTATACACTAAGAAAACTCTGAAGAATACTTGTCGGGAACAGAGTTAGTCGACATGAATGAATCTTCTAGTGAATAAAGAATGTAAATAAAGGCTAGAATAAGATATATACCCACTAAGAATACGGAATTAAGAGAGAACACTGATAATGGTACAGAAGAGAAGGATCCGAGAGTCTTCTTATCGTAATCAGCAATGTATACAATAACCAGAACCTACCTGTATATATCTGTGAGTAATCATTGATCAGCTGTTGTTTACATAATGGATTTATGATTTATAGTATATATTAGAAGTTAATATATGTATCAATAGATTAAGTGATAGACTAATAACTCAGTTTTAAAGTGTAATTCAGGTATCTACTGTGGAAGTAGATCAAGTAGCACTATATGTTAAATAAACACTACCATGTTGGTAAACACTGGAAATCTAATCCAAGATTACAAGTCCTAAGAGATTACTTCCGAGTCCAGAGTGTTACGACCGGCACTACGAAATAAACAAGGGCACTCAATATTGGACTAGATGATAGGCTATATCTGCAACAACGGTACGCTAATTCCAAACCCTCGAACTATTACGCCGGTGAACAATACACTTAAAACCCTCCAGAGTTAATCTACTGGATAACGGGGTATCAATTAACTGGGTTTTAGTGCACTTCTACAAAGGCATACCGATGACGGCAAAGCCTGCTCACAACAGGAGTACTTTACGTTAATAAAGGAGTATATGCTTACGTTAACTTTAGTGTGAGTCTGTACTCAACACTAAACTCTTCAATGCTCTATGAAAACACTGGAAGTCTAGTCCTACAGCAATCAGATAAAGAATCTTCTGAAAACGTCTGATGCTCTAAGATGCTCGTTAATATAGAACAGAAATAATGCAGGGGCAGGACACCAAAGCGTGTATCTTAAATACACCAATAAGTAGGATCTATCTATCTATCTATCTATATGCTCAGGCCCAATCCCCATTTTGGGGGTAGCCGACTCAAGACAGAGCAAGAACAGGGAAAACACAAAAACAACATAAAACAAAAAATAAACAGATAAAAAACACAAACTCACACACATCCAGGTCACCCAGGAGAAGACCCAGAGACCAGGGTTACCAAGGTCGCTCCAGCACTCCCCCGGCCCCTGACCACCCGGAGAAGTTCCGATCTCGGCAGGCAGACATGCAGCGGAGCCAAAGCCACAAGCCCTCCCACCACACTTCCAGGCACACCCTTCATATTAATCGTCCCCCCGGGCCAGGCGCCTGATGGACTATTATCTAGTCGAACTTGCGCCCGACCCCTTACTCCAAATGACCACGTGTTCACTCAACTATTCACAATCATTCTCCATTCACTCCTGTCCACCACCACTTCCCCTGCCTGATCTATAGTCATTCCTTTATCATCCAAAGCCTTTCTTACACAGTCTCTCCATCTCAATGGGGGTCTTCCTGCCCTTCTATCTCCCCTTGTACCTGACTCACATATTCTCTTTGTAAGCCTTTCATCTCCCATACGTTCAACATGACCATACCAGCTCAGCACCCTTCTGTCCACTCTGGCTGACAAATGTTCCTGCTGCCCCACTCTCCTACGTATCTCTTCATTCCTCAATCTGTCTCTACGAGTAACTCCACACATACTCCTCAAGCAGCTCATCTCCATCACATCCAGCCCTCTTTTCTCCTTTTTCTTCAGAGCCCATGTCTCAGCCCCATACATCACTGTTGGCACAACAATTCCTTGATACAGTGCACTTTTTACTTTCACTCTGAGATTTCTCGTCTTCCACATACTTCCCATTGCTCCGAAAACCTTCCTTCCTTCCTTCACACACTCTCTGTTTTACCTCCACTTCCATACCTCCACTCCTGCTTATCGTTCCTCCTAGATATTTAAAACACTCTACTTATTCCAATATTTCCCCATCCAGCCTCACATTTAGATTCACCCTATGCTCTCCCCTATTACACACCATTACTTTACTTTTATTGACGTTCACCTTCAGTTTCCTCCTTCCACAAACCACACCAAACTCTTTGACTACCCGCTGCAGTTTCTCATCAGAATCCGCCACCAATGCTGTGTCATCAGCGAACAGCAACTGATTCAACTCCCAATCTCTACCATTCTTTCCTACTAAACCCAATCCTCTTCCCATAGTTCTCCTTTTCACCTCCCTCACCACACCATCCATAAACATATTAAACAGCCATGGTGACATTACACAACCCTGTCGCAAACCTACCTTTACCTCAAACCATTCACTCAACTCACCATTAACAAATTTCCTCCGATTTCATAAATCCGTAACACCTTCCACATTGCTTCACGGTCCACACGATCATACGCTTTTTCCAAGTCCATAAAAGCCCAAAATATCTCCTTATGCTTCTCTAAATATAAGTAGGATACATATATATAAAACAAGGGAGTGCAACAACTCTGTGACAACACTAATAATCGCCACTCAAAACAGTACTTCCTTAGCCAACTTAACAGCCAAACTGGGTTGTGCACTATGCATCAACCTAGGCTAAAATAAGGCGTGAATAATTCCTAAAGCATACACAATTAAAGTTAATAAACATAATGCTGTCTTTCTCACTAATAAAGTCTAGCAGTGGCATAAAAAGGTACTAAGAAACTAGGCAGAGCGCAAGCATGCTCGTAGCCTACTGTCTCCCCTTGAACAGATTTCCCTTATGTTACGTTAAGTGACTTGGAGGCTCTCTTGGTACGTCCAGATCTCAAGTATCTGGTCTTACCCTGGCGCTCTACAAAGGTCAACAAAATGAGGTAGCAAGTATGCAGGTGAGATTAGGCAAGAGCCCTTCACTTGTATACTGCTACACTCGCAAAGGAAAATATGCACAAGGGTTACAGGCTAGCTAGCTTCGTCGATGTTGTACAGGCTCTGACTTGCCACATACATAACTCAGACAACGACCAAAGATACCCTCCACTGTCTAGCATTAAATAATAAGAGAGAACAGCCCAATAATTAGAAGCACCCCAACACTATGGTACCATTTGACTATGACTCTAATAATCCCTAAAACTAGTGCAAACATATATGGAGAGCTGGTGCTGGTAATACGACTGGGGCCGACTATGGAAGCCGTATGCAGAACCAGAAGGGATAAGTAATTGAATAAAGAGAGAAGTATGAAACCGAAGAAGTTCAGAGAGAGAGATAGTAGTATAGAGGGTTTTATGGGGGACAGAATTGCAAGGGACATGTAGGACCTAGCACACCAAGCCTAGCTCTGCAGGAAACACAAGGACCACCGTCCCAGGACCGCGGCCGCCAATCACAGACGACTACGTCATGAAGAGCAAGCATTCTAATACGTCGACAGGGCCGCCGGCCAATCACGGGTGTGGGAAACTCCTCGGAGCGCGGGAAGCAAACGTACGTACACACGTACAAACCACCACCACGCTGCCTACCCCGCTCTCTCTCTCCTTAACTTCACACCACGCATCTCATATTCCAGCAACGATACAAAATACTTCCAAGTGTCACAGACAAGAATAAAGATCACCACTGATCTGTCTGTGGCAACATGTACTCTATGAAAGAAAGAACATCGTTCTACGATTATTGTAGCCCATATTACTGCCCTGGCGAGCGCTAGCGAGTCACGAGCGCATTCTGGCAAGCTGGCCAGCGTAACAAGAGTTTAATTACATAGAGTTATATATATATATAATTTAAACACGTGAGTGTAAACGTGGAAGCTATTCACACGTGAGTGTCGACGTGGACATATTCACTTGAGCCCTATATAAGCTCAAGATTAAAACTCTAAAAGTTAGTACCAGTACCAGCCAGTAGCCGTAAACAACCTTACGAAGTCATCATGGACTCCAAAAGAGAGAGTCCCAGAAAGACACCACATTTAATCCTAGCGAGTACAAATTAAATATAATAGGAGAGGAGAAAAGCTTTGGTTGGAACTTATAGGAAACAACGGTGTTATTAGTTATCATACAAGCTACATTAAATATAACCAAGTATATACTATCATTCAATATGTATTATAACAATCCAAGTCGTCTTGGTAATTTATTCAGTCATTTACAACTCTGTGAAACTCTGTGAAACTATTATCTGAAGTGTAATAATATTTAAACTATATACTGTATAAATAAAAAGCTATAACAAAAGTGCAAATAAACAAAATTCATAACTTTGTTTTTATAACCGAAATATATTCTTATAAATATATAACGATACTCCAACTATAGTAAAACTATCATAATTCTTATATATCAATAAATATAGCAATTATAACTAGAGCTAGAGTAAACAAAGAGACTTAAAGATACGATAGATATGTGTATCTATCTACATCGTGTGGAGTATGGTTATCAGCCTATAATTATAACATAGTAAGAGATCCTTCATAATCACAGGAGCAGAAAAAGGTGTATTTCTATTGTTAATCCCTTATAGCCTCTTGGATATTGATAATAAAGTAATAAATAGATAAGGGTTCGATACAAATACGATATACTGACTATGTAATAGCGGTTCAAGAGTGAGAGATATGCAACATTACGGTGTGTAAATAGATGCACAGAAATAGTAAGAGGAGGTGAGTTAGTGAGATGAAATGCTTTTGATTCTACCCTTTCGAGAAGTTACTTTAGATTTAATATTATTTTCCGACATAGGGATCAAATAACTGACCAATTGCGCTCGAACATTATATATAAATTAACATGTCCTGGCTGTCAGGCCAGGTATATAGAATGTACACTCGGCCGCAATTCCGCGTGGGCCACCTAGTCGTAGGGTTTGGGTAAATCCGTTGTGTAGTTTGTTCGCTCTGAATATAGTAAGATCTCACACTCCCCTCCCTGAATCAATCGAAGATTTTGCCCCATAGATGGCGCAGCTTGATGGGAAGGGAGGGAGCTTGTCGTAGTGTTAAAAGGGTAGGACACAATGGGAGGAGGTGACGTTCTATAACATACAGTGACGAATGTTAAACTTATTTACTTCTACTTGTTCATACAATAATGTTCCCGAAACTAATTCGTCATGAACAGTAGATGCCCTCTTTCAGTAACTGAAACGTCACTCTCTCTCTCTCTCTCTCCACCCACTTTATTGGTATGAATAAAATAATAGTACAGGTCATACTATATAATATATAACATACACCTTTTGTTAGCAAACTACAAACTAGCGACAAATTAGATTAACAGAAGTAGTAAACTATTATTATTTAGATGAGTTACCTTTGTAGTGTCAAAATATGTCGATCTGTGGATGACTTACCTCAAGCATGAGAGTCACAGTTAATACTGAGTCGGTGGGATATTGATTACATTGATCAGGATTCATTAAGATTGGTAATATCATTATCAAGATTCTAAATTACCTGTGGCCAGAAAGAAAACATTGCATATGATCACATTGATACATTAAGCCAAATGGTAGAGGTATGGCATGTCTGATTTATATATTTAACAATTAATTTACATAGATGCAAATTTGTTGATAAAGCATTTCCCTCTGGAATATCAGTATATTTAGAGTAGCTGGCAACAGTGTTTAAACTTAGATACAAAATTCCTCTCTGTTTATGGCGATTTAAAGTCGATTTCCTGTGCATCAGGGTAAACTACCCCTTCCCTCCCCCAAATGGATAGTTTGAGTCTCGTTTCACCTTTATTGCTCTCTGACATTAGGTTGAAATTAGTATGGATCTTCATAAAGAGCTCCTTACCAAAACTTCTGCTGAAAATACACACTTCCTACTCGACAGGCTTATCAACATTTTATCAGGGTAAATTCTATGACCTTAACTATTCAGCTATAGTATACCAATCTAATTATTTCTGATTAACTTGCTCTATAGACGAATGCTAATAATTGATGTGTGCTAACCTAGAAACAATAAATAAAATCATTACTAAAGTATATGAAAAATCTGTTGGTATCACGGAAGAGCCAAGTCTGGTTTCTCAGAAAGAGAGAGAGAGAAGTTGCACTGTGTTAATCGATTTATGTAGTAAATATGGTATTGATAAATAATTTGTGCATTACCTTGGTAACAGTGAGACTATGAGTAACTACATGTAAACTCAGGTTATTTGATATCACAAATAGACCAGGGTATACACAGATAATATTATTCCACACATATAGTTATTTATACTGATATGTTATACTCTTTGCATGTGGTTTGTTACATATTGCCAAGTCTGATAATATAAGATAATGTGATACAGGGGGAAATATTTACCTTGAGTAAATTACCCTCGAGAATTGCAATCCAATTTTTCCCCAACACATTATTTCCTTGATCTATTTACTTTACTATGACTGTCTAATAAATATCAATTAAATAAATATAATTACTGAAGTTAATTGAGTATACCTTTATCAATTGTTCATATTACCGCAAACATAATGTTTATCAACAGGACAATTAATATTTGTTATTGTTATATTGCATTGCGCAATAATCTTGTATGATCAAGCTACACATTTATTTTGAAATTAATTGAAAAAAAGCTAGATAATCGAATGAGTTACCTCGGCATATAGAAGCTTATGAAGGTGATACTTTCACGTCCACCTCCTCTCGGGAGATAAGGTTGTCTGGCAATAGATGGATATATAGATAGATAGATAGATAGATAGATAAATCAGATTAGCGAGTTCACGAAATATGATATGACATCAAGATTTGTCTGCAATGATTAACCGAAGTTGTAAGAGGAAGCATAAACAAGCGAACAGGGGATCGTCCAAAGGGATCCTAATGCATCATTCATATAAACATAACTATATTTAAGCCAATTAGTGAAATATACTGAAAATGTGTGCAAAACTAATACAAAGTAAAGAGTAAGTAAGGCCATGCCAGTATAAAAAGAGATACAATATATAGTACATAAATAAATTTAGCTTTATAATTTTCCACCCGTCCACGAACACAAAACCTCTATGCATTCGTGTCCCGATCGCCCTTTAAGCACACACACGCACGCACGCACACACACACACACACACACTGAAATATCCTAAATTTAGTTATTATACATTCATCCACCAGTCTAAACAATCCCACCACAACTCCTCCACCTCCACCCACCTTGTTAGTCACCTCGCCACCCTTACGTTCCTCCATCCCTTAGTGACAACTATACTCTATTTTTTTCCAGCTGATCGTAAATTGAATCTCTTATTAGCTGATTTATCGATACTTAATGGAAACATATGAAATTACTATGGCTGTGTGTCATATTAATGCCAAGTTTTCAGAATAAACATCATCTTTCGCTACAAAATCTACCTTATAGCCGAGTAACAAAGATAGAAACATGACAATTTACCCTCAGCTGGGGAAAAATAGACTAGAGGATAGAAAAAAGTCCGAGCTCGGAGAGGGAGAGGAAGGTGGATAAATATACATGGCCGCGTCAGTATAATGTTACTTCGTGGTGCTACTTCAAAATATATTCTTCTCAAGTTCTCATCATATTGCTGAATAAATTTCATAATGTGATTCATTAAAGGTGTAAATGGATATATAATAGTGATACTTTCAACATTCTGTATACCTCTTATAACCTAGAGAGAGAGAGAGAGACGTTTCAGTTACTGAAAGCGGGAATCTACTGTTCATTACGAATTAGTTTCGGGAACATTATTGTATGAACAAGTAGAAGTAAATAAGTTTAACATTCGTCACTGTATGTTATAGAACGTCACCTCCTCCCATTGTGTCCTACCATTTTAACACTACGACAAGCTCCCTCCCTTCCCATCAAGCTGCGCCATCTATGGGGAAAAATCTTCGATTGATTCAGGGAGGGGAGTGTGAGATCTTACTATATTCAGAGCGAACAAACTACACAACGGATTTACCCAAACCCTATGACTAGGTGGCCCACGCGGAATTGCGGCCGAGTGTACATGAAGTTCATTCAATGTTAGAATGTTCGAGCACATGGAATGAGTCACATATCTGGTTAAAGTTTGCAAAAGATGTAATTTTCCGTCATTAGAAACAATGCAAGATAACACATTCACCCATGATACACTACAGATAACTTCCAATTCATTGGTAGATTCCAGAGTCATAGTGATGCACTACTTGGAGAAATATTGCTTATACAAAAACTAAACCCGAGCTTAATGTTTCAAATCATTCCTAACTTGTCTTTGTAGGTTAATTGTTGTTGTAGTTCCCCAGATTGTCTGGCCGAGCAGTCCCGAATCCAGTTGACCTAAGTCGCGCCAGATGCTTGGGCACCTGAAGGGGCCAGGGTGATACAAAATCTGTCTCTGAGAGGGTAGCGGGGAAGGGGATCATCAGCCCACGGGCTTGCACCCCCGGGCCAATGCCCCCACCATCAGCAGTTCCGCTTGCAGTGCCACCAAATCTGGCGATCTCGCCAGCACCTATAGAAAGAAAAGAGACAGACAGAAATGGCTATCTATCTATCTATCTATTGCCTGACGCCGTGATCCCCGAAGGGGTGGCCACGAACGAACCGCCCCCATGCACCTCTGTCCCCGGTCAGTCGACGCCCCTCCCCACAACCAGCACCGCCTTCGTTCATATACTTATTCACTTCATCCTTCCACCTCTCTTTCGGTCTACCTCTCCCTCTCTGTCCCTCCACCTCGCTCTCGTACACCCTCTTAGTCATTCTCTCGCTTTCCATACGTTCCATATGGCCGAACCATCTCAAGTTGTTCCTTTTCACACTTTCCAGCACATCTACCTCCACACCACACCTCCTTCTTACTTCCTCATTAGTCTGTCTATCCCTCCATGTAACTCCGCACGCACTTCTTAGGTAATTCATGTCCACTGCTCTCACTCTTGGTCTGAGTCTCTCAACCAACGTCCATGCTTCGCTTCCGTAAGTCAGTGTCGGGATTACCACACTGTCATGCAAGGACTTCTTCACTTCCATACTGACCACCCTATTTCTTGTTACTGCTTTCAGCATTCCTACAACCCTCTTCCCTGGTTGTACCCTCTCCCGCACTTCTTTATCCATAGTCCCATCTTTACTCAACACACTGCCCAGATACTTAGAAGAGTTGACGATCTCCATAGCCTGACCGTTCAGCTTCACCTCACACTCTGTGACTTCACCCCTTTCGAAGACCATAACCTTGCTCTTCCCCGCATTTACCTTCAAATTCCGTTTTTCGCACACTGTTCCAAACTCATTTATTATGTTCCTTCCAACAACCAACCATACTCCTAAAATCGATTAATGAAATTTACAAACACATGTGGCAGTCCGTGGACTCGAACCCAGGATGCTCACACCGAAAATCAACACCTTATACATCGCACCACGAAGACAGTTAAAGGTTACCAGACCCTGCAACTCCCATTCATTATCACTCATCAGAACTGTATCATCCGCAAACAGCAGTATAGGTAGCTTCCACTCAATTCCCTCCCTTTGGCTGAAGTTGGGTAAAAAATGCCACACTTCACTCTGGACAGGACCAGCCCTCACTCTGTAGGCTAGTTGTCAGTTAGGGTTTACTGTAGACGATTAGCTTATATTTCGAAGCTTTTAGTTTAGATAGTTGTCAACTGACACTAACTTTCAAAACGTTTTGGGGATATTTCTTTAGTTTTAGCTTAGCAATTTGGTCAGTATATCACTCATATGTGTCAACTTCAGTAACTGTGTCCACGATATGTTCTATAGTATGGTGTTAACTGAAAGGTGTACACTAGGATACCATAATCTGTAGCCCACTCATCAGAATTTGTGGAACCCCCTATGTTTTCCTTTATGCAAATATAACTATCTGGATCAATTTGTTAACGAACTAGGTTTTCAATCAAATGTATAAATAGTTGTGTAGGTGATGTTCTTATATACATACACACTAATTATCTACATCATCTATCTCTTTATCTGTTTATCTATCTCAGTCTCCCCTCACATTGACTTATGCTCTTCTCTCTCGCTTTCACCTCTTACTTTCTCCTATCTCCCCCATTCAACCATCCCCTCCCTCCTCTCATTAGTTTTATGTATCCGCCCTTCCCATTATAATATCATCTCTCCATGCTCTAATTGTCTCTTTTTATTATTGACTTTTATCAAATTAATTCTACATCACTAACGAATGGAAGTACCCCCCCCCCCTCTCTCTCTCTCTCCAAGTAAATCCCATATCAGATTATGCATTCCAAAGGAAGAATCTAGAGGCATATGACTTGTAAAAGAATGTGGGTGATTCTATTAGAAGTAACTTAAAGTTTACAAATCGATGCATTGAATTAAAGAGCTAAGGGTAGAAATCAAAGGAGTAGATTAAAAATGAGAGAAGTTAAAACATTACCACATGCAGATGGATAATATAAACTTTCATTCTTCCCCCCTACTCACCTCTCTCTCACTCATGTTGTTCTCCCTCAACCCAAATTCACCCTTCCTCCTCTCCCCACCTAAAGCCGGTGTCTCACGAACGAATCTTCAGATAATTTTCGATAAGCAAGTTTTTGTTCTCGTACTATTTACATCGTTGTCATAGGAATCAGAAACAAGAACGAAGGTAGATTATGTTAGGTAGTTTAATCCATATTAAACTTGAATATTGAACCATCCAGGTAATAAGTGACCGTAACAATTGCCGGAAAAATCGTTCATGTGACAGGTCCTTAATCCCTTTCTTCCCATTCACTCCCTACAACTTTTGTCTCCATTCTTCCACACAACCCGTTCTCCCCATGTCCGCCCACTTATTTCTACTTCTCCCCCACACTACTTTCTCCCCTCCCCCCACCCACTATTTTCTTTTATGAACTTATAATAATTACTATAAGATATACTACTAAACATTTAAGTACAATCTTTTGACTAAATGTTGCATTGACCAACCAGCTATACCTGTGACATTTTGTTAAAATCTATAAAACGGTCTATAAGGAGTTTCCAGACAGGCGGATGGATGGACGACTGATGCTGGACGACAAACACGGACAACATACAAACTCTGGGGGTTCAGAATATACGGGCAAGATCTGTGTGTACACTACCACTTTACTTAAGGGGGAAAACCTCTTTTTTTTTCTCTTTCTCTCCCTCTCTCTTTGGCTTGTATCCATTTGGCCCCATTCAACCTACTGTTTTAAGACGTATTACCCCCATCCTGGTGTCAATATTTTCCTGGTGAGCGGTAGCGAGCCAGCATATACAGTATATATTTTTGTTTTGACAGCAAGCAAAATTTGTACATTTTTCGATAGAAAAATTTCTCCGGCGAAGCCGGATTTCTCCATACAATACTGGCCTGCTATCGCTCGCCAGGAAGAAATTGACACCTGGATGGGGATAAACGTCTTAAAACAGTTGGCTGAATGGGGCCGAATGGATAAAAGTCAGAGAAAGAGAGAAAAAGAGAGAAAGAGAAAAAAAAGCAGGTGACCCCCTTAAGCAAAGTTGATCATTATTTTTTATGCCAACAATAATAGAGTAAAAGTGCAGTTTGTTCACGAATAAAACACAATGCATACCAAAGACTGTAACCCTTAATTCTGAGCTTAAACTTTAACCATCAGAATATGGCACTATTAAAGAAGACAAAGGACTCTTATTATCATGAATACCAGGTTGTCCATGGTTTGCATGCATTTATTTATTTATTGATTGATTTGTGTTTTTGTTGCAAAATACCTAACTTAAAACATCTTGACAAATATTCTTTGTCTCACGTTTCCTATATCCATGTCCTGTCATGTCCTAACCTAACTTGACGAAACTAACCCTCCCAAGACAGCCTAACCTAGTATGCATTTTATGATATTTACTTAAATAAATAACATAAAACAAGTGGGGAAAATCTATACTAGAATACATATATTATATATGATAGTGGATATTTGTTCGAAGGTCTCAATCAAATGCTGCAAGACATTATAAAATGCAACTGAATTAACTGAACCTTTCAAATCATATCTTAACTGAAATACATATTTGTTTGCCTAATTAGGTTAATTAGTAGCTTTTAAGATACTCAATTGTGAAAACAGAAAAAAAATACATGTATATGTATATATAAGGTGATTATGTTGGCTACATAATTATACAAAACTATTGTTTATGGTTCTTTTGCACCCTGTTCCTTCCCCTCATAACATTCCCCAGCTACCATCTCTTGCAGCATCACCTTCCCCTAAACCTGGTCCTCCTTCCCATCCCCCATCCCACTTTTTTCCAACTTACCTCCCTCCCTCTCCTCCCCATCCAATTCCTCCTCCCTCCTTATCCTCCCCATCCCACTCCTCAGATCTAGAGGAAATCGTGTTTACAGAACATTATGATATAATCGGCATTACAGAATCTTGGTTAACTTGAACTTGATCCTTAATGTTTTGGAGGACAAGCAGCCTAGAGGGGTCGCAAGACCTGTTGTTGCTTGATTTCCTTTGTACTATCCATCTCCCCCCATCCCCTACCCATCCAATTCCCCTTCCTCTCTCTCCTACAAACCTTCCCCCCCTCCCTCGCTCTCCTCCCTCAGCCAACACAGCCACCCCTCATAACACACAAATTCTCTCGTAAACCCTGGCAATCTCTTTCTTCCCACTCTTTGCATTCTTCTTATTCTCTGCCCCTTACATTTCTTCTTGAATATGTTTGGGCTGTATGCGTTCTCTCTATGAAGTATACAGGACCCCATAATCTAGCACTTTACGAACCTCTTATACTGGATATTAAGAGAGAAAGAGAGATTGATTGATTGATTTTTATTGCCAATTGTGTACATACATAATATACAATAATACATCATAATACATATATTTGAATGATTGGCATATATAGCTAGCTAAGCTAGCCTTAACACCTTACGAGCGGCCTATGCGGTTTATTTATGTGTACCGCACAGCGGGGTGTTTTTAGCCAAAATAGGGCTGTTTACGTGATCATTTTCATGCCTAAATAAGACCCAGAACGTAAAACAAGTACCTATCCCTGAAAGGGCATAAACAGAGCTTTCGAATGACACCATAACGATCCTTGTATGATGGATAGTTTTCTTGCAATAACCGTGCAACGCGAGTGCAAAAAGCAGGTAATTCGGTACTTTCAGTACATAATTGAGTATGTAGCGAGTGAGAGAGGGAGGAGGGAGCTGAGATTTGTGTCAGTAGGTTCGCCGCGGTGGTCTGGAGCAGTCATACGCTCGCTAGTCTCCTGCCACCACTTGTCTCTCTCTCTCAGCCACATTACGTGCTGAAATTGCCACTCGAGTTATGTCGAGCGCCGCCACATAGTCCAGCTTTATTTAACTCGACTTATGTTGCTCGCCGCTAAATAAGGGTTAACCTTGTTAACTTTAATGCTTCCAAAACCCAATTTCTCCATCTATCTACCCGTCAGGATCTCCCAGCGGACTATCCCTTATTCTTCAACAATACAAAAATCAACCCTTCATCTTCTCTCAATATTCTTGGTGTCTCTTTTTCTTCTGCTCTCATTTGGAAGGACCATATTACCAGTCTTGCTAAGGCAGCCTCCCAGAAGCTGGGTGTGCTCAACCGCCTTAGGGGGTTCTGTTCCCCTGCACAGCTTCTTGCTCTGTACAGGGGCCTATTTTTTTTTTTTTTATTTTTTTTTTTTATTTTTATTTTTTTTTAGTGCACCCTTGTATTGAGTATTGTTCACATGTGTGGGGAGGTTCCTCTCACACCACTCTCCTAGACAAGGTTGAAAGGAAGGCCTTTCGTATCATTAACTCCCGTCCACTCACCAACTCTCTGCAATCTCTCTCTCTCTGCCGCAATGTTGCATCTCTCTCGCTATTCTATCGCTACTATAATAATCAGTGTTCCTCAGAGCTATCCCAGTGCATACCACCTCCTTTACGTAGGGCACGTGGTACCCGTCTTGCAACTCAATCCCACCCCTACTCTGTGCAACTCTCCAACCCAAGAGTGAAACGTTACTCTCAAACTTTCTTCTACTCAACAGCTGAGCTCTGGAACTCTCTCCCAGAATCAGTTTTTCCTGCTTCCTATGACTTAAATTGCTTCAAACTCCGTGTGTCCAGGCATTTGGGCTCGAACGTCCCTTGATTTTGGCCCTGTCACTCTTTCAACTATGGGGGAGGCACTCGCTATAGGCAGTTATGCCTTTTGCCTCCCTCAATTACATAAAAAAAAAAAAAAAAAAAAACTATGTAGCTAGCCTTATAGACGTAAGTAAATATTTAATGCTAGGTTACACGGTTATTAAAAATATAATATATACAAAACATTACAGTATATTACCTGCTTTATCATGGAATCAGCAAGAATGAACTTAGTTCATTATTTTCAGTAGTCTTTAAGAATAGGTATGACAGTAGTTACATGAACACTACTAATGGAGATATGAAATAGACTGGTTTACATAAAAATCATCGCTATTTAGTATTGATCTAAAAGGTGTTTCTTAATAGACTTTTTGAACACAAATATAGAAACAGCATGTCTGAATGGTTCGTTAAGGGTGTTCCATAATGTAGCTCCCCTATAGCTAAGACAACGTTGTGCATGTGATGTTCTGCAATATAGCTAAGACAACGTTGTGCATGTGATGTTCTGCAATATAGCTAAGACAACGTTGTGCATGTGATGTTCTGCAATATAGCTAAGACAACGTTGTGCATGTGATGTTCTGCAATATAGCTAAGACAACGTTGTGCATGTGATGTTCTGCAATATAGCTAAGACAACGTTGTGCATGTGATGTTCTGCAATATAGCTAAGACAACGTTGTGCATGTGATGTTCTGCAATATAGCTAAGACAACGTTGTGCATGTGATGTTCTGCAATATAGCTAAGACAACGTTGTGCATGTGATGTTCTGCAATATGAGAGTCGTAGCAACTCCTGGGCTCCTCTGATATTAAAGTTATGGACCATGATATGAAAATCGCCCACCAAACACACAAGACCATTTAAAGATTTATACACAAAGTTCACTGCCTGAGCAAACAAAATATCACCTAAATTTAGTAAACCATGTTCTTTAATTATTGGACCTGTATGAGCATTATAAGATTGGTAAGTCATTATGCGAAGTATTTTCTTATGTGCCAAGAATAAAGAGTCCAGGTAAGTCTTGTTTGCTCCTCCCCAGATAGCAGAACAGTAAATTATATGAGGGTAAGCCAAAAAAGGTAAAGTAGCTTTAAGTCATCAATATTCAAGGAATCTCTAGTTGTGTAAAGAATGCCAGTAATTTTCGATAATTTTACGGTAATGTCATTAATATGAGATTTCCATGTCATTCCACCATCTATCGTAATACCAAGACATTTTACATCATTAACTTTATTAATTACATGGTTATTTATTTTAATCTCAATATTTGGTAATCGATAGCTAGTAAAATGAGTCACAAGATAAATGGTAAGACATTTAGTTAGGGCTACCCGCACTAAACTTAGGAAGGTTGTGTGTCTGCCTGTGTCTGCCATGGAGTTGGGAGGGTTTTAGAGAAGATGGACCACATCTTGGAAGATAGTGGAGATAACCCCATTATCTGTCTCAGTGCCGGGAGTAACGATGTTGGTAAGGGTAGAAGTGAGGAACTGCTGCAGCAGTATCGGGATGTGTTAGATAAAGTTAGGATGAAGGGAGGGATCCCTGTAGTACATTGTATCCTACCCAGAAGAGGAGTTCCCAAGGAATGGACATCCAGGGCGATTGGTGTCAATTGCCGTTTGGAGAAATATTGCAAAGAAAAAGCAATACCATTCATTGATAACTGGGATAGTTTCTATGGGAGAGATGGGATGTACGCAAGGGATGGGGTTCATCTTTCACGGTTAGGGGTTTCTACATTAGCTAGTTCTTTAGATAGGGTGGTTGTGGGGTTTTGAACAGAAATATTGAGAGTGTAAATGAGAGGTTAATTGGAACAATTTTAGCGTCAGGCGAAAGCGATAAGGATATTCAGTCTCATGCTAAAAATGATGACTATAATGCAAATAATAGTAGTGATGGTGCAACAGAAGATGGAAATGTCGCTAAAAACAAAGGTAAATTAGGTATAAAGAAAAGAAGTAAATTGAGAGTATATTACACAAACTGAAGGAGTCTATGTAACAAAATGAACGAACTTAGAGCCCTTGTTAGCAAAGAAAATATAGACATAATAGCGCTAACTGAAACGTGGATTAATACAGAAACCAGGCATTTTTTAGCAGAATTTGATATACCAGGATATAGTTTGTTTAAATATGACCGAACAAGTAAGAGGGGTGGCGGTATAGCAGTGTTTGTCAGGAGTACATTAAAAAGCTGTATTAAATCAGGTATTAGACTAAATAACGATAATGAAAGTGTTTGGGTAGAGGTTAACGAAGGTAGTGAGACCATAGTTATTGGAGTTATGTATAGACCGCCAAATATGAGTAGAAATGACGGAACGTCATTATGGGAGGAAATTAAAATGGCATCAAGGTTTAGCAATGTGTGCATTATGGGGGATTTTAATTTTCCGAATATAGATTGGCAGCATCAAATAGGAGACTCTGATTCTGAGGAGTTTATAGAGGTAGTACAAGATAGTTTTTTATTTCAATTCATAGATACGCCGACTAGAGGTAATAATATTCTCGATTTAGTTTTCAGTAACAATGAACATATGGTAAATAATGTAGAGATAGGGGACCACCTAGGAAATAGTGACCACAATTCTGTGTATTTTAATATACAATGGAAAGGTAATACCAGAGAGAATACAACATTAATACCTGACTTTAGAAAAGCCAATTATGGTGGGTTAAGAAGAGCCCTATTAGCGGACCCTATGGTCAAAAAATTAAGTCGATCCAGGTGTCCAAATGAGTGTACCCCTTCTCAGGCACCTGTCATCTTAAGTCAGGAAGAGACGTCAACCTTGGTAGATACATACGATAATTTTATCAAGTCAGTATTCAATGCACAAAATAAATACATCCCCAAAAGAAAATTTAGATCAACACAGAACCAACCCAAATGGATGAATAATAGACTATTAGATCTTCTAGGACAAAAGAGAGGAATATATAGAAAAATTAGAAAAGGCGAAATTCACCTACTTGCTTACTATCAGAATCTATCAAGACAGGTAAAAAAGGATATTAGGAAAGAAAAAAGAAATTATGAAATTAAGGTTGCCAATGACTCAAAAAATAATCCTAAAGCTTTTTACCAACTATATAAATCCAAGGTTAGAGATGTAATTGGTCCCCTTAAAACTTCGATAGGAGAAATGACAGAAATGATTTAGAAATGTGCAGTACATTAAATGGTCAATTTCTTTCCGTTTTCACTAATGAAAATTTGGCACAGTTTCCAGAAGTCCGTAAGGTATATAGCGATAGTATAGAAAATAGGTTAAGTACGGTTACTATAAGTAGAAATGATGTGCTTAAGGAAATTGACAGACTGAAACCTCATAAATCGCCTGGTCCTGATGAGGTATATGCTAGAGTATTAAAAGAATGTAGGGATGAGTTAAGTTACCCATTAACATTTTTATTTAACAAGTCATTGGAGACAGGTATAGTTCCAGAAGCTTGGAAGCTTGCAAACGTAGTTCCGATCTTCAAAAAAGGTGACAAATCAATAGCATCCAATTACCGTCCCATTAGTCTTACATCAATCATAGGAAAGCTACTAGAGTCAATTATTGCTAGTAAAATTAGAAACCACTTAGATACATTTAATTTAATAAATTCTTCTCAGCATGGATTCACTCAGGGACGTTCTTGCCTTACTAATTTGCTTAGTTTTTTCTCAGAGGTATATGAAGCAGTAGATAATGACAAGTCATATGATATAATATATTTAGATTTCAGTAAAGCTTTCGACAGAGTCCCCCACGAGAGATTGATGAGAAAGGTTGAGGCGCATGGAATAGGTGGGGCGTTGTTGGGATGGATTAGGTCATGGCTAATTGGTAGGAAGCAGAGAGTCAGCATAAATGGTACGAAGTCAGAATGGGGAGCAGTCAAAAGTGGTGTCCCCCAGGGATCTGTATTAGGTCCTCTGTTGTTTGTTATATACATAAATGACCTTGATTTAGGTATAACTAGTAGGATAAGTAAATTTGCAGACGATACCAAGATGGGGAGAACAATTGATTCAGATAGAGATATAGAGTGCCTCCAAAGGGATCTAGATACCTTACACGAATGGTCAGTAAATTGGCAGATGAAGTTTAACATTGACAAATGCAAGGTATTAAAGATAGGGAAGATGCATACAAATGTTAAATATAAACTAGCTAATGTGGAATTAGAAAACTCGAATTGTGAGAAAGATCTAGGTGTGTTTGTTAGCAATGATTTGAAGCCTAGACAACAGTGTATAAGCGTTCGAAACAAGGCAAACAGGATTCTCGGGTTCATCTCAAGGAGTGTGAGTAACAGAACTGCTGATGTTATCTTAAAACTTTACTTGTCATTAGTGAGACCCCATATGGATTATGCTGTTCAATTTTGGTGTCCTTATTACAGAATGGACATAGATTCATTGGAGAGAGTACAACGTAGAATGACAAAAATGATCCATAATATTAGAAATCTTCCGTATAAAGAAAGGTTGAAGAAATTAGGCTTACATTCGTTAGAGAGACGCAGAGTTAGAGGGGATATGATAGAGGTGTTCAAGTGGGTTAGTGGGATTAACAAAGGGGACATGACAAATGTACTAAAGCTCAGTGATAGCGAAAGAACTCGTACAAATGGTTTCAAATTAGATAAATTTCGTTTCAGAAAAGATATAGGCAAATATTGGTTTGGTAACAGAGTTGTAGATGGGTGGAATGGACTACCAAGTGCTATAGTGGGATTAAAAACGATAGGGAGCTTTAAGATAAAATTGGATAAGCATATGGACGAGAAGGGTTGGGTGTGAAGGGGGATCAGCAGGGTTGGGCCAATCAGCGCTCTGCAGACCCCCGTAATCCTGCGTTAATCTCTAACCGTTTTGGTAAGATGATCCTCAGGGTATTAGAGTGTTGAGCCTATAATTGGGCTTTGTAATTGGGGTTGTGTGGGACAGGGATCTGCCTTGCTTAGGCCAATCGGCTTTCTGCAGACTCCCATTTTCTTATGTTCTTATGTTCTTATGTTAAGATAATGAATTTTATTTAAATTATGTGTAAGACCATTTGATTTAATCCAGGTTGAAACCTTAGCTATTTCTTCGTTCATTTGGTGTACCAATTCCATTAGATTATTGCCTTGTAAATAAATGTTTGTATCATCTGCATATAAAAGAAATTTCAGTTTGGTACTTGAGAATACAATATCGTTAATGAATAATATAAACAAAACAGGGCCAAGCACAGACCCCTGTGGAACACCATACATCATAGATTTACATTTAGAACTTCTATCTATCTATCTATTGCCTGACGCCGTGATCCCCGAAGGGGTGGCCACGAACGAACCGCCCCCATGCACCTCTGTCCCCAGTCAGTCGACGCCTCTCCCCCCAACCAGCACCGCCTTCGTTCATGTACTTCCTCACTCCATCCTTCCACCTCATATTCGGTCTACCTCTCCCCCTCTGTCCCTCCACCTCGCTCTCGTACACCCTCTTAGTCATTCTCTCGCTTTCCATACGTTCCATATGGCCGAACCATCTCAAGTTGTTCCTTTTCACACTTTCCAAGCACATCTACCTCCACACCACACATCCTTCTTACTTCCTCATTAGTCTGTCTATCCCTCCATGTAACTCCGCACGCACTCCTTAAGTAATTCATTTCCACTGCTCTCACTCTTGGTCTGAGTCTCTCAACCAACGTCCATGCTTCGCTTCCGTAAGTCAGTGTCGGGATTACCACACTGTCATGCAAGGACTTCTTCACTTCCATACTGACCACCCTATTTCTTGTTACTGCTTTTAGCGTTCTACAAACCCTCTTCCCCTGTTGTACCCTCTCCCGCACCTCTTCATCCATAGTCCCATCTTTACTCAAACACACTGCCCGACACTTAAAAGAGTTGACGATCTCCATAGCCTGACCGTTCAGCTTCACCTCACACTCTGTGACTTCACCCCTTTCGAAGACCATAACCTTGCTCTTCCCCGTATTTACCTTCAAATTCCGTTTTTCGCACACTGTTCCAAAACTCATTTACCAGACCCTGCAACTCCCATTCATTATCACTCATCAGAACTGTATCATCCGCAAACAGCAGTATAGGTAGCTTCCACTCAATTCCCTCCCTTTTCAGCGATACACCAACATCCACTGCTCTTGATAGTATTTCTTTCATAACTCCATCCATATATACAGTAAACAACCACGGGGACATCACACACCCCTGTTTCAAAACCAACATTCAGGTCAAAGAACTCGCTCTGCTCACTCTCCACACGTACTGCCGCCTTTGCACCCTCATACATGCTCTTCACTGCTTTCAGCAACTTGCCCTCTACTCCGTATATTCTAAGTACTTTCCACAAACCTTCTCTATCCACTCTGTCATAGGCCTTCTTAAGTCCATAAAGGCAACATACACCTTTTGTTTCTTCTCCAGATACTTCTCCACAACACAATTCAGGGTAAAAATCTGATCTACACATCCTCTTCCCTTCCTAAAACCTCCCTGCTCGTCGCCTATCCATTTCTCCGTTCTCACTCTCACTCTCTCAATCACTACCCTACTGTATACCTTCCCTACTACGCTTAGAAGACATATTCCTCGGTGGTTACCACCAATAACTTACGTTATTATAAAAAACAAATTGCTTCCTTTGACTAAGATAACTAGTGAACCATTTAAGGGCAGGGCCACGTATTCCATAGTTATGTAACTTTTTAAGTAAAATATCATGAGGTAGGGTGTCAAATGCTTTGGAGAGATCACAGAAAACCGTTAACTGGTATTGTTTTGTGTCTAAAACTTTATACATTTCCCTAGTTAGCTCATGAACGGCACATTCTGTAGAAGATCGAGACCGAAACCCGAACTGACACTTCGTTAATATAGATTGTGATTCGAGATAATTTATTAGCCTGGATCCCACAAGTTTTTCAAATTTTTTACTAAATATGGAAAGTAGAGATATTGGCCTGTAATTCTGGGGAACACTTTTATCTCATTTAAAAAAAATCGGAATAACTTTGGCTATCTGCAGATAATTTGGAAAACACCCGATTTTAAATGACCTATTAATTATATGCTTAAGCAATGGTATAATTACACTTGAACATTCTTTAACAACCGACACACTTACATCATCATATCCACAAGCAGTATTTTTAAATTTCGTTATTACCGAAACTAGTTCAGATTCAGATACAGGGGCAAGGTGAAACGAAACATTCACAGGGTTAGGAAGATATGTCTCGAAATCAGTAGGTTCTGTAGAAATATCACGGCGCAATTGTTCCCCTATTGAGCTAAAGTAATCATTAAAACCATTTGCTATACTTTCTGGATTAGTAGTTGGTGTATCATTGAATATAAAACTGCGGATTTTGATTCGGTTTCGTTCGATTCACTATTGAATTAACAAGGTTCCATGTTTTTCTCACATTACCAGAAAATGCATTTAATTTATTTTTGTAATAGGTATTTTTCGCCCTTTTAACTTAATGGTTTGTGACGAAGTATTTCTATAATTCTTAAAATATTCACCATAGGTGATAGGCCATTTCGCCGATTTTTTCTGTAATTTATGTTTGTATTTAATGGAATTAATAATAGCAGGGGTAATATATGGCTTATTAATGTGTTTTGCCTTAACCGTATATTCTCGCAGTGGGCAATGTTCATTAGGCCTATACAATGTTAAAAAATTTGGCATGTATGTATTAAAATCTGAATCTATATCAGCATGATTTATTGATGAATTCCAGTCACATTCATTCAGTGCTTCTTTAAATGTTGTTATGTTGTCAGGAGTCAGCAATCTTTTAGTTTTTAAGATTTTATTATTTAGGTTTTTTGGTTGTTGATATGAGAATGTGGCAAGAACTGGTAAGTGATCACTAATTTCCGCAAATACTATACTACTAGAATGATAGTCTTGAATATTATTACTCCATAATACTATACTACTAGAATGATAGTCTTGAATATTATTACTCCATAATACTATACTACTAGAATGATAGTCTTGAATATTATTACTCCATAATACTATACTACTAGAATGATAGTCTTGAATATTATTACTCCATAATACTATACTACTAGAATGATAGTCTTGAATATTATTACTCCATAATACTATACTACTAGAATGATAGTCTTGAATATTATTACTCCATAATACTATACTACTAGAATGATAGTCTTGAATATTATTACTCCATAATACTATACTACTAGAATGATAGTCTTGAATATTATTACTCCATAATACTATACTACTAGAATGATAGTCTTGAATATTATTACTCCATAATACTATACTACTAGAATGATAGTCTTGAATATTATTACTCCATAATACTATACTACTAGAATGATAGTCTTGAATATTATTACTCCATAATACTATACTACTAGAATGATAGTCTTGAATATTATTACTCCATAATACTATACTACTAGAATGATAGTCTTGAATATTATTACTCCATAATACTATACTACTAGAATGATAGTCTTGAATATTATTACTCCATAATACTATACTACTAGAATGATAGTCTTGAATATTATTACTCCATAATACTATACTACTAGAATGATAGTCTTGAATATTATTACTCCATAATACTATACTACTAGAATGATAGTCTTGAATATTATTACTCCATAATACTATACTACTAGAATGATAGTCTTGAATATTATTACTCCATAATACTATACTACTAGAATGATAGTCTTGAATATTATTACTCCATAATACTATACTACTAGAATGATAGTCTTGAATATTATTACTCCATAATACTATACTACTAGAATGATAGTCTTGAATATTATTACTCCATAATACTATACTACTAGAATGATAGTCTTGAATATTATTACTCCATAATACTATACTACTAGAATGATAGTCTTGAATATTATTACTCCATAATACTATACTACTAGAATGATAGTCTTGAATATTATTACTCCATAATACTATACTACTAGAATGATAGTCTTGAATATTATTACTCCATAATACTATACTACTAGAATGATAGTCTTGAATATTATTACTCCATAATACTATACTACTAGAATGATAGTCTTGAATATTATTACTCCATAATACTATACTACTAGAATGATAGTCTTGAATATTATTACTCCATAATACTATACTACTAGAATGATAGTCTTGAATATTATTACTCCATAATACTATACTACTAGAATGATAGTCTTCAATATTATTACTCCATAATACTATACTACTAGAATGATAGTCTTGAATATTATTACTCCATAATACTATACTACTAGAATGATAGTCTTGAATATTATTACTCCATAATACTATACTACTAGAATGATAGTCTTGAATATTATTACTCCATAATACTATACTACTAGAATGATAGTCTTGAATATTATTACTCCATAATACTATACTACTAGAATGATAGTCTTCAATATTATTACTCCATAATACTATACTACTAGAATGATAGTCTTGAATATTATTACTCCATATAATTATGGTCCAGTAAAGTGGCACTATTACTAGTTATTCGTGTAGGCTTAGTTATGGTTGGGAAGAACATGTGAGAGTACATTAGGGTTATACAATTATGGACTTGTTTGTCTTGATAATTAAGCAAATTTATATTAAAATCGCCCATAATGTAGCATGGAATATTATTGCTTGTAATTATCTCTAATAGAGAGAGAGCGAGAGCGAGAGAGAGATACTAGAATTAGTCAGTATTTCTAATAGAATAATTGTCAGGCTTGGTGTTCAAGGTTTGGATAATTACTGGACGGAAAACTGTATATAGCCTATGTATACACGTGTATTTGTGTGAATAATACACACACACACTCATATATATATATATATATATATATATATATATATATATATATTGTCACTCCCAAATGAGTTGGTAGCCTACAGTATATAATTTGTGAGTGAGTTACATGTACAAGGCCTATATTGCAGGGGCCGGCCCTGGCGAGAGGCTAGCCTCTGTCTTTGTTTCCCACGAGTGAGACCTTGGTGGCGCCCTGTGATATGTTGCCGTCTTGTTAGCCCTATGAATTAGTTAGTTTATTTAGTCTTGTGTGATTAATGCAGTTTATCATGTTACACTATGATGACTCATATTTATTTTATTACTTTTGTTGTTAACCCATTCGTAACGGGGCCCGACTTAAGTCCGTATCTAAAAACCTGGACTATGTGGCGGGGCCCGACTTTAGTCCGTGTGCAATTTTGGCGCAATATTGGCTCTGAGAGAGAGACGAGCGACGGGAGGAGCGTAGGTTGCCTCATGACCGCTCGCCACGGCTGCCGTGGGCCTACCGACATCTACTCCACACACATCCACCCTCCCTCCCTCGCTGCACACGTAATTATGTAACAAAATTACCGTATTTTAGCGATTTTGCCCTTCGGTTGCAAGACAACCAGTGATCGTAGAAGGATGGTTCAGGTGTCATTGGAAAGTTCAATTAACGACCTTTCAGGGATACATAATTGTATTATGCTCTGGCTCTTGTTTATGCATGAAAAAGAGCACGGAACAAGGCCATTTATGGTAAAACCACCCGCTGGGCGGTACGTAAAAATTACCGCCTAGGCCGCTCGCAAGGTGTTAATGAGAGCACAGGCTGTCTGAGATAATTAAGTATTGTTGCGACGCCTGGAGCCCTTCCCCGCCACGCGAGGCCCCCGCCCGACTCCCGCGGCTGCAGGGCCGGCACTTCAGTCCCACCCCTCGATATAGCAACATCATTGCCTCATGTGTTGGCTTGCTTCGTGTTTTCCCATAACACACCGCATATCTCCTTCGTTTCTTTGTTTGATTGACATATAGCAGGGGCTGGAGTCATATTGAGCATATTGTTTTGTTTCAACCTCTTTAGTTAAATATTAATTACTGCATCCCTTCCTTCTTTGGCAATCTTAGTATATAAGCTTCACCCTGTTTTTCCGTTCATTCTTTCCCATTGTTTAACTGCATTGCATATTGATATTACATGTATATTTCTCCTTTATTATTGAAGTTGACATTCACAGTGGTTAGGCGGTATGCTCAAGGGTAACATATCCCACCCTACTGGAATGTCAACTCTTGTGTTTCATGTCTTAGGTTAGTGCTTCAGACTTTCCATGTTTCTACTTTATATTCCTAATTCCTAAGCGATTGGGCATACTATGAAGTGTCTGGAAGTCGGGCAGTGTTTTGGGTTATCAATTGGGTGCAGTTTGGTGTAACCTTAGAAGTTCTCTAGCCTACTACGCGCACTATGTACTAGACCCGGGGACAATAGATATTTTTGTTTCTCCTTGTATTTCTGCTTTAATAAAGCAAGGAGGAAGATAACCCTATTTGCTAGAGAACCTGCATGTCTTGGTGTTGGGTCAGATATTAAGAGCGTGTCTGTTGCAGGGTTAGTTTAGTGCGGTGAGCAGTTCTGGGTGCAGGTCTACCTCTTATTTCATTAACCCGTGTCCACAACTATTGCTAAGATGTTGCATGTTGATTACATTCCTGTTCATATTGTGGGGAAGGAGGACGTTGTGCAGTTTATTACAACCCAACCTAGTCAAGAAGAGGTTGCTAGCAGGAGTAGTGATGAATTAAGAAGGGTGTTGGAGGTGTATGGGTGGAGGTGTGTTGGTATGTCTAAGGCAGGGTTAGTTCAAGAGGTGTGCAAGTTGGCTGCGCAGCCTAGTGGTCCTATTTTGAAGCTAGTACTTGTGTTGTGGATGATGGCAGCATCCTGCATGTTCCGCAGCATCCTAGCAGTCAGGCTAGCTATCATTCTACTGGGGCTCGGAGTGGAGCAATAACTCCAGAGCAAGGTGATACTGTATTTAGACAGTCTCCTACTAATACCACCGCACCTGCCACCACGCTTCCACCGTCAGCATTTAACCCTATCAGTACGGCCCCTTCATTTTCACAGGGCTATGTTCATGCCCCTATGGCCAGTACATGTGTTTCAAGTTATGCTAGCAGTCCCCAGTATCCTCCTTCTTCCCCCCATGTGTTGTGGGCCACAGCCCAGCATTTCACTGCCACTCATACGGTGGCTGCTCAGCACAACGTTCCCCCTTATGCCCAGTTTCCTCCTATAACCCCGATAGGGTCGAGAAGGAGTCCAGAGGTTGAGTTGCAGCTCAAGAGATTGGAGATGGAAGAGAGACAGAGAGAGAAAGATCATGATGGAGAGAGGGAAGAGAGACAGAGAGAGTAAGATAGGGAACTTGAGCTGAGGAAGATGGAGATAGAGGAGAAGAGAAGACAGGTAGACAGAGAAATGGAGGAGAGGATTAAGTTGAGAGAGTTGGAGGTAGATTTGGAGAAGACGAAGTTGGAAACTAGTGGGCAAGGACGACAAGGGAATAATGCTGGTCATGCATCTAGGGAGGAGGCAGAAAAGGAGTTTTTGTCTCGACGGCTGAAACTCGTGCCGGCCTTCGATGAACTTAAGGTCACAGAGTGGTTCTTACGTTTTGAGAAGAAGGCCCACGAGTATCAGTGGCCGAGGCACCGCTGGGCAGTGTTGCTGTCTAATGTTTTAAAAGGCAAGGCTCTTGATGCATACGATCGCCTAGAAGTGCAGGAGCTAGAGTATATTATACTTAAAGAGGCTGTGGTAAAACCCTACGAGCTGCGTCCCGAGGCTTACAGGTTGGCCTTCAAGGGGGCTCGGAAGCAGCAGGGGGACTCGCACATGGAATGTGTCGGGTACCTGTGCGATACTCTAGCTAAGTGGCTGCATTCAGAGTCAGCTGGTAGCCTACTTTTGAGGCAGCATGTGAGGTTTGGCTGATGGAGCAGTTTGTAAGCATAGTTGAAAAGGACATAGGGGAAAAATTAAAAGAAAAGCGGTTTAAATCAATAAGGGAAGCAGCAGTTTGGGCTGATGACTTTGCACTAGCCCGGCATGGCACGTGCATGGGGAGCATTGGTGACAGGAGAGACCGACCTGTGCACCAAGCAGCCACAGTATCAGCTCGCCCATCATCACCCAAAAGTACCACAAATCAGACACAACATTATACCAAGGCTGACAACCAGCAAGCTTCTACTGAAGTGAGATGTTATTTCTGCAAGCAAGAGGGTCATATTAAACCTCAGTGTGCTAAATGGAAAGCTACCCAGGAACCCAACGCTGTCCAGTTGGTGGCAACATTAGGGGAGGTGCCTGTGAAAGGCAAGCCAGGTACTGGTGAGTTTGGGGGGCAGTGTTGGCCAGCACGAAGCAGGGTAGTAAGCACTTTGCCGCCCCAGACGGTATCACCACCTGAGCATAACCAGACTTCCCCTGATTGGTGTCGGCCATTCATACATGATGGATTTGTACGGGTTGGGGAGCAGACTTACCCTGTCAAGGTGTTTAGGGATACTGGTGCGCAACAATCCATGTGTCGCAACCTGACAGGGGGACCCATTAGCATGGGAGAGTTTGTTATGTGCAGGGGAATCAACAGCGAACAATTCTGTGATTTAGTCCCGGTGACCCTAGAGTGCCCACTTTTGACTGCCGAGTGTAAGGTGGCTATGGTGGACACTCTGCCAGTTGAGGGGGTGGACTTTTTGCTCGGGACTGACTTGGCAGGGGATGTAGTTTTTCCGCCTCCTATAGTCGTCGCTGAGGCTGTTTTTGTGCCCCCTGGTGGTGGTTGTTTGCAAGCAGATAACATGGACTCTATCTACCCTGTTGGTGCAGTGACCCAATCAGTGGCACCTTTGGCACAACAGGTGGCTGATTTAGTGGATGCGGGGGCCGACAGCCATGAGTGCGGGCCATCCCATGATGCACTACTAGATGACACTGGTCCGGAGACAGCTGTGGGCTTGGCTGACCCCAGTGAGGCTACCGAGACTAGTAGAGGTGACCTAGTGCCGGACGAGGAGTCTGACATAGGGAAACCGACTCAACCTTCTGATACTTTTGAGAGGTCAGAGGTAACTGCCTTGATGGAGTTACCTAGAAACAAACTGAGCAAGCTGCAGCAAGAGGACCCCAATCTGGGCCTCCTGTTTAAGAAGGCTGATACGACTGGTGGTGAGAACGGTCAAGCAGAGAAATTTGTTGTAAAAGGGGCATTGTTGTATCGGCAGTGGAAGCCGGATACGAACTCAGGTTTGGGGGAGGAGCAGTTAGTGGTGCCTGCCCAGTTCCGGGAAGGGCTGGTTAGGCTAACGCAGGTGGCACCACTGGCGGATCATTTAGGGGTATGTGAGGCTAACTAATAGGCTACATTCTCATTTTTGGTGGCCTAATATGCATGCATCGGTGGCTTCTTTTTTTATGTGTCATATTGGTAAGGTAGTTGGAAAACCCCACCCAAGAATACCCGTGGCACCTTTGATCCCTACACCTGCAGTTGAACCGCCAGTGACTCGTGTCGTAGTTGACATGGTTGGCCCCTTATTACCCACCAGTTCGGGAGATAAATACTTGCACACTTTAATTGATACTACCACTAGATACCCGGAGGCTATCCCGGTTAGCAGCATGAACACAAAGATGAGAGACCCTTGTAACAAACAGGCTAAATTTAGGGTGTTCAACGTGGGCGACGAGGCTTTGGCACGGTTGTCAGTTCAGGGTCGACCCATGGCTGCTAAGGTTTGTGGTCAGTATCAGGACATTAAGCAGATTGGTGAGGTTGATTATTTAATAGATACGCCCGACCGTCGCATAGATCCCAATGCTGCCATAGTAAAATGCAACAGCCCTACCATAAACCGACTGCATCTGGCCGTGGCGGTGATGCTGCGCAGGCCGGTGTAGCTGCAAGGAATGCGGGGGTGCGCATGTATGGTATCGGCGGGGAAGCCTTGGCACTTATGAACTGTGGGAGTGACTGCACAGGTGGTAAAGATTGTCTCTCTCATGACGTGGCTGTATTAGGGACGGAGGTGGAGAAGGAGGGAGACTATAGTTTAGAGGCTGTGGTCCCGGCTGGGTTGTGGGAGGGCAATGGGAATGTTGTTCTTCGAGATAAGTTGTAACCTCTTGTTCCTAAACGCCAAGAGGAGTTGTTTACTAGGCTGTGGCAGTACTTACGCATGTTTGTTGATTCTCCAGGCCTAATGTCCGGGGTGGCACCCGACATAGACGCTGGAGACCGTGAAAAGCTCAAGTTGGCTCCCTACCGTACAAATCCTGCTCGACAGCCTGTCTTAAAAGCAGAGCTGGACTACATGTTGGAGAAGGGTCTGAGGGATAAGGGATATCGTGAGTGGTCTTTGCCAGTGACCTTGCAACCTGAGCAGAGTGGGAAGACCCGTTTTTGTGTTGATGTTAGTGCATTATCCCAGACAGACGCCTATCCATTACCCAGAGTTGACGACTGCATCAGGGCTGCCACGTTTATCACTAAGGTGGATTTAGTGAAGGATTATTGGCAGGTCCCGTTGCATAAGAGAGCGAAGAGAAGTGCCAGTCTTGTGGTGGACTGGGACGTTTATCAGTGTCGGGTGTTGTTTTGCTGCCGGAACACAGTTTGGATGTGTGGCATGTTAAGGGCACTGATAATGTTATGGCTGATTGTTTGTCACGTGTGACGCTCACCGCTTCCCCCAGAACCGCATGGCTTACTCGCTAGGACTCGCCAGGGCAGAGAATGTAGCTACAGTCTACCTATCATTGTGTACTTTCCTTCTCGAGAAAGCTTGTGTTGCAGACAGTTCAGAACTGTTCTTTGTTTTCGTCTGTCACAATCCTTTCTATTTTATTTAGTCAATTGAAAGTATTGTGTTAAGTAATTGAATGATGGGAAGGCGAGCGGGAGAGAAAGAGAGAGAGAGAGAGACCAGGTGGTGTGACTTGGTGGTGAGTGTGGCGCGTGGCCGGCCCCCTTACATAGGCCTTGCGGGATTCGTTGCCTCCTGCCTAACACGGCCTACTAGGCGGCTGCTTACTGGGCGACTGTCGCGCGCCCTCGTGCCATTCCTGCGAACTGGGACTCCACCCATGCGGTCCCTGGAAATATCCTGGTCAGATCCGTCCCAGACAGCATACTCTAAGCATCTCCCTTGAACTGTTCCACACTCTTGTCTTAGAATCTTTCTCTTCTACTGCCTCTATCATTTCCACTACTTCCTCACCTTTTATTAATATCAATCCCCTTCTGGTTCCCTGCATCCACACCTTGAATTGGTGGCCAGACTGTATTATATGCTGGATCTCACATTTCTTATGTACTAGGCTAAGGTTGAAGATAGTCATTGTCTTTTTGGGAGATTGTATTGCTCGGACTGTCTCCATCAATCACTAATGTTTCTACAGGGTTAAATAATGCTAGACTAGGGATCAGGTACCTTGCTGTTGGTGTTTTCACTGTGTGTAGGCTACTTTTGAGCTGCACGACACTACGGATTCTGTGGGTTACCTGGGTGGATCTTTTGTCTGTGTACCTTGGAGTTTAGACTGTGTAGTGCATGAGGGCTGCTTGCCTAATTCACCCAACACTGTTCTAACTCTATTTGCTTTTACTTTTGAGGGTCGCCAGGAGGATACTCGATACTTGTGATCGAGAATCCTCAAGAGGTGCTCCCCTTCATATTAACGTAATCAGGCCGCACAGACCCAAGGTCCACACTAGGCTAGGAGCTGCCTTGCTCCAACAGAATTCTGTACCTTTGCACATCCCAGCTAGACCTTATTAACCCGGGTAGACATTAGCTGGATTAGATCATATACTCTTTTTATGCATACCCATTATTTCTACACAAGCATTTTGAGGTCTAGGTTGCTGTAGAGAGACACAACCAGCATAGACCGGTTTTGTTTATCGGAGTACTACTTTTTCGTGGCGAGCATTATTACTGTTGCACCGCTTATAATATTCTTGTGTCCAATAACATTATAGGTCCAGCCTTTTTGTGTATTTAGCCTACACGTGCATTGTCCTGCCTCCTGCTATTTTGTGGTTCCATTTCCGATACGTTCTTCTTAGTAGCATCCGACATTATTCAGAAGATTCCTTGTTCGGTGCTTGAGGACTTTACAACACTTTCTTTCATAAAGGAGTGACAGATATTATTGATTAACGTAACGTTAAGTAACCTTCTTCTTGTTTGCATTAGATCACTCTTGTGATTTAATTAAGTTAACTATCTTTTCCTTGTGTACCATAACTAAGCAACCATATGTTATAGGTAATAGGCTGTTTCAGAGAACATCAGCCTATAGTAGAAGCACATAGATACTGAGAGTTAAGATACCCCGCTATCGCAGATATAACTCTGGAGGGTATATGTGTTCTATGTTCGACGGAATTATATATCAGGGGTTGGATCTAGCGTTTCCGTTGTTGCATTTATGCCAGTCTAGTCCAATGTATAAGAGCCACTGATTTATACGAGACCCGATCGTAACACACGGGAGGGTATGTTTTAAGGAGAACCCTTGCCATTCAGTCAGTGTTGGTGTAGCCTCCTACTTTGGTTTGATTAGCATGTTTATGTCTGGTGCTTGTTAGTTGCCGTATGTACCCCAGCGTAGGGTCGTAAAATAGGATTGCTGTGTTTCTGTATAGAAGAAAATATTTAAATACAAAAATATATAAACTATAAAAATACTAAAAAAGACTGTAGTTGTGCATGTCTTGTAGTGTTATTTGAAGTATGAGCAGTCTGTTGTTTCAAGATGCACCAACAGACTCCCCCTGGGTTGTTTTTTTTTTTTTTTTTTTTTCTATATTCCAACTTCTTCCACTCGGCATAGGCTGAGAGCCTGTACATTCCAACACGGTGAAGCCCGTGAGGTCTTGTTCCAGTCTGGGGAGTGAGACATGTGAAGCATCCATCATGGCTCGAAGCAGCTCCATCTCTGAAGCGGCCGGTTGCTTCGCTCAAGTGCTTCGTTGTCTCACCCTTCAGACTCAGACCCTCACTCTCAGAATGCCACCTATTGAGCAGTGAACTCACTAGGCATTGTCCCCCTGTAACATATTTTGAATATGGGAATATTCATACAGTGTTATTTAATCAGGGAACAATGAGGGTATTTTTTTGGCATTTCTGTGGGCTTTGTGGTAATGCACTGATACTAGGTACAGCACAAATACAATCCCAATAATATCTTCCCATTGACATATCGGGATTTGAACCCGGGTCCATTGGATTACCAATCCAGTGGCATGACCACTCCCAAATGAGTTTGTAGCCTACAGTATATCATTTGTGAGTGAGTTACAAGTACAAGGCCTACTGTATATTGCAGGGGCCTGGCGAGAGGCTAGCCTCTGTCTTTGTTTCCCACGAGTGAGCCCTTGGTGGCGCCCTGTGATATGTTGCCGTCTTGTTAGCCCTATGAATTAGTTAGTTTATTTAGTCTTGTGTGATTAATGCAGTTTATCATAAGTTACACTATGATGGCTCATATTTATTTTATTACTTTTGTTGTTAATGAGAGCACAGGCTGTCTGAGATAATTAAGTATTGTTGCGACGCCTGGAGCCCTTCCCGCCACGCGAGGCCCCTGCCCGACTCCCGAGGCTGCAGGGCCGGCACTTCAGTCCAACCCCTCGATATAGCAACATCATTGCCTCACATGTTGGCTTGCTTCGTGTTTTCCCTTTACACACTGCATATCTCTTTTGTTTCTTTGTTTGATTGAAATATAGCAGGGGCTGGAGTCATATTGAGCATATTGTTTTGTTTCAACCTCTTTAGTTTAATATTAATTACTGCATCCCTTCCTTCTTTGGCAATCTTAGTATATAAGCTTCACCCTGTTTTTCCGTGCATTCTTTCCCATTGTTTAACTGCATTGCATATTGATATTACATGTATATTTCTCCTTTATTATTGAAGTTGACATTCACAGTGGTTAGGCGGTATGCTCAAGGGTAACATATCTCAACCTACTGGAATGTCAACTCTTGTGTTTCATGTCTTAGGTTAGTGCTTCAGACTTTCCATGTTTCTACTTTATATTCCTAATTCCTAAGCGATTGGGCATACTATGAAGTGTCTGTAAGTCGGGCAGTGTTTTGGGTTATCAATTGGGTGCGGTTTGGTGTAACCTTAGAAGTTCTCTAGCCTACTACGCGCACTATGTACTAGACCCGGGGACAATAGATATTTTTGTTTCTCCTTGTATTTATGCTTTAATAAAGCAAGGAGGAAGATAACCCTTTTTCCTAGAGAACCTGCGTGTCTTGGTGTTGAGTCAGATAATAAGAGCGTGTCTGTTGCAGGGTTGGTTTAGTGCGGTGAGCAGTTCTGGGTGCAGGTCTACAGCATTGGTGCCTTTTTTCTACTGAGTTGTCTTTTTGTCAGTGCTGTGGGCTAGGCTATTTGAACATCTGTTTTCCCCCAGCCTCCCCTCGTAACAATATATATATATATATATCCATGGATAGTAATAAGTAGAGATAGAGAGATCAACGTAGTTAATGTAAATACACGCTGCCTCCGATATATATTTGCTGAATTAGAATCACTTATATACATAAAAAATATACAAGGACAATAATTATTATGATACAATTAGAGTTGCGGAATCTAAGATGAATACTGACCGTAGGGGTTTTCTGGTAGACTATATTATCTGGATACACTCTTTACAAAAACAAGCCAAACAGACTTGGTAGTAGTGTCTTACTCCGTATCAGATCGTCTCAAAAAAAAAAAAAATCAGCAATGTAGATAATGTTTACGTACATTTAATTAATAACCTTCACAATAATGTTACCCTTGCGATCTCTAGCACAAATCTCTCTGATTATTCTACCACTATTACAACAATCGGTGTTTTTCAGAGCTCTCTCAGTGTATATCACCCCTTCTTCGTAGAGCACGTAGCACCCGTCTTCCAACACAATTCCACCCCTACTCTGTGCAACTCTCCAACCCAAGAGTGAAACGTTATTCTCAATCCTATATATATATATATATATATATATATATATATATATATACTGTATATGCCTTCTATTTCACCTACACTGAGACGATTTCATGAAGCCTAAGAAGGAAATACGGTAGCTAAAAGGATTAAGTAAGATAGACTGCAGGGAAAAATAAACAAATAAATCTATCTATCTATTGCCTGACGCCGTGATCCCTGAAGGGGTGGCCATGAACGAACCGCCCCCATGCACCTCTGTCCCCAGTCAGTCGAAGCCCTTCCTGCCAACCAGCACCACCTTCATTCATATACTTCCTCACTTCATCCTTCCACCTCTCCTTTGGTCTACCTCTCCCTCTCTGTCCTTCCACCTCGCCCCCGTACACCTTCTTATTAATTCTCTCGCTTTCCATACGTTCCATATGGCCGAACCATCTCAAGTTGTTCCTTTTCACACTCTCCAGCACATCTACCTCCACACCACACCTTCTTACTTCCTCATTCGTCTGTCTATCCCTCCATGTAACTCCGCACGCACTTCTCAAGTAACTAATTTCCACCGCTCTCACTCTTGGTCTGAGTCTCTTCCCGAACGTCCATGCTATACTTCCGTAAGTTAGTGTAGGGATTACCACACTGTCATGCAAGGACTTCTTCACTTCCATACTGAGTCACTGACCACCCTATTTCTTGTTACTGCTTTCAACGTTCCTACAACCCTCTTCCCCTGTTGTACCCTCTTCTGCACTTCCTCATCCATAGTCCCATCTTTACTCAACACACTGCCCAGATACTTAAAAGAGCTGACGATCTCCATAGCCTGACCGTTCAACTTCACCTCACACTCTGTGACGTCACCCCTTTCGAAGACCATAACCTTGCTCTTCCCCACATTTACTTTCAAATTCAGTTTTTCGCACACTGTTCTAAACTCATTTACCAGACCCTGCAACTCCCATTCATTATCACTCATCAGAACTGTATCATCCGCAAGCAGCAGTATAGATAGCTTCCACTCATTTCCCTCCCTTTTCAGCGATACAACAACATCCACTGTTCTTCCTAGTATTTCTTTCAGGACTCCATCCATATATACAGTAAACACCCATGGGGACATCAAACACCCCAGTTTCAACCCAACACTCAGGCCAAAGAACTCGCTCTGCTCATTCTCCACACGTACTGCCGCCTTTGCACCCTCATATATGCTCTTCACTGCTTTCAGTAACTTGCCATCTATTCCGTATATTCTAAGTACTTTCCACATGCCTTCTCTATCCACTCTGTCATAGGCCTTCTCCAAGTCCATAAAGGCAACATACACCTATTGTTGCTTCTCCAGATATTTCTCCAAAACACAATTCAGGGTAAAATTCTGATCTACACATCCTCTTCCCTTCCTAAAACCTCCCTGCTCGTCGCCTATCCATTTCTTCGTTCTCACTCTCACTCTCTCAATCACTACCCTACTGTACACCTTCCCTACTACGCTTAACCCGTGGAGCCCCGGCTAGTTTTGTAATGTTTGCGCACCAGAACCCGGCCGGTTTTCAAAAAATGGTTTTATTCCAGAAACAATAGCGAATGGGTTAGGAATGAAGGAAAAACCACGAAAAACCGCTCAAAAAGATTAAAAAATGGTCCTACAGAGCCCCCGAAAACGGATTTTACAAGAGTAAAAAATTGAAGGCAATTATCCCCAAAAAAACAGGTTATTGCGCGCTCGCGCGCACGCACGTGGACTTTGAGAGTTTTCAACCATCGGCACGGTTGCGTGGGATACGTACACAGTTCCCATACAAATCTGAGCCCTCTTGAGTGGCTACACCTGAGGTTACGGTCGGCGCAATTAGGGTGACGCGCCAGGCGCGTCTCTGGGGCTGTGCGTTACATACATCGCCGACGCGTCAGGCGCGTCGCTGGGGCTGTACGGGTTAAAAGACATATTCCTCGGTGGTTACCACACACTCCTCTTTCCCCTTTGCCCTTATATAGGGGGACTATTATGCCAGTCTTCCAGTCATCGGGTGCATTCCCCTTCTCCCATGCTAGTTTGCACATTTCCCATACCCATTCGATCACTATCTCACCACCATACCTCAACATTTCCCCACACACTCCATCTGTTCGTGGTGCTTTCCCCAACTTCAATCTTTTCATGGCTTCCCACACTTCTGACCTCCTGATCCCTACTATATACCTCCTCCTCCACTACTGCTCTTTTCCCTCTCATACCATATCCAACTATGTAATAAAATATAATATAATAATAGTGTATAGGCGTCCTTCCTAAGCTGAATACAATCATCTATTAGTTGCCAGAATATAATGCAAGGATATCTCCTGGGTTACGGTAAAATTCCATGGCAATATTTTGTCTACACCTAAAGGCTAAACTATTTTTGAAAGATACATACCTTATTCATGCCTTCTTTGAACGTTGGTTGTTTTTTACCGGCCCCCTTCTCCCTCATGTTTAGCCCCATTAATTTTGGAATTTTAAGACGTCCGGCCCATTAGTTTGGCGATTTTAAGACAATTCGACCCATTTATTTGTCAATATTAAGACCTTTCGTGCCATTTAGGTGTATTATTTTTTCCTGGCGAGCAATAGCGAGCCTGTAATTTAGGAGAAATCGGCTAGCGGCCTGACATTTCTTATACCGAATAATGTACACATATATCTTGAAGGGGGATCTTATGGATATCTTGAAGGGGGATCTTCTGGATATCTTGAAGGGGGATCTTCTGGATATCTTGAAGGGGGATCTTCTGGATATGTTTATGTTTTAGCTTGATGGAGGTCTAGGGAGGATACTATAAAAATATTAAATAAATAAATAATTGTACCCATTGTTTTCTACAGGCAGTGTTAACCCTCTCTGTACCGGTGACGTCTTCTTTATGGGATTTCAGCTACATTTACACTATTATATAAAGCTTTGGAAATATATATGGTAACTAAAAGAATGAATTGAGGTAGTCTGTAGTCTGTAAATGCGCAGACGTCCTTCCTAACCTGAATACAATTGTCTAATAGTTGCCAGAATATAATGAAAAGGACGTCCCCGGTACTGAACGGGATAATCGTTTCCCTGCGACAGATCGTTCCCAAATTGAATTAAATCGCCTCGGCTTAGCTAGACTTAAGGGGAGGTTTGTTTTTTCAGGACCCCCTTCTCCCTCATGCTTAGTCTCATTAGTTTTAAAATAGTAAGATGTTCGACCAAATAGTTTGGCGATTTTAAGACTTTGTGCCATTTAGGTGTCGATTTTCCCCTGGTGAGCGATAGCAAGCCGTTGATTTATGAAGACTCAGACCGGGACATTTTTCTACCGAAAAATGTACAAATTTATAACGAAGGGAGGTCTTGGTTTTCTTGTCTTTTCTGTTTTTGTTTTATCTTGGAGGTCTACGAAGGAAACTACCAACAAAAATACATAAATAAACAAATAAATACAAATCTCCCATTTAACAAAAATCGGCATAAATGGGTTAAAGGGTTAGCCGAGATCTTCCTTTGCATCAATAAGTAGGATAATTTAGGTAAAGGTTTTGCTGGCAAAACTAATGGTGTTCGGTAAAATTGGAAGTGTGAAACCTGAACTTCCAACGAGCCTAACTTTGGTTATTTGGAAGATAAAAAGTTGGTTGGTTAAAGAGAGGGTTTCTTTACCCCCCACCCCCCTTACACCAAAACCACCAACACCACTCTCACTCTTTCTCTCCATATACAGTATATATATAATAATATATATATTAATGCTAAGAAGGCATATGGACCGGATAGTGTTCCTCCTGTTGTACTAAAAAACTGTGCTTCAGTGCTGACTCCCTGTCTAGGCAAACTCTTCCCTCTTTGTCTCTCCTCTAACGTCTTCCCTTCTTGCTGGAAGTTTGCTCTCATTCAACCGGTCCCAAAGCAGGGTGAACGCTCTCAACCTTCCAACTATCATCCAATTGCTCTCATTTCTTGCATCTCTGAAGTTTTTTAAACTACTCTTACCTCAAAATTTCTTAAGCATTTATCTTCCCATAACCTACTCTCAAACCGCCAGTATGGCTTCCTTAAGGGCCGCTCTACTGGTGATCTTCTTTCTTATCTTACTAACTCTTGGTCATCCTCTATTCGAAACTTGTTCTGTTGCGCTAGACATATCAAAGGCCTTTGATAGAGTCTGGCACATATCCCTTATTTCCAAAATACCCTCCTTCGGTTTCTATCCCTCCATCTGTGCCTTTGTTTCTAATTTCCTTTCCGGCCGTTCCATAGCTGCAGTTGTGAATAGCCACAACTCACTTCCTGTTCCTCAGGGTTCTGTCCTATCTCCAATTCTCTTTCTATGTTTATTAACGACCTCAACTGCACCTCCAGCCCAATTCAATCATATGCTGACGGCTCTACATTACACTATTCAAGAAGCCTTCCACAACATCAATCACAGCAGGAACTCCAAAGCTCACATAGGGAGGCCATAAAGCACATATCTTCTAATCTCTCTACTATTTCTAATTGGGGCAGAGAAAACATTGTTACTTTCAATGCTTCCATAACTCAATTTCTCACACCCGTTCGGAAAACTATGACTTACTCTTCAACAGCACACAAATTAACCCTTCATCTTCTCTTAATATTCTCGGTGTCTCATTTTCTTCTAATCTCTCTTGGAAAGATCATATTATCACTCTTGCTAAAACAGCTTCCCAGAAGCTGGGTGTGCTCAACCGCCTCAGTTTTTTTTTTTACCCCTGTGCAGCTCCTTGCTCTGTACGAGCGCACAGTGCGACCTTGTATTGAGTATTGTTCACACGTGTGGGGACACAGCACTTCAAGACAAAGTAGAAAAAAAAGCCTTCCGTCTCATTAACACTCAACGAGCGGCTAGGTTTGTAACTTCTACTACCTGCCAAGCGGGCAGATTTACCCTAAACGAGCTTCATTCCATGCTCTTTTTCATGCATAAAGAAGTGCCAGAGCGTAATACAATTATGTGTCCATGAAAGGGCGTTTGAGCTTTCCAATGACACCTGAACCATCCTTCTACGACCACGGGTTGTCTTGCAACGATCATGCAACACGAAGGAAAAATCCCTAAAATACGGTAATTTCCTTACATATTTGGATGTGGATGTGTGTGGAGGTGGGACCAGTCGCAGTATGGGAGCCGTGCCGAACGGTCAGAGCCAACCCGCGCTACTCCCACCGCTCGGACTCTCTCTCAGAGCCAATTATGTGCTCAACATCGCACTGGACTTAAGTCGGGCCCCGCTCTTTAGTCCTTGGTTCTCTTGACCGCCTTAAGTCGGGCGCCGCCAAAGAGGGGTTAACTCACGTCCACTCACCATTTCTCTGCAGTCTCTCTCTCTTCGCCACAATGTTGCATCTCTCACTATTCTACCGCTATTACGATAATCAGTATTCCACAGAACTCTCTCATTGTATAACACCCCCTCTTCGTAGAGCACGTAGCAGCCGTATTGCAACACAATCCCACCCCTGCTCTGTGCAACTCTCCAACCCAAGAGTGAAACTTTAATATCAAACTTTCTTCTATTCAACAGCTGGGCTCTGGAACTCTCTCCCAGAATCAGTCTTTCCCTCATCCTATGACTTAAATTGCTTCAAACTCCGTGTGTCCAAGCATGTTGGCTCGAACGTCCCTTGATTTTGGCCCTGTCACTCTTTCAACTCTGGGGGAGGCAATCGTCACAGGCAGTTCTGCCGTTTGTCTTCCTCACTCACATAGAAAAAAACATTAAACAAAATAATTATATATATATACTGTATATATATTGTTACGTATCTTGATCCTCAAGTGGTTAACTTGATGAATCTAGATAGCACAGAGATATATATTAAGGTATCAGTCAGCTGAAGGCAAAACAAAAGTAAAATCTAATAAAATTATTTCCTGTTGTTGCTTCCTTTCCTTTTGGATCTTAGGACTTAGTATCCTTTATTGACTGATACTCTTTAATTATGAAAAATACTGAAACTAATTAAAGTCATGTAGTATTTATAAAGAATTATTATTTAACCGAAGCTTAGTAGGCTATGGTTATGAACCGAAGAAGTTATATCTAAAGAAGGACTATTAATTATATAAAAAGTCTTGAAAGATAAATATTAAAGTAAGAATATTTCTGTCTCTTACCCTATTTGAAATGAATAGATAGTTTTCTTATATGTCCTTTTATTTATATTTAATGTAATTATTCTTGGTTCTTGCCTTACGTTAACAGTATTATATTATTATTATCATCAGGATTTATATCAAAGTCACATACAAAGTTAGATATATATTTAATAATTAGTTAAATGTATTTCTTAACCACGTAACATTGAGGTTTGATTTATGAGTATATTAAGTTACAGGATCGCTTCATAGATTCGATTCAGGTCTCACTCAAATAATATGAAAAGCAAAAATAATATTTTGAAGCTAAAAGAATTTTCTTCAGCTTAGGAAATCACTAGAAGTAACATTAACACAGCCATGTTAGTCTAAGGCGATATTACTAATCTGAGACAATAGCATCACCGTACTAAGCACCGTTAAGCAATGTAAGCTTAATTAAAAGAAAATTAAAGAACTCGTAAGTGTTAATATAAAACAATAGTATTACTTTCATCATAACCCAATTACTTTGAGTTGCTTTAGTCCACAAGTTAGTCAACTAAAATAGTTAAGTACATAAATAGTAGCATTAACGTTAATTCCCAATCAAATAGTTAAGTACATAAATAGTAGCGTTAACGTTAATTCCCAATCAAATAGTTAAGTACACAATAATAGCGTTAACGTCCCAATCACATATCTCACTAACCAACATAACGTAAGTGTTTACACGGAACACACTTAACACACACATATATAATCTGACTGACAGTCATTATCCCATTATAATACTTCACCCCGTCTTCCTCCAGCTGCAAATTCACCTTCCCCAACTCCAAATGAGACTGATTTGAATGCCCACAACTCGGGTCTTATGTACTAAACAATGATGGTGTAGGAACGAATCAGGAGGCGAGTGATGGTGCGCGCTCCTATCATAGCTCCTCGAGTTGCATAACAGGTGCCTGGTCCAATCACAGCTCCTGGCGTCGAACATACTTCATAGCGTCGGGTCATCGAAGTAGTTTGCAGGGTCCCCTATGACGCACACAGGTGTGAAGGCTTGTTTGCTGGTATGCGGGCGAGCTGGTTTTCCACTCGCTAGTTCCCTCGCTAGTCTGCTTCGCCGTTTGGGTAGTTTGACTCCTTCAACTCTAATTCTAACTCTTAAATTAACATACAGGGCTCCGTATGTCAGAATATATATATATAAAGTATATATATATATATATATATATATATATATATATATATATATATATATATATATATATATATATACAGGGTGTCTCAAAATAGATGCAACCCATTAACATCATAAGAATTTATTACTCACACAAGAAACTCCAAAAAAGATTACATTTTCTAGAAGCTGATATTATAACAATTAAAAAACTAAAGATTTGAGGTCCCTAGCTCAAAGGATACATCCACTAGAGCACATGTTCCAAATGACTACCGTTGCACTGCAGACAATCCTGAAGCCGACGAGCAAAGTAGTCAATCACCCTGACACACTCTTCCTTCCTGATGGCACAAATCTGCACTCTGTGAAATGCACAGCCTGGGTGGCCATCTCAAAACATGGCATAATCCATTTTTGAGATTGACAACTTTGCTCGTCGGTTTCAATGTGTCTGCAGCACAAGCAACAGTAGTCATTTGGAACATGTGCTCTAATGGATGTATCCTTTGAGCTAGAGACCTCAAATCTTTAATTTTGTAATTGTTATAATATCAGTTTCTAGAAAATGTAATCTTGTTTGGAGTTTCTTGTCTGAGTAATACATTATTATAATGTTAATGGGTTGCATCTATTTTGAGACACCCTGTATGTATATATATATATATATATATATATATATATATATATATATATATAAGGGAAATAACGCCGTGAACCTATTTAATTTATTCAATTTATTGTAGGTAGTAGGGGTAGGCAGCTCCGCCCAGGGAAGTACTACCGCCAAGGTTTCGAGAAACTCAGGGAATAGCCTGAATTCCATTTTCTCTCCCAGGCCTTGGTAGCTGGATACATATCTTTCTGCCTCACACATCAGGGGTATCAGGAAAACCCTCTTTATATAACATACACATCCAACTTCACAACATTGCCCTACATCGCTATCCTCTATCCATAAAACACTACTCTTCCCACTACATATCATACATGTAACACCATACACTTACCTAATAAATATGGCAGTACAATTGTTAAGAGCAAACCTGGTGGTCCCTCGGATATCCACCCCCGGCAGGGTTGGGTCATTGACACAGGGCCCTCCCGGTCGTCATCATGCGACTGTGTCAAGAGCATTGCAACGTCCCAAAGCTGCTCGTCGGTGCAGCTTTTTCTTTAGTAATATAAGGGGACTTCACTCTAACATCAATTCTGTACACCAATTTCTTCAAGCAGAATCCCCTACTCTCCTTTTTTGACAGAGACTCAAGTAACATCCACATCTGACACGTCTAGATTTAATTTTCCAGGTTATCAACTGCTCCAAAATTTCAGACCTAAAGGAGGTGTATGTTGCTTCGCAAAATCTGAAATTGCCCTGGAGGAGGTTACTAGTTTCAATTGTCCCTATTTTGATTATTCTATATACAAATTAATTTCTGCTGGTAAATTTAAATACATATGTTGCATCTACCGTTCCCCAAATACTCCTCCAGAGCAAAGTCTTTTTGATTCTCTGTCCTCACAACTCAGTGTCCTCAACTTAAATGCTTCTTCTGAAATCACTGTGTTGGGTGATTTTAATGTCCATAATGTTGAATGGCTCACTCATTCAGCCAGGACTGATGATGCTGGTCTTGAATGTGAGCTATTTGCAGACTCATTTAATCTCACTCAACTAGTCAACCAACCCACTCATGTACCAGATAATCCTAATCATAATTCCCACCTACTGGACTTATTTTTAACAACCTATTCAGAAAATTATGATGTTACAGTGAGGTCCCCGCTTGGATCTTCTGATCACTGTCTGATACAGGCCACCTGTCTATCACCTACCACACCTTCCCACTCTGAACCTGTTTTGGTGACTAAATGGCATTACGATAGGGCAGACTGGGAGGGTCTTCAAGGTTTCTTTATTGATATTCCCTGGACCTCTTTCTTTTCTAATGATGCACACTCCACCTTGAGCCACATACAAGATTTTGTAAAAATTGGAATGGAAACTTTTATTCCTCATCAAAAGTACAGTAAAAGATCTAATTCACCTAAATGGTTTGACAATAATTGTGCTAGAGTAACTGAACAAAAAGCAATAGCCTACAATGCATACACAAGATCAAAAACACATGAAGCCTTTAATTACTTTAGAAACATCAGAAATCATGCCAAAACTGTATTAAACCTAACTAAATCAAACTTTCTCCACAAGCAGGCAAATAAACTTCTAAATAATCCAAATGATAACAAAATATTTTGGTCTACTCTTAACTCATTCAAATCCAACTTCACTACTGCTTCATCCATTCCACCATTAAAATCTCCGACTGGCAATCTTGTAAGTGACCCACGAGGTAAAGCTAACCTTCTTGCGGATATTTTCTCCACCAACTCAACCTTAGATGAAATAAATCAAGATGTCCCTGTACTTAATTTTAATTCGCCTGAAATTCCCTCACTTAAGATCCACCATGTCAAAACTATTTTGCAGAATCTCTCAGTAGATAAGGCTCCTGGTCCAGATGAAATTCCTCAACTAGTACTTAAGAATTGCTCCTTGGTGCTCGTTCCTGTATTGGCAAATTTTTTCCGTCTGTGTACTCATACCTCATGCTTCCCAGTACCCTGGAAAGAAGCAAACATCCATCCAGTTCCTAAAAAAGGTGCCTCTTCAGATCCATCAAACTACAGACCAATAGCTATAACTTCCACTCTTGGTAAAGTCTTTGAAATTATATTAAATAATCACATAATTAACACCTTATTAGCGGCCTAGACGGTTTATTTATATATACCGCCCAGCGGGGTGTTTTTAGCCAAAATAGGGCTGTTTACGTGATCATTTTCATGCCTAAATAAGACCCAGAACGTAAAACAAGTATCTATCCCTGAAAGGGCATAAACAGAGCTTTCGAATGACACCATAACGATCCTTTTATGATGGCTAGTTTTCTTGCAACAACCGTGCAACGCGAGTGCAAAAAGCATGTAATTAGGCACTTTCCCCATACAATTCCGTATCTAGCGAGTGAGAGAGGGAGGGAGGAGGTGGGATTCGTGTCAGTAGGTTCTCCGCGGTGGTCTGGAGCAGTCATACGCTCGCTACTCTCCTGCCACCACTTTTCTCTCTCTCTCAGCAACATTACGTGCTGAAATTGCCACACGACCTATGTCGAGCGCCGCCACATAGTCCAGCTTTATTTAACTCGACTTATGTTGCGCGCCGACAGTTAAGGGTTAAGCATCTTGAGAATAATAAATTAATCAGTGATAGGCAATATGGTTTTAGACGATGTCGATCAACTGCAGACATTCTTTGCCTTCTTACGCATCAAATCAACCAAGCTACAGACCAACATGGTGAAACACATACAATAGCACTGGATATATCAAAGGCATTTGATAGAGTCTGGCATCAATCCTTATTGTCGAAGATGTCACACATCATTAGTTCCACTAATTTCTTCTTATCTTCATAACAGATAAATACGTGTAATGGTAGATGGCCTTTATTCTCGATTGCACTCAATAAATGCTGGTGTTCCCCAGGGATCAGTTTTGGCCCCAACTCTGTTCCTCATTCATATCAATGATCTCATATCTACCACTCATAATCCAATACATTCCTACGCAGATGACTCAACACTCCACAGTTCCTTCACATTTACCAATTCTTTCACCCAACCCGATCTTATAAATTCAAAAATAAACACTGCAATTTTTCTGAACCAGGACCTTTCTAGAATTAATGAATGGGGACAAAATAATCTAGTTTCCTTTAATGCACAGAAAACCAAGTACATTCAATTTTCTAACCGACAGAATCTTACTGACTCCCATATATTTTTTAATGATGTAAATATTCCCACTTCCCCTAGTATTGACATTCTCGGTGTAACATTAACTACTAACTTGAGCTGGACACATTATGTTAGAAGCATTGCTAAGAATGCCTCTAAAAAACTGGGACTCCTGTACAGAGTTCGAGAATTCTTCACTGACGAGCAGTTGGCCGTAATATATAAATGTCATGTGCGTTCTCAGATGGATTACTGTTCACCTCTGTGGGGTGGAAGTGGAGTGGTTGCATTGAGGCAGTTGGACAAAATTCAAAATAAAGCTATTAGATTAATCAATAACCCTGCAATCACACAGGACCTTCCTACATTATCCATACAAAGAAACGTTGCATCCCTTGCATTATTCTACAGATATTTTCACAGCAATTGTTCCGAGGAACTTGCTTTAATTGTGCCGCCTCTCCACATCTTTCCCCGTAGAACTAGGGCAGCTGAGAGCGCCCATGAATTTACACTTTCTCCTCCACAATGCAGAACTTCTGCTTATCAGAAAAAAAGAAAAAAAAAAAAAAAATTCGGCACCTCATAGAGCCATTATCAGGAACTACAGTATATGTATACCCTAAAAAGAGAACAGACTCAGTAAATATATCAAGATAGGGCTAACTATTAATAATTGAAAATATATATTACAGTTCAAAATATCATACAATTTTAGTTCCATATCTTAAAGTCTAAGATTCGTAAAAACATCTAGTATGAAAAATAACTACCATCTATTGAACAGGACACTGATATAACATTGAAAATCTGGATATCGTTCAAATGATAAAGGAAAATTAACCACTCTAAAGATCAAGCGAGTACAAAAGGAGTACAAAGGAAATCAAGCAACAACAGATCTAGTGACCCTTCTAGGTTGCTTGTCCTACAAAACACTGAGGATCAAGTGTCCAAACAGTGGTTTAGAGTGGGTAAGGGAACATTGGAAAGGGAATTACTGCCCTGGAACTAATGTCCGTGGCAGGATTAGGAAGTTAGTAGGGGACAGATGGGTTAGTAACTGAGGGGGGGATAAAATAAAGTTATTCATTTACAAACGCAGTCAGTCGCGGGTTTGATGCGAGATAGTTGTCTACGCGGAGTTTAAAATCACCATGCAGTCTATAACGTTTCGGGGAAGCCATTCCACAAGTTGACAACTCGATTGAAGAAGAAATTCTTAGATTCGTGTGAGTTAAAAGATTTACCAAAATTTTGCATCCGTTTCCCCGCGTGTAATTAGATTGGTCGATAGTGAAGTACTTACTACAGTTCATATTGTTGATGCCTTTGATGATTTTGAACACTTGAATTAAGTCACCTCTTAATCTGCGCTGGGTTAAAGGAAATAGATTTAATTCTCTAAGACGCTCTTCGTATGGTTCGTTCTTTAGGCTAGGTATCATTTTGGTAACTCTACGTTGAACTCGTTCTAGCTTGTTTATATCTTTTTGGTAATAAGGGCACCAGGATTGAACGCAGTATTCCAGAAGAGGGCGGACTAAGGAATTGTAAAGGGTTAGGATAACTTCTTTGGATTTATGCTCAAATGACCTGCCTATAAAGCCAATTATTTTGTTTGCCTTCTTAACAACTTCTGAACATTGTTGACTCGGTTTTAGGTTACTCGATATTGTTACTCCCAGATCGGTTTCTCTGTTTACATTCTTAAGCTGAGTGCCATTCATCGAATAGTTTGCTTTCTCATTTAGGTATCCGATATGTAGTACTTTACATTTATCCGCATTGAAACTCATTTGCCAATAATAATTGAGGAATAAGCACAAGGTCGGTACAAGAGGTCAACACAAATACTAGATCGTAGTTCGCATTTTCGTCCCTTCTCCCTCATGTTTAGCATATTATTTGTTTGAGGTTTTAAGACGTTCGTTCCGTTAGTTTGGCGATTTTGAGACCTTTCGCCTCATTTTCTTGTCAATATTAAGACCTTTCGTGCCCTTTAGTTTAGGTGTCGAGTTTTTCCTGGCGAGCGATAGCAATCTCTAATTTTTAGAAGGAATCGCGGGACATTTTTCTATCAAAAAATGTAAAAAATTATCTTGAAAGAGGGTCTATGGGGCGTTTTTCTAAGCTTGATGGAGGTTTAGCAAGGAAACTAAAAATATATATTAATACAAAACTAAATATAGACCAAAAACCAAGCACTACCCTCTTAACAGAATATATAATAATACGATATTATTTGTGTTTATCTCTTGTACCGACCTTGTGTTTATTCCTCGCTTGATCTTTATTAGAGTTGTTAGTTTTTCTTTATTAATTTAACGATATCCAGATTGTCAATGTTACGTCAGTGTCCTGTTCATTAAATGGTAGTTATACAGTATAACATCTCTTGATATGCTTACTGAGGCTGATCTCTTTTAAGGATATCAATTTATAGTTCCTCCATGAGGTGCCGAATATCTGAAGAAATTAAGACGGTTCCCAGCGTTATTTCCCTCATTGTCCTACTTCTACGGAAATTGCGGTGCCCTAGGTCTCCCGCAGAGGTTCTACTCTCTCTCTCTCTCTATATATATATATATAATTATGTATATAATTCATCCGGTTGCTTCGCTCAAGTGCTTCACCGTCTCACCCTCCAGACTCAGACCCTCACTCTCAGAACGCCACCTATTGAACAGTGAACTCACTAGGCATTGTCCCCCTGTAACATATTTTGAATATGGGAATATTCATACAGTGTTATTTAATTGATACTAGGTACAGCACAAATTCAATCCCAATAATATCTTCCCATTGACATATCGGGATGTAGCCTCTGTTGAGAGGGGGGGGGGGGGGAGGCGGGAGATGTATTGCTTTCTCTCTCTCTTGTCCCACGTGTGAGCGTGTTGTTGTCAGGGTGGCGCCGTTCTGTGCGACCCTATCCATAGTGTGCACGGGGTTAGTTCCGATTTCTCCACCAGACGGCGTGAGGCATCATTGGCCCACTACTCAAGTAAATAAACACATTAAACTCTGTGTGATTGAATCGGTTTTCCACTTAATATGCTCGTAATGCCGTGTCTTACATAGACACTATGGAAATTGAGTTATCGCCATATATTCTTAGTGCTCTGAAGGGTGAGGATAGGGTGAATAAACTCAGAAATGCCACAAACTAGGGGGTGTAGACCCATATATCATTCCTAGACAGGAGTTCCAGGATATAACCACCCTGCCTGGTGACGATCTTCCTGATGTCAGCTATGGCGATATTTACAATTACTTACTAAATTTTAAAAGTATATACAACCAACATATGTTGAAGGCATACAAGAGCTTAGAAGCCCATAAATACTTCACAAGCCCATAAATACTTCACATCAGGATGGGTTAGAGACATCTTTGTTGCTGAAGGTCACCAGGAGGTCCAGGACGACACTACATTAATGGCTGTACACAGGGTCATAAGCATCATCATTGCAAAGGTAAGGTATTCATCAATACATGATTTTGGGTTTTCTGCAGGAGTCTGATGCAAACATGATAAATGTTTTATAATAGGCCTAGTAGGCCTATTAGCCATGATATCCCATGGGCCATGGGCTAAGCTACAAAGTCAGCAAGGATAAAATTAATAATGTAAATAGGCCTAGGCCTAGGCTAGTCTGAAATACAAAACTATGCATTCATTGTTTCATATAAAGGTAGGCTAGCCTAAACTCTAGCCTAACCTAGTTACCTGACCTCAACAAATGGGGTTAGCCTAGGTAAGGTAAGGATGGTTAGGATATCATGTTTGGGCCTAATGTAATAGTTTGTCTAGAATACATTTAAACAATCACAGCCTTACAAATAGGCTAGTTGTCAATCTCGGTTTTATAATGCTGTACTTGTCAAGGACTCAAGGGGATAGCCTAGCCTAGAGAACTAGGCCTACCTGTACATTTGTACAAATAAACAATAATAGGCCTAGCCTAATGATAATTATAGCCTATATAGCCTAGGATCTAGGTACTGTCAGACATGATTCTGCAGAACTACCAATTGATTTACTAGCCTAGCCTTTTTTATAATTTGGTAAATGGCATAGGCTGTTATTTGCCCCCTGCTGGCAATATATATTATGATGACAATAAGTCATAGGGGGGCTTTGCCTACTCTTAACTTTTTATTGTATCTCAAGGCAGTCAAAATAGACAAGAACCTGATCGCGAGCGTCCGCGTAGTGTAAACAAGGCAGGCGGTACATCCGCATACTACATCCTTGCCGGTTTATGTTTGTGGCTTTACGTGTCGCTTCTTTTACATAAGTCATACGCTCGCAGTTACGTTCGTGTCTAGCTTGACTGCATTTTATTAAGAATTTATGCCACGAACAGCTGATATTTGACCCCTGCTGGTAATAAAATGATGATTACAATAAGTCATGGTGGGTGCATGGGGCAAAGCCCTCCCTTGACCTGTTATTGTATCTCACGGCAATACGTATGCCCACTAACACAACCCTTACCGATATATTTACTGTACTGTACTTGGGCTCATTTTTTTCCCTTAATTTGTTTTTATTGTTCTTACATTCTTCAGGAAATCACTCCCAAAGAATTGTCCTTTCTTTTGATTATTTCTATTGATATTTGAGGCTTTAGCGGTACATGTATTTTATGAGTAGGCCTAGGCCTAAAATTTGTTATAATGGTTGCAATATATCACACCATACACTATAATTATACGGTATATATTTATATATATATATATATATATATATTATTTTCCTTTCAGGTGAAGCATTCCCAAAACTTGAAAGAAGAGGACCTGCAAGCTTGGATTGAGGTTGAAAAAGTGGGGACGATAATTGCTGCACACTGCTCATGTATGGCTGGGCTTGGGGAAGCATGCTCACATGTGGCTGCAGTGATGCTTGCTGTTGAATGTGGAGCAAGCTGGTCCAAGCGAGTAACCTGCACTTCACAGCCATGTGGATGGATAATGCCCTCATGCACTAAAATCAAGTACGCTGCATGCACAGACATAAGTTTCTCAAGCCCAGCCTCCAAATATCGGGATTTGGAGAAATGCTATGTGCAGCCACAAGCTACCGGTACCCATACGTCAAAGCAAAAACTACAGGCTCATTCCAATGAAGTGAAAACGTGGTTCTACACTGCTGTGAAGAATAGTGGTGAAAAACCTGCCTTCCTATCCCTCGTTCCAAACTATAACGATGATTATAAGACTGAGGGAACAAAGTTGCCGGATTCTCTCTTATCCATCTATGATGAGAGCAACACTTCCTTGAGTAGGGAGGAGGTCTTGGAGAAGGCAGTTGAGGTGTTTGAAAGCACACAACTCAGTCAGCACAGTAGTTCAAATACAATATACCATTTTCTTGGCTATAAATACAGTACCGGTACTGGTTTTGAGCACATCAGGCCGGGTATCAAACTATAAGAGTTGGGCTCCCATTAGCATTGCTATACAAGTCCATGAATGTGGAGGGACCTAAAAAGACGTGGGATCGGACTTTGAAGTCAGATCTTAAATCAAAGAACCTGACAAGTGAGGCAGCTCTTAACAGAGCTGCATGGAAAGGTCGCCATTAGGACATGAGACCAGAACCACATTCTGTGTGGAGCACTCGGTCTTTAAATTTGTGTATGTATGTATAATCTAAATACCACCAGGGTTATTATGCTTCCGTTGGGGTCGTGATGGCACCGCTTCACCCACTTTCCCAAACCCCCTCCCTCCCTCACTCCACCTCCTAAATATGTTCAGCAAACTGTATGTATGTCCACATATTTTTTGTTCTTTAACGCTTAATGTCTCTTCAATGGTATGGCCGTATCCAGATACCGCACAGTAAATATTATGTCTAAATTTAGTACTAACCTTCTTGACTATGCTCACCATCCAATTCCTTGTCACTTCTTTCAGCAATAAAATATCAAAATCTTGACTATGCATCTAAATAAATGCGATGTGTGACGTTAACCACTCCGTTAGAACCGCATGGCTTGTCCTACAGTGACTCGCTAGGATTGCCAGGGCAGTGGATGGGGCTACAGTTTATGTATTAGAGTGTGCTTTATTTCATATGAAAGCTTGTGTCATGGGCAGTCCAGAAAGGCTCTTTGTTTTCACCCATGTCAAGGCTTTATATATTTAATTGTAAAGTATATGTTTTATCATTAACTAGTAATGATGGGATCTGGGAGAGAGAGAGAGAGTAGAACAGAGTGAGAGGGAGCGCGCAGTGTTTTCGTCCCGCTCGATGACGTCACGGCTGGCTGCCTCGTGGAGGTTGGTGGAGAGAGGTCCTTACCATGCTGCTAGCTCCCTTGCTAGTGGCTAGAGGACTTGTAACCGCTTTTTTCCCACGCGCCTCGAGCTAGTGCGAGTATATATACAGTTCCTCGCCACTCTCTCTCTCAGATCTGGTTTCTAGAACGCATCCATCTTTTTCCCTTGCTACCTGTCCCCCGCACCGCACCTGAAAATCTTTTCCTCTGCCTACCTCTCTTTTTCATATCTTTCACCACCTTTTTATTAATATTATACCCCCTCTGGTTAACTCTGCAAAATCAGCTTCATGCTGGCGTTGTATTGTGCGTTAAGGTCTGATATAACCCATGTATGTTAGTTGTTAAGATAAGTGGATCATGAAGCATTGGTTGGCTTTCATATTGCCTCTTCCTATAATTATTAGTGTTCTGCTGGATTAGATAATGCTAGACTTAGGAGTCTGATATTATAAGGTATTGTTTCCTATGAGTGCTGGCTTTAGGAAAAAGCTGCACGACATACCTGAGAACTGGAGTTGATTGAGTAAATTCTAGTCTGTGTGCCATTGAGAGTAGAGCATGCACGAATGAGGGCTTTTTGCCTATACCATTCTGCACTGTTCTAAGCTCGTTGTTTGTCTTTGAGGTACGCCAGGAGAACGCTTAATACTTCGGTATTAAGGTTTCTCAAGAGAGCTACCCTTCCCTATAACGTAATATTTGACACACAGACTTGAGATTTGCACTAGGCTATGCGGCATGCCATGCGCACCAGTATCTCGTATCATTGACTCTAGCTAGACTTTATCAGTCACAGTAGACATTAAGTATATTAAACCAATTACTCTTTTTATGTATACCCGTTTATGATTACACAAGCATTTCGCAGCCTAGTTTGATGTATTGAGACACAAACGACTTAGGCTCTTTTTGTTGATAGGAATGCTGCATTGTCGTGGCGATTATTATTATTGTTGTAGTGTTTAGAATATTCTTGGCTCCGACGGCATTATATATTCTGCCTTTTTGTGTGCATAGCCTGCACGAGCATTGTTCCGCTGCCTGCCTTTTTGGGTTCCATTTCCGATACGAGCATCTTTATAGCATCTAACATTTAAAGAAGATTCCTTGTTAGTGTTGAAGGACTTTAGTGCACTTTCTTTCATGCAGGAGTGCCTGACATTTATTGATTAAAGTAACGTAAGCTGTAACTTCTCTTACCACCTTACTTTGCATACCATGACCAAGCACCTTCGGTTATAGGTAGTAATAGGCTGTTTTCACATAAGTGTGTTGATCTTCAATGTGAGCATCCTAGGTTCGAATCCCCGGACTGCTACATGTGTTTGTTAATTTCATTAATCGAGTTTAGGAGTAAAGTTGGTTGGTGGAGAGAACATAATAATAACATTAACCCTAGAATAGACGCACATTTATTGAGAGTTTGATAGCCTATTATTGCATATAGAACTCTGTAGAGTATTTGTGTTCTTTGTTCACTGGGAATATACATCAGAGGTTGGAGCTAGCGCTTTCCGTTGTAGCATTTATGCCATTACTAGTCCAATGAATAAGAGCCCTGATATATTTAAACCCCAGTCGTAACAGATGTCCAAGTTTGCTAAAGTATGACTGAGTCCCCTTGGTCAATGCCTTTGTTTTCATGATTCTAACTACAGCATATACTTTCAGGTTCATCTGATCGAGAGGTCAACTCGGAGGCAGAGCAAGTCTCTGATATGGTTCCAGCAAAGAGCGGGTCGAGTGACTGCCTCCAAGCTGAGGAAAATTCTGCACACCGATAATAATCAATAATCAAACATCAATAATCCAGCACCATCCCTAGTTAAAGCCATATGTTACCCTAAGTCTAATAGCTTTACTTCCGAAGCTACACGGTATGTAAGCACAGATGAATACCGTACCATACATTGTTACTGTAGATGATGTTTTTCTTATTTTTATGTTTTTCAGTATACCAGCTGGTGATAAATGCCAGTACTATACTACATATTATGTACATAAATACATAAAAGTTTAAAGCTTGTTTTGTCCTCAGAGAGTGTGGTTACAGTCGCACATCCTAAATGGCGGCATGCCAGGCTGGCCCTACTGTCAAGTTATTTCCCCATCCAGCTGCACATCTAGATTCACCCTACGAGCCGCTCTAGTATACACCATGACTTTAATTATATTTATGTTCACCCTCAGCTTCCTCCTCCCACATACAGTTACTCCTCAGAATCCGCCATCAACAAACGGCAACTGATTCAACTCCCAATCTTTACCATTGTTTCCTACTAAACCCAATCCTCTACCCATAGTTCTCATTTTCACCTCCCTCACCACACCATCCAAATATACATTAAACCACTGTGACATTACACAACCCTGTCGCAGACCGACATTTACCTCAAACCATTCACTCAACTAATTATTTCCTACTCTAATTATAATGTAAAACTTGCAAAATAAACGAACAAAAACTGGGACAACACAAGATAAACGAAAAGGAAATAATCAAAATCGCTATGTGGAAACAACACTTAATAAAATACAATTTGAAATAAAAGAACAAGATCAACTAGGCCTACATGAGCAAGTTAATCTGGTTGCCAAGCACACACGCTCTGCTCTCTTCATAAAAACTCTTGACTGCTCTTAACAAATTTCCTCCAACTTAATACATTCTTAGCACTTTCCACATTGCTTTTAGATCCACATGATCATAAGCTTTTTCCAAATCCATAAAAGGCCAAAATATCTCGTTATGCTTCGCTCAATACTTCTCGCTTACCTGTCTTACTTCAGAAATCTGATCCACACACCCTCTTCCCCTCCTAAAACTGCACTGTTCTTCTCCTATTGCACCTTCTGTACCCTTTAGTATCCTCTCTATTAATACCCTTCCATGGAAAATAAGGCACAAACTACTATACAGTATATGTCTTTCAATGTACAACTTGGTGATAAATTCAAGTACTGTAAATGTGAAATGGCCACAAACTAATATTTATGTCTTTCAGTTTACCAGGTGGTGATAAATTCCAATACTGTACAGCATATGGAAAGCAGACGTGTGACGTCACAGCCCAGTTGAGGAAGTATTCCAGTATTATGGTATTCTAATGTATATACTGTATATCTTTCAGTTAACTATTCCAGATGGGAAAAACTTCCAGTACTAAATATGGGTTTCTAATTTATTATATCTTTCAATATTCCAGTAATGAAAACCAGCTAAGTTTGTACACCCATAGTGCAGAAGGTGGATTCTGACTTAAGATTGAGCCTTCAGTCAATCCAGTTCGGCACTGCATATTGGTACCTTCCTTGAAACGTTTATGACAAGATCATCTTGTCATGGCTAATTCTCAACTGTTTCGTTCTGCATGCTTCTTTCAATGTTGTCACCACTTGCATAATCTTTTGGTAGTTTGCTCTTTTCAGTCATAAATTAAGTGACTTACTATACCGGTACATTAACTACAATACAGTAGGTGAGGGTGCAAGTATAAATAGGACGCTTGTACACTTTATCTGCTTCATTGCATTTGCTGCATGCGTTGGTAGTACAGTACTGGAACAGTTTTTTTAATTACCCAGTACTTTCTTTCGGGCCTGCTCAATACTATATTTTTTCTAATGACAATTTTGGTTTCCTAGCATGAGCATGAGAAGGACTACAAGCATACCTGAAAGAGATGAGCAATCACCAGAACATCAGAGTGCAAGCGGCGGGATTTGTTGTGGACTCGACCAATCCATTCTTTGGGGCTTCACCTGATGGGTATGTATAGTGTAGCTGCTGCCAACAAAAAATCTTAATGGAAGTGAAGTGTCCATACAACTGCCACTCAAAATCTCTGGATAAGTATGTCCTTGAAAATAAATCTTTCTGCTTACAGAAAACTGATTCAGGTGATTATACTATCAAAAAGGATCATGAATAATTTTACCAAATACAAGGGCAGCTTCATGTGCCACAGGCAGATTTTTGTGATTTTGTTGTGTGGACACCTGAAGCCATTCACATACAAAGAATAGCTAGAGATGTTGCTTTCATGTCGGCAATCATGGGACCAATGCATGTATTTATTATGCAATGTCTTCTTCCTGACCTGCTTGCTAGGTGGACTACTCGTCATCAACGTACCCCAAAGTTCGTTGCCTCATCTGGGCAACAACAACCTTGCTGCAAGCTACTGCCGCAAACCCGAAAATGGGGAAATAGTAAAATGTTCAGGATTGAACTGTGGCATAAAAAGTTTTCATATTTTATGCACAAAACTAAAATCAGTCCCTAAACGGAAATTGATGTGCAAGAATTGTAGGGGTGCGATAAAGGTGAACAAAGATAGCGAGAACTTACCCCCACCCACATGATAACATAAATACTGACTGCCGTGGTGTAATTGATTAAAGCGTCGGCTATCGTTCTGATGGTCGATGGTTCGATCCCCACTGAGAGACTAGAAACATTTAGTGGCTCACGTGTATTTGTGATATATTCTCAATAAATACATTTAGTATAAAAAGGTACAATCCCCAGCACACTACTACATTATTTAATTGATAAATTTTGCATTGCATAAAATTATGGAAAAACACTCAAGTGTTTTCCCATAGGACAAATTTTAAGGACATTTAAATAGGACATTTAAGGCAGTTTCTATAAATATAATTTTCAGATTATTTCAATGCAATAGGAATCATTTTTCATGTAAGTCGGTTGTACATTATTTACTCTAAATATATTTCTTCAATGTAACTACTCCCAATTTTGTATAGGTGTTATTTATACTTTCATGACAATAAATATGCAACAATATATGTGATTATCTTTATTTCACCAATCTACACATTATTTCTAGTATCCTAGATGGACATTCTAAATTTAAAACAAATATTTTGAAGTTGGCAAGACCATACTAACATCTAATGAGAAGGGTTATAATATGGAGTAATTAAAGTAGTTTTGCAAGCTCCTACAAGAAATAGTTTATAATCATATTGTTTTTCAATTCTATATAGATTTTTGCATTGATCAATTCACTTATGAAAGACTTAAGGGTCTATCAAATGAAATAAACACATAAGTGATAAGTAATGTTCTTTACAATAAAACCTCTTACACATTTTTTGTTTTTTTATAACAATAGTTGGTAAGTTATTTATATTACTCAAATACAAAGAAGCAAAATGTACAATATTGATGTGGTTTGCTTTAAGTTTGTGTCAATTGCAATAAAACACATTGTTGACTAATGCATAACTGAACAAAAAAATTACCTTAATAAGAATCATTAATGTGCACAAATAATCACATTACAATGTGATTATAATCATAATCAAGCCATAATAGAAAACATATAATCATAATCAAAAATAAAATGTAAAACTTGCGAACAAAGTCAAACCAAAAGTGGGACAAAGACAATATAAATTCAAAACAACATATCAAAACTGCTATGTGGAAACAACGCTTACTTGAATAAATTCATGAAATGAAAGAACACAATCCACCACATAGGCTAGGGTGTACATTACTACATGAGCAAGTTAATCTGGTTCCCAAGGAAAATAATCATAATCAAAGAGTATTCCGGATGATAATAAAAAACAATCAAATCACAATCATTTTTGATAATCATGCCCATGTCTGCTTCTAAGTACCAGCTGAGATTATTGTGCAAATATATTATTCAAAGGGAACAATGGAGGGACAGATATTAACTAATGCACATGCCACTTTGACACATTTATCAAGGCAAGTCATGTTTAGTTCTGGATCTGTTTGCAAGGATGTAATTAGTTGCTTCTCCTGAAGCAGAGTGTATTTGTTACGCAGTATGCCAATGACACGCTCAACATGTATACGTTGAGATGCAAGCTCTCTTGTCTCTTGAACTTCCATCATACTTAGCTGTTTTTTGCCTCATGTAAATGCTGGCATTTCCACCTTACATTGATATAGTGCCACACTGTCTTTGATATCAAAACCTCTGTCAGCTAGGAGAACGTCACCAGGGATAAGTTTACTCAACAGTTCACGTTTTCTGTGAGGCACTTATCCGAGGTGTGACCTCCCCAACCTTTCGAGATATATGTTATTGAAGGAGATATTGCAATTAAATACTTGACTGTATTATGACTTTTGTAGTTTGACCAAGTTTGAGCTTTTGCTTTTAGATCCTTAGATCTCTCTATGAATATTTCAAAACAATCAATAATACCAATGCAAGATGGAAATGTGTCTCTAAATGACATGGGCAAAGTTTTCCGTACCTTGTCTCGATCTGGCCAAAACAGTCTCAAGGGAACAAGGTTGATATCAACACAGAATATCTAATACATTTGAAAAAATGCTTGATGCTGAGGAGTGATGAATTGTAAACCTGTATGTAAGATCTTTGAATTGCAAATTTAAGCTAAGTCGCATCAAAGTAAGCAATAGCTGCTGAAAGACTGTGACACATTTTCTTTTCACAATTAATGACTACAAGTTTTAGCACTATCATAAAAATAGTGAAGGATGGGAGGCCAGTGTAATACTGAACCTTACCATTATCCTCACGGAATGAGTCCTCAGTTAATGTTAGACTTGCAGAGGAGTCCTTAAGAGTAGCTACTTGCACTCTCAAGTCTTGGCATTCTTGTTCGAGTGAAGAGATAACTTCAGCACTATGATATGTGTGACGCCTGCAGCTTAGCAGAACGCCACGTGGGCTCAGCCACTCACCAGGGCAATGAATTTGGCTACAGTCTATCTACAATGTTATACCTTCTTTCTTGTGAATCGTCATGTCACGGGCAGTATAGAAGTGGTCTTTATTTTCGTCTGTGACAATGCATTATATTTTATATCATCAGCTATAAGTTTAATGTATAAGACTGAATGATACAGCTAGAGAGTGTGAGTGAGTAAGTGCAGGAGGCAGAGGGTTGTGCGCGTAGTGTTACGCGTTGTCTCGGTGACGTCATGCCATGGCCGGGCCCTCTGAGTGACTGGCCGCTTTGCCGCCCTCCTGCCGCAGTAGGAGGTAGTCCCCCCGCACTCCTTGCTGCCTTTGTGCCTTCGTTGCTTAGAGCTTGCTTGACCAGCATAACCTTCACATCTCCCTTGCCATCTGTCCCCACCTTCCACCTATAGAACACTTTCTCTCTCTCTCAACTTCTTACCTCTTATTCTTCTAATCTATTTAACATCATAACTCCCCTTTGGTTCTGCACGATTTCATATATCGGCCATCGTATTATATGCTGAAGCTCTCAGATATTCCATGTTTAGTTAGACATTTTGGAGGGGTTAACATTTTGTCTGTAGAGGTTCGACACACTCGCGGTGTCTCCCTACCTATTTCTTGGTTGTCTGCTGGGCTATTTAATGCTAGACTGGGGTGAGGCTATTGGTGTTGTGATTTCTGATGTGTACCAGGTTTTGTTGAACTTGTACAATCGCAACGGATACTTGGGAAGCCTAGGTTGTCTTTCTGATTGTGTACCTTGTGAGTTTAGCACTGTTTTGCGAGTGAGGGCTTTTGCCTCTGCCACCCAACACTGTGCTAACTCGTTTTGCTTTGACTTGAAGAGGGTCGCCAGGAGAGAACCAGATACTAGCGATCTGGATCTCTCAAGAGAGCACCCCGTCATTTAACGTAATTTGGCCTTACAGTCTTAAGGACCTAGCTAGGCTATGAGCCGCTTGCTCAGTCATTGTTTCCTAGCCTACGACATCCCAGCTAGACTTTATTCGCCTAGCAGACACCCGATTAGGATTATAAGCTCTTATGTTATGTATGCAGCATTTTTATTCACGTTGATTGTAAGCCTTGGTTGTTGTTGAGTTGCACAACCCAAGCAAGCTTTTGCGTTGCCTGAGGAAGTACTTCTTTTGTTGTTGGAGATAATACTATTGCGCATTTATCGTTATTCCCGTGCCAGTTAACACTGTATGTCCCTACACTTGTCATATCTTGTTCCTGCTTTATATAACAGTTCAAAATCCGATTCGATCATCTTAAGCAGCATCAGACTTTCTTCAGAAGATTCCTGTTCGATGCTTAGGACTTTCATTCACTTTCTTTAATATAGGAGTGACAGTTTATTATTGTTTAGAGTAACTTTAATTATACCTTCTTCTTGTTTGCATTAAATCATTCCCGTGATTTAATTAAGCTCTCTATCTTTTTCCTTGTATACATTATCAACGTAATTGTATGTTGTTGTGATCAGCCTGTATCAGAGATCATCAGCCTGTAGTAGTAGTGCATTTATACCGAGTTAGAGGATACACCGCTATCGCAGATTTAACTCTGGAGGGTATAGGTGTTTTTGTGCGCCGGCATTATAAGTTCGAGGGTTGGATCTAGTGTTACCGTTGTGGCTGTGTGCCTTTCTAGTCCAATGATTAAGAGCCCTTGTTTTATACGAGTCCCGGTCGTAACAAATGACGACCTTGCTCAGGATTTTGTGAACTTAGAGAAATATTGCAGGAGTGTTGTGGTCATTTGTTTTTTTTTGTTTAAAGGAATATAGTGGACACGGATTTTTTTTGGCAAGTAGTATAACACTTAAGAGTGTTCAAGCATTTTTGAGTGAATAGTGCTACATGAGAGTTTAGGTACTCCTTTCTTTTTTTATAAACGTTGAGAATTTTCGGTGGTCACTATGTCAGACGACGGATCAGTGTACAGTGAGGACACAGTACGGGAAGCAGGCTCTGAGGTGCAGAGGCTGGGTTTGTTAGATGTCATGAGAGTAATAACTAGTGAGGAGGATGCAAGGACATTTCTGGAAATGCCTATTACTGTTAACCGGGTGGCGGTGATTGATCGGTATGGTCTCCAGTGTTTGGCCACGGTCATGGGGCATGTGGGCACTAGCAGCATGACGAGAAGTGACCTGGTGGCATGTGTGCTGGGCGGGGTGCGTGGTGCACAGGGTGGAGCGGGTGCTTTGGCACCTTCGGCCAAGCCCCCCCTCCACTCTACTCCCATCGTGCTCTCTAGAACACCGGATCCGACGTTCCCACAGGCCGATAGTCGCTGGCAGCGTGGTTTGCCCCCGGGTGGATCACAGGGGGGGTCTCCAATGGTTGCATCTCCTCCTCAAGGTTTAACTGCAAATATGATCTTCCAGCTTGAGATGGCTAAACTTAACCAGCAGGCTGAGCAACGAAGGCATGAGGCTGACCTTGAGCAACGAAAGCATGAATCTGAGATTGAGATGGCTAGGATTCAGGCTGAAGAGAGAAAGACCATGTACTGTGCAGACATAGATCTTGAGAAGTCTCGGGTGGAGTCAACAGGGCAGCGTCTCGGTTCTGGAAATCGAGGTCTTGATCAGTCTTTATCTCACCTTCTTAAGTTAGTCCCTGTATTTGACGAGTCGGGTGTCACCGAATTTTTCATGCATTTTGAGATGAAGTGCCGGGAGCACCAATGGCCCGAGGTTAAGTGGGCAGCCCTTGTTTCCTCTAGGTTGGTTGGCAAAGGACTCAAGGCATATGATGCGTTGCCCTTGGAGTCTTGCGTCGATTATGAGGTATTGAAGGAGGGTGTTCTGCGGGCGTACGAGTTACAACCAGAGACGTACAGATTGAAGTTCCGGGGTGTAACGAAGGGTCGTGAGTGCACCTTTCTTGAGCATGCCCGGGATCTGTCCGATGCATTTAGAAACTGGCTGCATTCTGAGAAGGCATCGACGTTTGAGGAGTTGAAACAGCTGATGCTTCTAGAACAATTTTTCAAGTGTACAGGCGGCGATCTGACGTTCAATCTTAAAGAAAAAAAAACGAAAACTCTTCAGGAGGCAGCTGAGATGGCTGACCTTCGGTTATCTTTGATTTGTGGGTGCGGTTCTGCACAGAGAAGTGATGCAGGCAATAAGGAGCGTAACCCTCCCCCTCCCCGAAACACTGATCCACATAATTACACTAAGAACAAGAGCAACGACACCAAAACTGACCATAAACCTAGTACCGTCCCATTTAGAAAGGGTCCGGGTCCTTCCTCACCTCAAGGGAAGCCCAAAGGAAAGCTAGAGTGCTTCTATTGTCATAAGGAGGGGCATTTTGCAAGAGCCTGTCCAAGCAAGCTACCTAATGCAGTTGTGTCTTTGGCTCGCAACATTGGGGTGTCCCCGAAGTCGTCTGAGTTTGCCCGGGGCATAACGTCAGAGACTGGGACACAGCCAGTGGAGAAGAATCAGGAAGGCTCGAACCCTGTCCGCGATGTATTTTGCGACCATCGAGGGCGTGGCTGCGTGAAGTGGGCTGGTAGGAAGCATGGAGTTGAGCTGTTGCGAGACACGGGTGCCTCTCAGACTTTGATGAAGAACTTTGCTGGTAGACCAATAAACGTGGCACGGGTGGTTGTGGTGCAAGGTATCAATGCTATCAGGTCATACCCGTTGGTCAGGATGGAACTGGAGGTAGATGGTGTGACATGAGAGTTGGATGTTGGAATTGTGGAGAACTTGCCTGTTGGGGGCGTCGACCTCCTTCTCGGCAACGACTTTGCGGTGCCTACTTCTGAGGTTTCATCCTTAGTCGTTGCCGAGAAGCCGGCCGACGTGAGTAGGGAGGAACAGGAGTGGGTAGAGAAGTGTCATGTACAACCTATGGCGTGCGTTGTTACAAGATCTCTTGCATCCAAAGTGTCACAGCCTATTCCTCAGTCTTCTGATCAACGGAGGAACGGTTGGAAGAAGACGGCTAATGTTGGTAAAAGTTTGGAGAGTTTAGTACCAGCAGCTCTTCTTGGCGACTTAGTATTGGCACCATTGTTGGAGTCTGGAGAAGTCCCAGGACCTGTCACAGCTAGTGAGGAGGTAGGGCAGGAAGAGACTCCGAGGCAGCAACGTTACACACAGAGAGAAAAAAGGGTTGCTTAGTTTGATATTGGGGGAAGACATGGGTTGCTTCGGAAGCATTTAGACAGGTTGGCTCCCTCGGATATTAGTAAACTGCAGTTGGAGGATCCGGAAGTTCAGAAGTGTGGTAATGGTGCTGTTGAGCTCAAAGAGGACGGGGATGCAAAGCCAGGAGATTTTTTTTATATTGAGGGAATATTGTATCGGCGATTTCAAGACCCGAAGAGAAGTTGGGAGGGTGGGTCAGGAGTGGTAGACCAGCTGGTTGTGCTGAGGGCGTGCAGGGATAGCCTACTAAGGTTGGCCCACGATGTGCCGTTGGCAGGACACTTGGGAGTACGCAAGACGGTAGCGGCTTTGGTTAAGTTGTTTTGGTGGCCAGGTTTAAAAGCACAGGTTGTGTCATGGGTGGCAATGTGCAGTACCTGCCAGAAAGTGGGGAAACCGAACCAATGCATCCCAAAGGCTCCGTTACAACCTATTCCTGTCCTGGGGCCCCCCTTCAGTAAGGTAGTTATAGACATGGTTGGTCCCCTCCCTCCTACTAGTGCCGGTAATAAATTTCTCCTGACGATAATGGATGTAGCGACCCGTTATCCTGATGCATACCCCATGAGGGATGGCATGGCAAAGACGGTGGTTAGGAACTTGCTTTTGTACTTTTCCCGGTATGGTTATCCGCAGAAATACAATCTGACCAGGGGTCTAACTTTACCTCGAACATATTTACACAGACAATGCAGCAACATGGGATTAATACTGTAGTGTCGTCGGCTTATCACCCTGAGAGCCAAGGGGTGTTAGAGAGGTGGCATTCGACCTTAACCCTTCCAGCCCGGGTGTCATTTTTTCCAGCCCGGGTGTCATTTTAAAATGACACCAACAAAAAAAGGGCCGGTGCCCGGGTGTCGTTTTAAAATCTTTGTGCTTGAAAGCGTGCTTCAAAATTCGCGCGGTCAAATTTTGCATTGCAGGAGCGACCGCAGCGCCACCAAGCCTCAACTACTTATGTTATCAGTTCGTACGTGGCCGCCATAGCGAGTTATACTGAAAAAATGCTTTCCGACGTGTCCGATTCGCTGCAACCTCCCGCGGGCCCCAGTGCTACCCCGCTCTCAACTTCAATGCCTGTTGCAACCGAGAAGAAAGCTCAACGAAAGAAAGTTAAGCGTTTCTTGAGTGATAGCGGTATACAGCGACAACTTTTTGATAGTGAAGAGAGCAGTGGTGAAAGCTTGGTGGACAAGGAACAATATATAAGTGCAAGTGAAGATGACAATTTCGTTGGCTTTGGAGACGACGATAATGTCGATTTATTTGAGGGGGGAGACAGTAGTGATGATCCTGATGTGGAAGTGTTTCAGGAAGGTGCCATTGAGCTTCTAAGTGTGCTAGAACCTAGGCCTATCCCCTCGCCATCTTTGCTAGGTCAGCCTAGGCCTAGCCCTAGCCCAGGACCTTCCCCTTTGCCTGCCCGTACGCCCTTGAAAGTTGGCAAATATTTCTATAAACAATCGTTGGTGAAAGTGCAGCTAAAAAAGCACGCAGGGCAGCCGCAGAAAAGGATAGGGAAGCTGAAGACAGTGATAATGACGCCGACCCTGGCCTAGCAACCACCCGCATTCCATTGTCCCGACGCCTTGACCCGGGACGCCGCGTGGGTCACCCACAGCCCTCGGCTTCATCTCTCCTTCAGGATGACCAAAGGGCCTCTTCAAGTGGTATTACTAGTGTGCCACAACCCTCAACATACCGCAGAGCATTATTTTCTGCGGAGAAGCCCTCGGCTCGCCGCAAAAGGAGCCCAACTCCTGAGGCCAAGGCTCCCATTGTTGAAGCTCCCGCAGCCTCCCGCGCCCCACACCGCCGACGCCCGGTCACTTCTTCACCCGAATTGTCTCCTGAAGAGGATGCTGACGACCCCAACATTGCCCCAGATGATCTGACGTCACCTGAGGAGGAAGAGGAACAGGAACAGGAACAGGAAGTCCCGACATGACGAGCGAGAGGGCGAGGTCGTGGACGTGGTCAGTCTGCCGACGCCGCTGCCCCTGGGCGTGGGCGTGGGCGTGCAGGGCGTCCGCGTGGCCAAGGGCGTGTGCCAGGGCGTCCAGGGCGTGTGCCTGCTGCACCTGCACGACCTCGAGCATCAGCATCCAACCTGTTTGTGTGGACAGATGGGGCTGATTTTGAGCCAGATTGTCCTGCCTTTGACGAGGTACAGATGGGTTCCGGGTGTCACCAACATTTCCCTGTGGCCCAGCTGCTACCCCCAGTGAAATTTTCTGTGGCTTCTATGACAATGAAGTCATGGAATACCTCGTCGAGGAGACCAACAACCATCATGAGATCTGTGCCAACTTTCTTGGCAGGAAGACCAGTGCCAAGATGGTGGCATGGAGAGCTGTCACTGTGGCAGAACTATATGTGTTCTTGGCACTCACAATGCTGATGACACATATCAGGAAGCACGCTCTGGCAGACTACTGGATCACTGGCGACATCATAACGACTCCAGCATTTGGCAAGTACATGTCCAGGGACAGGTACTTCGACATCCTCTCCTATCTCCACCTGACAAACAACGTGGCAGTCCACCTTCCCGACTCATTATGGAAGATCAGGAAGCTGTATGACATGATACGTCATCGGTTCACCACCTACCTGATTCCTTTCCAGAAGATGTGCCTCGACGAGTCTCTGGTCCTGTTCCGTGGTAGGCTGCACTTCCGACAGTATATCCCGTCCAAGAGACACCGCTTCGGCATCAAGCTCTTCGTCCTCTGCGACTGTTTGACGGGGTATGTGCTGGACTTTATAGTCTACAGCGGCAAGGCTGGAGAAATTGTGACTGACCCCCTCATTGGTTTTGGTGGCGCTGTAGTGAAGAAGATGATGGAGAAGCACTTCAATAAAAACCACATCCTCTACACAGATAATTACTACACGTCGCCTCTCCTGACCAAGTACCTCCATGACCGCAAGACCGGAACTGTCGGCACAGTCAAGGGCAAGAGGAAGGGCATGCCAGGCTACTCAACCAAGACGAAGAAGGCGGACATCTTCCACAAGAAGAGTGGCCCCATCCTCTCCATCCACTGGCATGACCAGCGCAAGGTCAACCTCCTCACCACATGCCACAAGACCGAGATGGTCGCCACAGGGAAGGTGGACCGAAGAACCAAGAACCCCGTCCAGAAACCAGCTGCTGTCCTGGATTATAACCTCAACATGCGCCTCGTTGACAAGTCCGACATGCAGATGGGCTTCATCGACTGCCTGCGAACATCTTGCAGGTGGTACAAGAAGTTTATCCTGCATACGGTAGATATGTCGGTCCTCAATGCCTACAACATCTACCGTCTGAGGACTCCAGGAGCCAAGAAGTACAAGTCCCTGCGGAAGTTCCACAAGCAGGTGCTACTTGAGCTCCTGGCTAAACATGCGGGTACACCAGGGAGGCCACTACAAGGACCAGGCCAGCTGGACAGAATGGGGTGTGCTGAATTTTTCAGGAAGCACCAGCTCAACGCCCTTCCTTTCAAAGCACCAGGTAGGCCTTATTACCAAAAAGATATAAACAAGCTAGAACGAGTTCAACTTAGAGTTACCAAAATGATACCTAGCCTAAAGAACAAACCATACGAAGAGCGTCTTAGAGAATTAAATCTATTTCCTTTAACCCAGCGCAGACTAAGAGGTGACTTAATTCAAGTGTTCAAAATCATCAAAGGCATCGACAATATGAACTGTAGTAAGTACTTCACTATCGACCAATCTAATTACACACGGGGAAACGGTTGCAAAATTATTGGTAAATCTTTTAACTCACACGAATCTAAGAATGTCTTCTTCAATCGAGTTGTCAACTTGTGGAATGGGCTTCCCCGAGACGTTATAGACTGCAGCACCGTTGATTCATTTAAACTCCGCTTAGACAAATATCTCGCATCAAACCCGCGACTGACTGCGTTTGGAAATGAATAACTTTATTTTATCCCCCCCTCAGTTACTAACCCATATGTCCCCTACTAACTTCCAAATTCTGCCACGGACATTAGTTCTAGGGCAGTAGTTCCCTTTCCAATGTTGCCTTACCCACTCTAAACCACTGTTTGGACACTTGATCCTCAGTGTTTTGGAGGACAAGCAGCCTAGAAGGGTCACTATACCTGTTGTTGCTTGATTTCCTTTGTACTCCTTTGTAGTAACGCTAGGAGTCAGAAGAGGTGCCATGTGTGCAGCCACACAACTCGCAGACCCCGCAAACCCACAAAAACCACTTGGGAATGCCTCGAGTGTCAAGTTGGACTGTGTGCTGGCACCTGCTTCAACGACTTCCACACTCTAACAAACTTTTGAAGTGGAAGTGACACTCAAATGTAGGCTAAGAATAATAATATAACTAAGTATAAGTGAAAAGGACACATATAAGTAATAATAAGTGCCTTCAATAACAATATGAACAAGTGAAAGTGACACTAAAATATATATTTCTAACAATAAATAAGTGAAAATGACACTCAATAAGCCTAGGCCAGTCAAAGTGACAGTATAATAATAATAAAACTAAGTATAAGTGAAAGAGACACACAAGTAATAATAAGTGCCTTCATAACAATATGAACAAGTGACAGTGACACTATATTATATTATTAGCTTACCTAACAATACATAAAAGGGGAAATGACACTACCAATTATCAAAGCCCAGTGAAAGTGACACTATAATCATAATAATAATAAAACAAAGTAATAAGTGACAGAGACACAAATAAGTTCATGTAAATAACTTTATTGAGTGAAAATAACATAATAACTATAATAAATGACAGAATAACCAATAAAACACTATCAAATCGCTTCCCGGAATAATTGCGGGTGGAGCGACGAGTGCAACTGGGCGTCGTAGCCGGGGCCGCGGTTGAGTGTTCGGACGCGCCGAGGTAAATACGCGGCAAAAGTTACCTCCACTTCCATCACCATCACTCCGGAACCAGTTGAGCTATAGAGAGCTCTACTCAACGCCATTCTACGCAGCAAGGTAAGGCGCCCATTTCTATATATGTTTGATTAATGTAGGTAATATATTAAGCGAGATTAGCCTTAGTTTACTTTTGTTGATATTCGGCCAGATCGCCCGGATACGAGCTCCGTCCTTTGGTGAGCCTGCCCGGGCCAGGAGGGTTAAAGAGTATGCTCCGTTGTTATTGTGTGGAGAATGGTAAGGACTGGGACCTTGGTCTGCCCTACGTATTGTTCGCTGCGAGAGACGTACCTGGTGAAAGCCTCGGGTTTAGTCCAAATGAGCTTGTATTTGGTCATCGCATCAGAGGCCCTCTCAACATGGTTAAGGAGATCTGGGAGGGTACTACTTAGCCGTGTTCTTTATTGAAATATGTCCTCGAGAGCAGAGAACGGATGTTGAAGAGCTTGGAGTTGGCTGGTCGGAACCTGGTGGGATCCCAGGCCCTGATGAAGGACAGGTACGATGAGAAGGTGAAACTCCGGGAGTTTCAGGTGGGTCAGGAGGTGTTGATCTTGCTACCTTTGGTGGGTCATCCCTTATCCGCTAAGTACGCTGGTCCTTATAGGGTGGTGGAGAAGATCTCAGATCTTGATTACCTGGTGGCCACTCCAGACAGAAGGAAGAGAAATCAGTTGTGCCACGTAAATCTGATTAAGGAGTATGTGAGGCGCCCCCCTGAGCCTCTCACTGTCCCGGTGATGACTTGCAGTGGTCAAGGTGGAGAAGGAGGAAGGGACAGTTATGCTCAGGTGGAGGATAACTGGGATTATCATGTCTCCGCAGACCAGTGGGCGGGGAACTTGAGAGAGGTGGCTCACGAGGCTCTAGAGCACCTGCCTGAGCAACAGCGTGTAGCCGTGCAGCACCTGTTTGATTTATACCCTGCTGTGTTTGCGGAGCACCCAGGCCTCACAACTCATGCGGTGCATGATGTGGATGTAGGAGATCACCCACCCTTTAAATCAGTGCCATACCGAGTCCCTCCTATCAAACTCCCAGCACTCAGGGACGAGTTAGCGTATATGTTGGATCGGGGCCTGATAGAAAAGGGTGCAGTTAGGTGGACATCTCCCGTCACTCTCTGCAGCCCAAGCCTGATGGGAAAGTTCGTTTTTGTGTTGATTTCCGGCGGTTAAACGGTTTAACCCCCACCAATGCTTACCCCCTTCCTCGTGTGGATGACAGTGTCGACAAGATCGGAAAGGCACACTATTTGACCAAGGTAGACCTAGTGAAAGGTTACTGGCAACTGCCGCTGTCGGAGCGAGCGAAGGAGGTTTGCGGGTTTGTGGTGGATGGTAACACCTACCGTTGTAACATCATGCCCTATGGACTCAAGAATGCACCAGCGACTTTCCAGAATCTGATGAATGACCTAGTAGCAGAAATCCCTAACTGTACTGTGTATTTAGACGACGTGATAATTTATGACGATGACTTTGAAAGTCACTGTGCACATATTGAAGCCTTGTTTAACAAGCTTAGTGAAGTGGGCTTGGTGGTGAATCTGGGAAAGTGTGACTTTGTAAGGGCAACTGTGCAGTATCTAGGATTTGTGGTCGGGAGAGGTCAGGTTTGCCCTCCTCAGAATAAGATACAGGCTATCAATCAGTTCCCTAGACCGACCACCAAGCGGCAGATTATGAGGTTTTTGGGCATGATCGGGTACTATCGCCGCTTCATTCAAGGATATTCAACTGTGTTAGCACCTCTGACTGACTTATTAGCGAAGGATAAGAAGTTTCTGTGGGTGCCGGAGTGTGAAAAGGCATTTTCCCTTGTTAAACACCTTTTATGCACTCATCCAATACTCAGGGCCCCAGACTTCGACAGGCCGTTTCAGTTGGCAACTGATGCCAGCGGGGTTGGGGCTGGTGCCGTCTTGATGCAGACAGACGAAGAGGGCCTGGAACACCCAGTAAGTTTTTTCTCCAAAAAGTTCAATTCGGTCAAGAAGAATTACTCAGTGGTGGAGAAAGAATTACTGGCGATAATGCTGGCGCTCATGCACTTCGAGGTGTATGTTCCGGCCTATGGACCAGTCGTGGTAGTGTATACTGATCACCACCCTCTTAAATTTCTCAATCAATTTCACATTCGGAATATGAGACTGACACGGTGGTCGTTGATGTTACAGGAGTACAATTTAGACATTCGCCATATTGCCGGTAGTGATAACGTGATTGCTGATTGTTTATCGAGGATGGAGGATCCGAGTTAGGCTACCACAGGTGTGTGGGTTTGTGTGGAGTAAAATTGGCTTGCCCCTGTAGTGCAGCCGCCATAAACATATTAAAAATGAAAATTCTATAAAAACTCTTTCTTTAATAGTTAAATTTTTAAAGTATGTTATAGCTGAAGTTCTGAGTAGAACCTGTACTTCTCTCAGAAGGCTGGGCTAGTAGAAGCTCGCTCTAGGAGCATAGCAGTATGAATTAAGCTATTGTGTTGGGAGGGGTTTTAATTTTTTTGATGAGAAACTGAGCTTTGCCTTTCTTTGTTGCGAAGTGGTTAAGGGTGGCGAGTCTTATCGGGGTTCTGCTTGTCAGATATGGAGCTCATGGTTGAGCGTCTAATATCTTGGGTGGGGTGTGACGCCTGCAGCTTAGCAGAACGCCACGTGGGCTCAGCCACTCGCTAACACTCGCCAGGGCAATGAATTTGGCTACAGTCTATCTACAATGTTATACTTTCTTTCTTGTGAATCGTCATGTCACAGGCAGTATAGAAGTGGTCTTTATTTTTGTCTGTGACAATGCATTATATTTTATATCATCAGTTATAAGTTTAATGTATAAGACTGAATGATACAGCTAGAGAGTGTGAGTGAGTAAGTGCAGGAGGCAGAGGGTTGTGCGCGTAGTGTTACGCGTTGTCTCAGTGACGTCATGCCACGGCCGGGCCCTCTGAGTGGCTGGCCGCTTTGCCGCCCTCCTGCCGCAGCAGGAGGTAGTCCCCCCGCACTCCTTGCTGCCTTTGTGCCTTCCTTGCTCAGAGCTTGCTTGACCAGCATAACCTTCACATCTCCCTTGCCATCTGTCCCCGCCTTCCACCTATAGAACACTTTCTCTCTCTCTCAACTTCTTACCTCTTATTCTTCTAATCTATTTAACATCATAACTCCCCTTTGGTTCTGCACGATTTCATATATCGGCCATCGTATTATATGCTGAAGCTCTCAGATATTCCATGTTTAGTTAGACATTTTGGAGGGGTTAACATTTTGTCTGTAGAGGTTCGACACACTCGCGGTGTCTCCCTACCTATTTCTTGGTTGTCTGCTGGGCTATTTAATGCTAGACTGGGGTGAGGCTATTGGTGTTGTGATTTCCGATGTGTACCAGGTTTAGTTGAACTTGTACAATCGCAACGGATACGTGGGAACCCTAGGTTGTCTTTCTGACTGTGTACCTTGTGAGTTTAGCACTGTGTTACGAGTGAGGGCTTTTGCCTCTGCCACCCAACACTGTGCTAACCTGTTTTGTTTTGACTTGAAGAGGGTCGCCAGGAGAGAACCAGATACTAGCGATCTGGATCTCTCTAGAGAGCACCCCGTCATTTAACGTAATTTGGCCGTACAGTCTTAAGGACCTCGCTAGGCTACGAGCCACTTGCTCAGTCATTGTTTCCTAGCCTACGACATCCCAGCTAGACTTTATTCGTCTAGCAGACACCAGATTAGGATTATAAGCTCTTATGTTATGTATGCAGCATTTTTATTCACGTTGATTGTAAGCCTTGGTTGTTGTTGAGTTGCACAACTCGAGCAGGCTTTTGCGTTGCCTGAGGAAGTACTTCTTTTGTTGTTGGAGATAATACTATTGCACATTTATCGTTATTCCCGTGCCAGTTAACACTGTATGTCCCTACACTTGTCTTATCTTGTTCCTGCTTTATAGAACAGTTCAAAATCCGATTCGATCATCTTAAGCAGCATCAGACTTTCTTCAGAAGATTCCTGTTCGATGCTTTAGGACTTTCATTCACTTTCTTTAATATAGGAGTGACAGTTTATTATTGTTTAGAGTAACTTTAATTATACCTTCTTCTTGTTTGCATTAAATCATTGCAGTGATTTAATTAAGATCTCTATCTTTTCCTTGTATACTTTATTAACGTAATTGTATGTGTGACGCCTCCCGGCGCTAGCAGAATGGTTGCGTGGGGCATTGCAGCTCGCTAGCGCTCGCCAGGATGGGAGGATGGGCTACAGTTGTCCTAGAATGATCTGCTTTATGTTATTAGTGTCGTGTTGCCACAGACAGTCTAGAAATGGTCTTTGTTTTGGTCTGTGACCGCGCCTTGTATTTTATATTCGCTATAATATAAATGTTGCTTGTGTGAGAGGCGAGCGAGAGAGAGTGACGGGCTACACCTGGCAGCGGGGTTAGGTGTCGCGCGGCCCGCTTGGGCGCTGACGGCCGGGTGGTCAACTAGTCCCTGCCCGTCGCGGCCGCGTGTTCTTTACCAGCTCAGAGCTTGCCTGACACGCGTATCGTCTACATCCTTTGCAATTCTGTCCCCCATACTCGCCACTTTGCATACTATTTCTCTCTCTCGACTTCTCCTTTCTCATTCTCTAATCTTTATTAAACTCAACATCCCTTCTGGTTTCAGCATAGACGTTCACCGTCGGCCAGTCGTATTGTACACGAAGCTCTCAGATATTTCCATGTATTAGGCTTTAATGAGGTTTGGAGAGACGGACTTTTCCGTATGTGTCCTCTCTCGGGAAGGTTGTAGACCGGTATATGTCTCCCTGGCAAGGTGTTGAGTGATTCTGCTTGGTTATCTAAAGCTAGACTGGGGGTAAGGTTACTGTGTCGTTGTCTCCGATGTGTGCAGTGTTAGCTAAGCCCTGCACGACATCGACAGGTACTGTGGGAGCGTAAGTTGTCTTCGGGTGGGTTTACTTTTGCGAGCGCAGCGCTGTGGTGTGAGAGGGCCGTAGCCTATCCCTCACAACATAGTGCTGCCTCTTTGTGTTGACTTCTGAGGGATCGCCAGGATAGAACTAGGTACTAGAGACCTAGATTTATCAAGAGAGCATCCCCGTCATATAACGTAATCTTCATTATACCACCTTCGGACAACGTTAGGCTACGAGCCGCATGCTCGCCCATTGTTGCCCTGCCTTGATACCCCAGCTAGACTTTATTAACTAAGCAGACACTGGTTAGAGATAAGCTCCATTATTATATGTATGCCACATTATTATTCACTGCACTTTTGAGCCGAGGTTGTTGTTGAGTTGCACAACCCTAGTAGGCTGGTGCGTTGTGTCACGAAGCATTTCTTTAGTTGTCGAGCATTACTACCTTTGCGCAGTCTTTATTATTCGCCTGCCTAGTATTACTATATGTCCTAGTATTTATTGTGACCCGTATTCTGCATTATAATTGTTCAAGATTCTTTACGAACATCTTCCCAGCATCAGACTTATTTCAGAAGTTTCCAGTTGATGTTGCAGGACTAGCATTGCACTTTCTTTAATACAGGAGTGCCAGTTATTTGAGTATCTACCATAACGTTAATTAATCACGTTACTTATCTTTTCTTTGTGTAACCTAAACGAGTAATCTTTTACTGTTTGAGAATAGGCTGTTTCATCGAGCGTCAGCCTAGTGTGTGTGCACCAGTTACTGAGTCATAGGATACCTCGTTGTCCAGGCACGACTCAGGGCGGTAATGGTGTTTTGTTTTCCAGTGTTTAAGGCGGGGGTTGGATCTAGTGTTACCGTTGTTGCATTTTGCCATTATCTAGTCCAATGTTGAAGAGCCCTGTGTCTTTGAGAACCTGGATCGTAACATATGTTGTTGTGATCAGGCTGTATCAGAGATCATCAGCCTGTGTAGTAGTGCATTTATACCGAGTTATAGGACACCCCGTTATCGCAGATTTAACTCTGGAGGGTATAGGTGTTTTTGTGCGCCGGCATTATAAGTTCAAGGGTTGGATCTAGTGTTACCGTTGTGGCTGTGTGCCTTTCTAGTCCAATGATTAAGAGCCCTTGTTTTATACGAGTCCCAATCGTAACATATGCATCATAATCAAGCATACCAGATTTGATACTACAGGTATCACTGTCAAAGCTGTTATAACTGATATCGTTCATTTGTAAATCTTCAACAGTAGGCTGCATCACACACATCTTGCTTAGAGCCTTGGCTGCCACATTTCGCTTCTTATTTTCTTCTCTTTTCAGCTTACTCGACTGCCACTTTTCATACCGTTGCAGTGATATCTTTGTTTTTTTCTTCTGTGGTGATGTTTTGTATGAGAAGATAAAAGGGATGAAATCTGGGGACAAGGGATCATCCAACTTCTTTCCTAGAAAAAGAAAGATTATAATGTTAAATACTATACATACTGTAGGCTAATGGATTAGAAATAGGTTCAACTATGTATTTTGCTAGGCCATGATGTCAAACCGCAGCAATGTTGGGAAGGAATACAGGAACATTTACATCAAATAGCACTGTTTTGGCCATTCCATAGACATAATTTGGATTCTAAACCATTATTAAATATATACATCTAAAATAATAAGCTTAAAAGAATGGACTCAGCTTTTATTTGACACCCTGTGTTAGGCTAACAACAGCACCTCTTCATGGCACTTGCTTATTTTGCTCAATAAACAGTAGAGTGAGCTGCTAATCTCATTACTCAATAATGACATCTTGACAAGTTTGTTGAATACTTTTTTTTTTTTTCTATGTGATTGAGGGAGGCAAAAGGCATAACTGCCTATAGCGAGTGCCTCCCCCATAGTTGAAAGAGTGACAGGGCCAAAATCAAGGGACGTTCGAGCCAAAATGCCTGGACACACGGAGTTTGAAGCAATTTAAGTCATAGGAAGAGGGAAAGACTGATCTGGGAGAGATTTCAGAGCTCAGCTGTTGAGTAGAAGAAAGTTTGAGAGTAACGTTTCACTCTTGGGTTGGAGAGTTGCACAGAGTAGGGGTGGGATTGAGTTGCAAGACGGGTACCACGTGCCCTACGTAAAGGAGGTGGTATGCACTGGGATAGCTCTGAGGAACACTGATTATTATAGTAGCGATAGAATAGAGGAGATGCAACATTGCGGCGGAGAGAGAGATTGCAGAGAGTTTGGTGAGTGGACGGGAGTTAATGATACGAAAGGCCTTCCTTTCAACTTTGTCTAGGAGAGCAGTGTGAGAGGAACCTCCCCACACATGTGAACAATACTCAATACAAGGGCGCACTATGCCCCTGTACAGAGCAAGAAGCTGTGCAGGGGAAAAGAACCAGGTTGAGCACACCCAGCTTCTGGGATGCTGCCTTAGCAAGACTGGTAATATGGTCCTTCCAAATGAGAGCAGAAGAAAAAGAGACACCAAGAATATTGAGAGAAGATGAAGGGTTGATTTTTGTATTGTTGATTGGTTAAATTTTTTAAAAATTGCTTCACCTAAGTATTTTATCTTATCAGAACAGCATTGAAATTTATCTTATCAGAACAGCATTGAAACATGGGACTTGCTTACTCTGCTCAGTAAGCAGTAGAGTGAGCTAGGCAACTAGAGTGAGCCGCTGATTTTATTATTCAGACATGGAATCTTGAAAAGTGAGGCATCCTTTAACAGGGCTGCCTGCAACACCACCTTTAGGATATGAGACTGAAACTGCACCTCGTGTGGACCACTCTGTCTTATAATATATCGGTATATACTGTACAGTAGGTATTACCAGTATGTACAGGATGGGCCATAGGCTAGTAGCCTAATTGGCCACTTGCGAGTTTCGTTCTAGAAGGAAGTTGGAGCTGTAAACATGGATATTAAACTGAAAGGTACAGCATGGTGGACAGAAGAGGTAAGAATAGCTGTGGAAGAAAAGAAGAAAGCATATAGAGATTTGGTAGTAAATGAAGATTTCGAGAGACAGAAACGAGCGAGGTACGTGGAGAGTAAGAGGGTAGTGAAGGAAAGTAAGAGAAGAGTAGATGAGGAATTTGGAAGGAATCTGAGTGTAAAATGGAGGGAGAGTAAGAAACTGTTCTGGAAAGAAGTCAAGAAAGTTAGGGAAGGTAGCAAGGGAAACAGTATGGGTTTGAAAGATAAGAATGGGAGAATGCTAGCCGAGAAGCAAGAGAGAGTCGAAAGATGGAGGGAGTACTTCAGTGAGTTGCTAAATGTAAGGAATGAAGAGCCAGCAAACATAGCTAGATATGGTATGGGAGGGAGAAGAAGAGAGTAGTGGAGGAGGAGTGGGGATCAGGAGGTCAGAAGTGTGGGAAGCCATGGAAAGAGTGAAGTGGGGAAAGCACCAGGAACAGATGGAGTGTTGGGAAATGTTGAGGTATGTTGAGATAGTGATAGAATGGGTATGCTAAATGCGCAAACTAGCATGGGAGAAGGGAGTACCGATGACTGGAAACTGGCATAATAGTCCCCCCTATATAAGGGGAAAGAGGAAAGAGGAGTGTGTGGTAACCACCGAGGAATATGTCTTCTAAGCGTAGTAGGGAAGGTATACAGTAGGGTAGTGATTGAGAGAGTGAGAACGGAGAAATGGATAGGCGACGGGCAGGGAGGTTTAAGGAAGGAAAGAGGATGTGTAGATCAGATTTTTACCCTGAATTGTGTTGTGGAGAAATATCTGAAGAAGAAACAAAAGGTGTATGTTGCCTTTATGGACTTGGAGAAGGCCTATGACAGAGTGGATAGAGAAGGTTTGTGGAAAGTACTTAGAATATAATTATGGAGTAGAGGGCAAGTTACTGAAAGCAGTGAAGAGCATGTATGAGGGTGCAAAGGCGGCAGTACATGTGGAGAGTGAGCAGAGCGAGTTCTTTAACCTGAATGATGGTTTGAAACAGGGGTGTGTGATGTCCCCGTGGTTGTTTACTGTATATATGGATGGAGTCATGAAAGAAATACTATCAAGAGCAGTGGATGTTGGTGTATCGCTAAAAAGGGAGGGAATTAAGTGGAAGCTACCTATACTGCTGTTTGCGGATGATACAGTTCTGATGAGTCATAATGAATGGGAGTTGCAGGGTCTGGTAAATGAGTTTGGAACAGTGTGCGAAAAACGGAATTTGAAGGTAAATACGGGGAAGAGAAAGGTTATGGTCTTCGAAAGGGGTGAAGTCACAGAGTGTGAGGTGAAGCTGAACGGTCAGGCTATGGAGATCGTCAACTCTTTTAACTCCTTGCGACATATATGACGCGATCGCGTCATATGGAACTTATGACAAAAACTCATATGACGCGATCGCGTCATATGGACTTATCTACATGCCTCTCCAATAAGTCCATATGACGCACTAGTGTCATATGGAGCTCAGTAAGTCCGGTAAGTTAGATGATGATCTGTCGGTTGGTGGCAACCCCAGGTTCCTCCGACAATTCTAACGGCCAGCAGTGTGGTTTTGACAGTTGTGTGGTGCAGTGGCAATGATACCGGGCGCCCGCCTCCGTGGACTTACTGGAACATAATATGTCTGAAGGAGTTAAGTATCTGGGCAGTGTGTTGAGTAAAGATGGGACTATGGATGAAGAAGTGCGGGAGAGGGTACAACAGGGGAAGAGGGTTGTAGGAACGCTAAAAGCAGTAACAAGAAATAGGGTGGTCAGTATGGAAGTGAAGAAGTCCTTGCATGACAGTGTGATAATCCCGACACTGACTTGCGGAAGCGAAGCATGGACATTGGTTGAGAGACTCAGACCAAGAGTGAAAGCAGTGGAAATTAATTTGTTACGACCGGGGCTCGTATAAAACAATGGCTCTTAATCATTGGACTAGGAAAGCACACAGCCACAACGGTAACACTAGATCCAACCCCTGAACTTATAATGCCGGCGCACAAAAACACCTATACCCTCCAGAGTTAAATCTGCGATAACGGGGTATCCTATAACTCAGTATAAGTGCACTGCTACTACAGCCTGATTACAACAACATACAATTACGGTAATAAGGTATACTAGGAAAAGATAGAGATCTTAATTAAATCACTGCAATGATTTAATGCAAACTAGAAGAAGGTATATTTAAAGTTACTCTAAACAATAATGAACTGTCACTCCTATACTAAAGAAAGTGAACGAAAGTCCCAAAGCATCGAGCAGGAATCTTCTGAAGAAAGTCTGATGCTGGGGTAAGATGATCGTATCGGATTTTGAACTGTAGTATAAAGCAGGAACAGGATATGACAATTGTAAGGACATATAGGGTTAACTGGCACGGGAATAATAATAACTGCGCAATAGTAGGAACTCAAACAGCAAAAGAAGTAGGGTTGTGCAACTCAACAACAACCTAGACTAATAAATGCCGTGAATAATAATGCATACATAACAAAGAGAGTTTATAATCTAAATCTGGTGTCTGCTAGGCGAATAAAGTCTAGCTGGGATGTCGTAGGCTAGGAAACAATAGCTGAGCAAGCGGTTCGTAGCCTAGCGAAGTCCTTAAGGCTGTGCGGCCAAATTACGTTAATTGACGGGGTGCTCTCTTGAGAGATCCAGATCGCTAGTATCTGGTTCTCTCCTGGCGACCCTCTCAAAGTCAAAGCAAACGAGTTAGCACAGTGTTGGGTGGCAGAGGCAAAAGCCCTCACTCGCAACACAGTGCTAAACTCACAAGGTACACAGTCAGAAAGACCACCTAGGCTTCCCACGTCTCCGTTGCGATTGTACAGGTTCAACAAAACCTAGTACACATGGAAATCACAACACCAGTAGCCTTCTCCCAGTCTAGCATTAAATCCCCCAGCAGACCACCAAAATACAGGAAGGGAGACACCGTGAGTGTGTCGAACCTCTACAGACAAAAATGGTAACCCTTCCAAAATGCCTAACTAAACATGTGTTATCTGAGAGCTTCAGCATATAATACGATGGCCGATATATGAAATCGTGCAGAACCAAATGGAGGTTATGATATTAAATAGAGTAGAAGAATGAGAGGTAAGAAGTTGAGAGAGAGAAAGTGCTCTATAGGTAGAAGTTGGGAGACAGGGGGGCAAGGGACATGTGAAGGGTATGCTAGTCAGGAAAGCTCTGAGGAAGGAACTCCTCGGGACCCCTCCAGGATTACACACAAAGGCATGGTCGTCAGCCTATCACAGGCTGCTACGTCGCCAGGCAGCAGGGCTGCAGAAGGCGCCAGGAACCACCAGCCAATCAAGAGGCGTGAGATGGCACGCGCGCGAGCCTACAAAGCGAGGGGGGAGGCAGCACATGTATACGCACGCACACACTACCACCCCACTGCCTATATTATTCTCTCTCCTTAACTATATACAATGCATCCTATGTTCAACTCATGATATAAAATGCTTCCCGTTGTCACAGACGAAAATAAAGACCTCTACGGGATTGTCTGTAACAACACGAACACTATGAAAGAAAGAACAACATTGTAGATAGACTGTAGCCAAATACCTTGCCCCGGCGAGTGCTAGCGAGTGGCCAAGCGAGCGGCTGAGCCCACGTGGCGTTCTGCTGAGCTGCAGGTGTCACAAATTACTTAAAGAGTGCATACAGAGTCACATGGAGGGATAGACAGACTAATGAGGAAGTAAGAAGGAGGTGTGGTGTGGAGGTAGATGTGCTGGAAAGTGTGAAAAGGAACAACTTGAGATGGTTCGGCCATATGGAACGTATGGAAAGCGAGAGAATGACTAAGAGGGTGTACGAGAGCGAGGTGGAGGGACAGAGAGGGAGAGGTATACCGAATGAGAGGTGGAAGGATGGAATGAGGAAGTACATGAACGAAGGCGGTGCTGGTTGGGGGGAGGGGCGTCGACTGACTGGGTGCTGAGGTGCATGGGGGCGGTTCGTTCATGGCCACCCCTTCGGGGATCACGGTGTCAGGCAATAGATAGATAGATAGACAATAATAATGTAGGTTTCTGATGGTTAGAAAGCATATTGAATTTCATTGTATGTATTTATAGATGCACTACAACCGTATTTAAGCTAGTAATGTTATTAAATATTGATGCCTATAACTCCAACTTCCTTATTATTTGGCGGGTGCCCAACCCCGAAAAGGGTTGAAATAGGGGAGCTATCCCCCCGCCAAAGGCGGCTTTCTAGGGCCTTTCCTAGCTGATGCTGAGAGGATTGGGTTCTAGTCATGTGGTGATGGGCTGGTCTATCAGAGTGAGAACTGAGCAATCTCTGCCATACCCATAGCTTACTCTGACTGTCCTTTTACTTATATATTTTCTAGATCTCAAGTGCCGGTGTCTCTAATGTGGATTGACCTCCCAATCTACCAAGATTGGAAGCCAAAGCGTCACATTTTTCCCTTGCCCCTCAACTTTCTCTTCATAATTGCTGAGGGACACAGGGCCCTGGGTAGGGCTTTGGTTTCCCGGGCATTTCCGCACCCTCCTCAGCTCCCCGCCATGGAGTGGCTTCGGTCACCCAGGCTTTATTGTGGTCGGCGGGGAGGGTTCTGTGGGGGCGCTCGGTTATGGCCTTGGCCTTGCTCGGGGCCTTGGGGCTGTTCGGCCAGGCAGCTTGGGGAACAACAACAACAACAACAACAACTTCCTTATAGCTTGAAACTCGCAAGTGGTCAATTAAAGAGTAGGCTAGACTGACTAATAAGACTTAATATATTTCATGGGTTAGCAGTGCACTACTTATCAATAGGCCTATAGATAGGATAAGATAGTTAGACTTGTCAAAAATCCTTTATCAATCATCAATGTAACCCTAGAATATTTGAGGACCCTGGAGGACAAGGGGCGAATGTGCCACCATGAGCAAAATTGAGTTAGGACTGGTTCCCGATAGATGGAAGCACTGAAAATCACGTGGTGAAGAGCGTGTGAAGAGCGTTTTGCGATTCCCACCCATGCGGGCTCAGTACCCTAGGTTCTAAATCCCTTGTTTCGACCTTGTGTAGCGGCGGAGGAGGTATGGATTGTAGGAGGTGGAGGGGCGAATGTTCCCGTGCGCTCAAGCCAATGAGCAGCCGGCTAGCATTCCCCGGGTTAAAGGCCCGCCTCCCGGCCAATGACACGCGCGTTTGCACGTTTTTTTCGCTGAAAATTTAACAGTATCTTAGTTTCATGGACATCTAATACAGGATTAAATTTCAAGCAGATTGAACAATAATTACTATAGGCTGAAAAACAAATATATATATTGTGCGTTTTTTTTTTTTTTTTTAATTAAGTTTCTTTTGATTTTATTTTATTTTCTATCAACTTGTCTCTTCCAGAGGATTCTAATGGTATATAATAACATGCTATTCTGTAATATTCTATGTATGCCACCTATTCCAGACTTTAAACACTCATAACTCGAAAGTAAGGTATTGGCGCATTCGCCCCTTGTCCTACAGGGTCCTCATTTGTCATCATCATATATATTACAAGCCGGGGCAAATAGGCCTAACAGCAGTCAAATTAATCGCGAATGTAAGTGCAAGCGTGCGAGTATGCCTATTTAAACAAAGCAGATGGTACACCAGCTAATACAACTCTTACCAAGGTTAACTTAAACTAATTTAACCCTTATAACCTAGTACACCTCACTAGGATATCCTAATTCCTACCACCACATAGCCTAACTATTCAAACCTAAAACACATAGCCTAACTATCCAAACCTAACCTAACTAACATTACTGGCCAAAGCTTACCTAACCTACAATAACTACTACTAGGCCATTCTATCTTAGCTCTCAAAAGGTGTAGGCTACCAACCAAGTAGTGAAGTAGGCTAGCCTATATATAAGTTAACCAGCTAGCCAGGGTCAAATTGGTGACCAGGCTACTGAACTGGAGCCACAGGCCCAGAAAAACATCTGTGAGTAAATCACACTACAGTGGACTGCATTGAGGCTTGAGCATACCACTCACTAGGCTATAGTCTGTCATGTAATCAGAACTGAGCATTTGTTGATAAATCTTACCTGAAATGAAGTGTGCACTGCAGATTCTGTCATACTGAGAAGGCTCCCAGTTTTTCCACACAGAAGGAGATTCGGTGGGCACAATTCGCTTCACTTTAACTATCCATTTTGCTCTCTTTTGCTTCTGTTCTGCATCACAAATGTCTTTATTTTTCTTTTGTACTCTTACCCTTTGGAAATCTATAAAATGAAACATTAACTCGTCCTTCCTTATTGTAACAGCCAGGTGCAACACATTGTTTCACCATGTTGTTGTTGTTCTAGCCCACGCTGTTGTGCGACGCACTATGAATTGATATTGTTAAGTATGTAATTACTTTAGTTTATTTAGCCCTTGTGGGATTAATTCAGTTTATCATAAATTACCCAATGATGTCTAATGTTTTATTGATTACTCCTGTATTGTTAATGAAAGCACAGGTGCTTAGTTTAAATATATAGTCTAGCAGTGCCTGGTGCTCCCCTCCCTCCCCGCGTGGGCCCCGGGACTCTCTGGGCCGCGTCGGGAGCTCACTCCACAGGCATGATATCAACTACTCACACTGCTTTGTGTGTGGTAGGCTTGCTAGCAATTTCCCTTAATAACCGCATATTTTCTCTTTTTTTTTCTCAAATTGTATAGTAGCATAGCAAGGCTGGAGTCAACTTAAGCATACATTTATTATTATAACGTTATTTGCATATAGGAATTTTCTGCATTGTTCTATGAGCACTGCATTGATTAGCACTCTTGTATATTTTCTTCACACCATTCCTCCCTTTCTTTTCCTTTATTCTACTGCATTGTTATTTATTATTGTATGTATATCTTATGTATTATTGAGGTTGGCATCTACAGTGGTTTGTTCGGTGGTTCTTTGAAGCCAGCCACAACTACTGAGATGCCAAACCTTGTGTTTTGTGGGGCTACTGGATTGGACTTTTCCCATGAGCTTTGTTTTCGTATTATTCTCAGTTCCTGAGCGACTGAGCAGGATATGGATTGTTATGGGAGTCTAGCAGCATTTTAGTTTACCATTTTTGCGCAGTTTAGAATACCCTGAGAAGTACTCTAATATACTAATAGCACCATCAACCCTGAGTCGGACAGGCCACAACTCTGAGACAGTAGATATTTTTGTGTCTCCTTTGTACTGCTTTGATAGAGCAAAGAGGAAGATCAACCTTTATCCTAGAGAACCAGTGTATCTTGGTGTTGAGTCAGATATTAAGAGCGTGTCTGTTGCAGGGTGAGTGTAGTACGGTGGGCAGTATTGGGTGCATAACTATAGCATTGTTGTCTTTTGGCTACAGCGTTTCTTTTTGGACAGTGCTAGGCTATTAGAGCATATGCTTTCCCCGAACCTCCCCCTGTAACAGTGGCGACCTCAGGCCAGGATAGTGTGATGGTATAGAGTTCTTGGTGGTGTGAAATTATTTATATTTAGATTGTCCTTTTTGCTTGATTGTGTATTAATTTGCTTGCAGTTGAAAGTCTACGGACATAGTACTCTCATTTATTAACCCATGTCCACAACTATTGCTAAGATGTCGTTTGCTGATTACATTCCTGTTCATATCATGGGGAAGGAGGATGTTTGTCAGTTTATTAGAACCCAACCTAGTCAAGAAGAGGTTGCTAGTAGGAGTAGTGATGAATTAAGACTGTGTTGGAGGTGTATGGTTGGAGGCACAATGGTCTGTCTAAGGAAGAGTTAGTTCAAGAGGTGTGTAAGTTAGTTATACAGTTTAGTGGTCCTCAGGATGAAGCTAGTACTCGTGTTGTGGATAATGCTACCATCCAGCATGAGCCACAGCGCCCTAGCAGTCAGGTTAGCTATTATTCTACTGGGGCCCGGAGTCGAGCTCCAGAAGAGCTAAATGATAATAGCAGTCTCCCACTATTGCCACAGTGCCTGCCACCATGCCTCCACCGTCAGCATTTAACCCTATCAGTACGGCACCTTCATTTTAACTGGGCTATGTTTATGCCCCTATGGCCAGTACATTTGTTTCGAGTTATGCTAGCAATCCCCAGTATCCTCCTTCTTCCCACCCATGTTTTGTGGACCACACCCCAGCATTTCACTGCCACTCATACGGTGGGTGGTCAGCACAATGTTCCCCCTTTCGCCCACTTTCCTCCTATAACCCCGATAGGGTCGCGAAGGAGTCCAGAGGTTGAGCTTCAGCTAAGGAGATTAGAGATGGAAGAGAGGATTAAGTTGAGGAAGATGGAGATAGAGGAGAAGAGAATACAGGCAGATTTGGAGAAGACAAAGTTGGAAACTAGTGGGCAAAGATGACAGGGGAATAATACTGGTTATGCATCTAAGGAGGAGGCAGAAGAGGTGCTGTTGTCTCGACTGCTGAAACTCGTGCCGGCCTTCGATGAACTTTGGGTCACAGAGTGGTTCTTACGTTTTGAGAAGAAGGCCCGCGAGTATCAGTGGCCGAGGCAACGCTGGGCAGTGTTGGTGTCCAATGTATTAAAAGGCAAGGCTCTTGATGCATACGATCGCCTATAAGTGCAGGAGTTAGAGTATGATGTACTTAAGGAGGCTGTGTTAAAAGCCTACGAGCTTCGTCCTGAAGCTTACAGACTAGCGTTCAGGGGGTCTCGGAAGCGGCAGGGGGACTCACATGTGGAATGTGCCAGGTACCTGCGTGATACTCTAGCTAAGTGGTTGCACTCAGAAACAGCTAATACTTTTGAAGCTGCGTGTGAGGTTTGGCTGATGGAGCAGTTTACCAGCATAGTTGAACGGGTCATTGGGGCAAAATTAAAAGAAAAGCGGTTTAAATTATTAAGGGAAGCAGCAGTTTGGGCTGATGACTTTGCACTAGCCCAGCGTGGTAGTGGCAAGGGGAGCGGTATTGGTGACACGAGAGACCGACCTGTGCACCAGGCAGCCACAGTATCCGCTCACCCATCATCACCCAAAGTTACCACAAATAAGACACATTATAACAAGGCTGATACAGTGTTGCCATACGTACGAGAATTGTACCCTTGGTATGTACGATAGTGTTTCTCATTATCGTACGTTTTGTACGATAATTTTACGATTAAAAAAAAAAACTATATTATATGAATTAAACCGAGATGCAACAGAAATTGTGAGAGAGTTCAGAAAAGTATTGAACATCCAAATACATTTCTTAGCTAATCACGTTGTATCATACATATATTAAATATATGAATAAAGGGAGTAAGGAATTAATCAGAATTGGAAAGGGAACTATATTACACATCTGAGACAACCGTGGATTAGGAAGAATAGTTCATAATGATTTAGAACAATTAGGCCTACTAGATAAAATGTTGTAATCGTTTCTTAGGAAGAACTTATTCAGTTTTATTTAAGTAATAATAGTAGACCTACAAACAATTATTACATAGTTAGCTCTTATCTTTATGTTGAATTTATTTTGGGCATTACGAATTACATTAATAAATGCTTAATATATATCCCTTTATATATATATATATATATATAGAGGCTAGTAGCTCGCTATCCCTCTGTCTGTCTTTTATCGTGGCTAGCAGGACGGCACCTAGAGTCAGTGTTGCTGTCGGGCTAGCACTATAAATTAATTAGTCTATTTAGCCTTGTGTGATTAATGCAGTTTATCATAAGTTCACACAATGATGTCTTATAATTATTTGATTACTTTTGTTGTTAATGAGAGCACAGGCTGCCTGAGATAATTAAGTATTCTTGCAATGCCTGGAGCCCTTCATTTCCACGCGGGGAGGGTGGGGGGGGGGGCTAGCTCAACTCCCGCGGTGTGGGCTTCACTTCAGTCCCACCCCTTGAGATAGCAACATCCTTGCCTCACGTGTTGGCTTGCTTCGTGTTTTCCCTTGAATACCGCATATTTCTTTTTGTTCGTTATTTGATTGGAGCATGGCAGGGGCTGTAGTCATATTGAGCATATAGTTTTGTTTTAACATCTAGTTTAATATTAATTACTGCATTCATTTCTTCAGTGGCAATCTAAAATATAAGCTTCTCCTTTTATTCCTCCATGTTCTTTTCCATTACTCTGCAGCATTGTTTCACCATTATTAGATGTGCATATTATTCATGGTTGATATCACTGGGGGGATTGGGTGGCTGGACTGTTTATCTCTGTTTTTGTTAGGCCTTTGAGTACTGAGGTTGCTGGGTGTGTGATATGGTAGGCTAAGCTTTTTCCACCACACAGCATCCTTTGACTCAGGTTTTATCCAACCCCTTATTGGGTGGCTTCCAACTTCCCCAGGATACCTTTGAGCCTTGTTTAGTTTTAGCAGCAATACATTCGGTGCAGTTTGGGACTAGGGGTGGAACCTGTTACTAGGTGAGGTTGTCCCCATTGTACTCCATTGTATTGAGCTAACCCCAGATGACGTTGTAAGGGTTAAGTCATTAAAGTTGTTTACCCCTTACAACACCACCGCCTGCTGAAGAGAGCCACACGGTGTATTATTAGGACATAGGCTAGGGATAATAGGTTTGGCACAGAGGTTTATTGCACTGGACTTTCCATGGGTTTTTGCTCTGTATTGTTCTCAATTCCTAAGCGATTGGGTATGATATAGTGTGTTCTGGGAGTCTAGTAGTGGTATGGTTAGGTAATGTTGGTGCAGTGTAGAATAACCTTAGAAGTTCTCTTGCATACTACACGCACTATGGACAAGACTCGGGGACAATAGATATTTTTGTGTCTCCTTGTTACTGCTTTAATAGAGCAAAGAGGAAGATAACCATTTTTCCTAGAGAACCTGCGTGTCTTGGTGTTTGAGTCAGATATTAAGAGCGTGTCTGATGCTGGGTAGTACAGTGCTGTGGGCTAGGCTATTAGAGCGTCTGCTTGCCCCGGCTCTCCTCGTAACTATATATATATATATATATATATATATATATTAGTGTGTACGATAATATTGGTGCAAATTCCATAATTTTGTGGTCACAATACGATAATTCTGCATTTAGAATCTGGCACCACTGGGCTGATAACCAGCGAGCTTCTACGGAAGTGCAGTGTTACTTTTGCAAACAAGTGGGTCATATAAAACCTCAGTATGCTAAGTGGAAGGCTACCCAGGGACCCACGGCTGTCCAGTTAGTGGCGACACTAGGGGAGGTGCCTGTGAAAGGCGAGCCAGGTGCGGTTGAGTCTGGGGGGCAGTGTAGGCCAGCGGTAAGCAGGGTTGTAAGCACTACGCCGCCCCAGATGGTATTACCACCTGAGCATAACCAGACTGCCCCTGATTTGTCTTCTTCTTCTATCGAACCCGCCCGCAGACCGTGTAGATCCACAGGGCTGACCTTTAAATCGGTACTGGCTCAGAAAACGTTAGTAGGAGGGAAAGTTTAGAGTAGAAGGACAGTTTAAGAGACAGTTTTTTGTGTCAACCATTTATACATGATGGTGTTACGCTGGCCAGCTTGCCAGAATGTACTCGTACTCGCTAGCGCTCGCCAGGGCAGTAAAATGGGCTATAATAATCGTAGAATGATGTTCTTTCTTTCTTAGTATTCATGTTGTCACAGACAGATCAGTGGTTGTCTTCATTCTTGTCTGTGACACTTGGAAGTATTTTATATCATTGATAGAGTATAAGATATGTAGTGTAAATTGCAGGGAGAGAGAGCGAGAAGGAGGCAGCGAGGTGGTAGTATGTACGTGTGCATTCCTCGCTTGGGCTGTGCCACCCGCTCGTGATTGGCCGGCGGGCCTGATACGTCATATGACGCCTGCTCTTCATGACGTAGTCGTCTGTGATTGGAGGCCGCTGGCTTAGCTCGGTGGTGCGGGCATCCTTCCCGCGTGTCTCCTTAGAGCTTGGTATGTTGTGCTTGGTCGTAGACGTCCCTTGCAATCTGTCCCCAATCTAACCCTCTTTACCGCTGTTTCTCTCTCTGAACTCCTTCTTTCCAATACTTCTTATCTTTATTCATTTGTCCATCCCTTCTGGTTCTGCATACGACTTCCATAGTCGGCCAGTCGTATTACCAGCACCAGTTCTCACATATATGTTTTGCACTAGCTTTAGGGATTATTAGAGTCATAGTCACATGGTATCCTAGTATTGGGGTGCTTCTAATTATTGGGTTGTTCTTTCCTACTATTTAATGCTAGACAGTGGAGGGTATCTTTGGTCGTTGTCTGAGTTAAGTATATGGCAAGTCAGAGCCTGTACGACTTCGACGGAGCTAGGTAGCATGTAACCCTTGTGCATATTTTCCTTTGCGAGCATAGCAGTATACAAGCGAAGGGCTTTTGCCTACTCTTGCTTGTATGCTTGCTACCTCATTTTGTTGACCTTTGTGGAGTGCCAGGGTAAGACCAGATACTTGAGATCTGGACTTACCAAGAGAGCCTCCTAGTCACTTATGTAACATAAGCGAAATCTGTTCAGGTGAGACAGTAGGCTACGAGCATGCTTGAGCTCTGCCTAGGCTCCCTGTACCGTTTATGCCACTGCTAGACTTTATTAGTAAGAAAGACAGCATTGTGTTTATTAACTTTAACTGTGTATGCTTTAGCAATTATTCACGTATTGTTTTAGCCTAGGTTGATGCATGGCGCACAACCCAGTTTGGCTGTTACTTTGGCTAAGGAAGTACTGTTTTTGAGTGGCTGTTATTAGTGCTGTCACAGAGTTGTTGCACTCCCTTGTTTTATATATATGTATCCTACTTGTTGGTGTATTTAAGATACACGCTTTGGTGTCCTGCCCCTGCATTATTTCTGTTCTATATTCCACGAGCATCTTAGAGCATCAGACGTTTTCAGAAGATTCCATATCTGTTTGCTGTAGGACTAGACTTCCAGTGTTTTCATAGAGCATTGGAGAGTTTAGTGTTGAGTACAGACTCACACTAAAGTTAACGTAAGCATATACTCCTTTATTAAATCTTGTTATAGTTTATTTAAGCATTGTTATTACTTGAGAGCATTTTATTAACGTAAAGTACTCCTGTTGTGAGTAGGCTTTGCCGTCACCGGAAAGCCTTTGTAGAAGTGCACTAAACCCAGTTAATTGATACCCCGTTATCCAGTAGATTAACTCTGGAGGGTTTAAGTGTTTTGTTCACCGGCTTAATAGTTCGAGGGTTTGGAATTAGCGTACGTTGTTGCAGATATAGCCTATCTTCTAGTCCAATATTAAGTGCCCTTGTTTATTTCGTTGTGCCGGTCGTAACAATGGATCAATACGGATCGAAGAGCAGACGTAGCCTGTCAAGGTGTTTAGGGATACTGGTGCTCAGTTAACAATCCATGTGTCGCAACGTGACAGGGGGACCTATCAGCATGGGAGAGTTTGTAATATGCATGGGAATCAACAGTGAGCAATGCTGTGATTTAGTCCCGGTGACCCTAGAGTGCCCACTTTTGACTGCAGAGGGTAAGGTTGCCATGGTGGAAACTCTGCCAGTTGAAGGGGTGGACTTTTTGCTCGGGACTGACTTGGCTGGGGATGTAGTTTTCCCGCCTCCTATAGTCGTTGCTGAGGCTACTTTTGAGCCTCCTGCTGGTGGTGGTTTGCAAGGAAATAACATGGACTTTATCTACCATGTTTGTGCAGTGACCTGATCAATGGCACAAGTGGCACAACAAGGGGATGATTTAGTGGATGCAGGGGCCGACAGCCATGAGAGCGGGCCATCCCATAATGCACTACTAGATGATACTGGCTCGGACGCAGCTGTGGACTTCGCTGACCCCAGTGAGGCTACCAAGACTAGTAGAGGTGACCTAGTGTTAGACGAGGAGTCTGACATAGTGCCGCCGACTCAACCTTCTGCTATTTTTGAGAAGCCTTGTCGGAGATACCTAGAGACGAACTGAGCAAGTTGCAGCAAGAGGACCCGAGTCTGGGCCTCCTGTTTAAGAAGGTTGGCACGACTGGTGGGAAGAACAGTCCAGATAAGTTTATTGTAAAAGGAACATTGTTGTATCGGCAGTGGACGCTGGATACGGACTTAGGTGTGGGAGAGAAGCAGTTGGTGGTGCCTGCCCAGTTCAGGGAGGAGCTGGTTAGGCTAGCGCATGAGGCACCACTGGCGGGGCATTTAGGGGTACGTAAGACTACTGATAGGCTACGTTTTCATTTTTGGTGGCCTAATATGCATGCCTCGGTGGCTACTTTTTTTTTATGTCATGTCATATTTGTCAGGTAGTCGGAAAATCCAACCAAGGAATACCCGTGGCACCTTTGATCCCTATACCTGCAGTTGAACCGCCATTTACTTGTGTCATAATTGACATGGTCGGTCCCTTACCCCCCACCAGTTCGGGATATAAATACTTGCTTACTTTGATGGATGCCACAACTAGATACCCGGAGGCTATTCCGGTTAGTAACATGAAAGCGAAGGTTGTTCTCAAACACCTTCTGCATTTCTTCACTAGATTTGGTTTGCCATGTGTGACGCCTGCCAGCGTTGGCAGAATCGCCTCCCGGTAGCCACTAGCGCTCGCCAGGGCAGTGAAATGGGTTACAGTCTATCTACAATGTTGTACTTTCTTTCTTCTGAATCGTCATGTCACAGGCAGTATAGAAGTGGTCTTTATTTTCGCCTGTGACAATGCATTATATTTTATATCATGAGTTGAACATAGGATACATTGTAGTGTAGTTGAGAGAGAGAGAGCGAGCGGGCAGTGAGTGTTGCTTTTCCTCCTCCCTCCTCCCTCCCGGAGGAGATTCCCGCCCGCGTAGTCCTTTCTCTCGGTTTTGATTGGCTGGTGGTTCCTGGCGCCTTCTGCAGGCCTGCTGCCTGGTGACGTAGCGGCCTGTGAATGGCTGATCACCATGCCTTTGTGTGATCCTGGGGTCCCGAGGAGCTACTCTCTTCAGAGCTTGCCTGACCAGCATACCCTTAACATATCCCTTGCCACCTGTCCCCGACTTCTACCTATAGAGCACTTTCTCTCTCTCTCAACTTCTTACCTCTCATTCTTCCTCTCTATTTAATATCATAACTCCCCTTTGGTTCTGCACGATTTCATATATCGGCCATCGTATTATATGCTGAAGCTCTCAGATATTATATGTTTAGTTAGGCATTTTGGAGGGGTTACCATTTTGTCTGTAGAGGTTCGACACACTCACGGTGTCTCCCTACCTATTCCTTGGCTGTCTGCTGGGCTATTTAATGCTAGACTGGGGTAAGGCTACTTGTGTTGTGATTTCCGATGTGTAACAGGTTTTGTTGAGCCTGTACAATCGCAACGGAGACGTGGGAAGCCTAGGTGGTCTTTCTGACTGTGTACCTTGTGAGTTTAGCACTGTGTTGCGAGTGAGGGCTTTTGCCTCTGCCACCCAACACTGTGCTAACTCGTTTTGTTTTGACTTTGAGAGGGTCGCCAGGAGAGAACCAGATACTAGCAATCTGGATCTCTCAAGAGAGCACCCCGTCATTTAACGTAATTTGGCCGCACAGTCTTAAGGACCTCGCTAGGCTACGAGCCACTTGCTCAGCCATTGTTTCCTAGCCTACGACATCCCAGCTAGACTTTATTAGCCTAGCAGACACCCGATTAGGATCATAAGCTCTTATGTTATGTATGCAGCATTTTTATTCACGTTGATTGTAAGCCTTGGTTGTTGTTGAGTTGCACAACCCGATAGGCTTTTTGAGTTGCCTGACGAAGTACTTCTTTTGTTGTTGGAGATAATACTATTGTGCATTTATCGTTATTCCCGTGTCAGTTAACACTGTCTGTTTCTACATTTTTCCTATATTGTCCCTGCTTTATATAACAGTTCAAAATCCGATTCGATTATCTTAAGCAGCATCAGACTTTCTTCAGAAGATTCCTGCTCGATGCTTTAGGACTCGTTCACTTTCTTTAATATAGGAGTGACAGTTTATTATTGTTTAGAGTAACTTTAATTATACCCTCTTCTTGTTTGCATTAAATCATTGCAGTGATTTAATTAAGATCTCTATCTTTTCCTTGTATACCTTATTAACGTAATTGTATGTTGTTGTGATCAGGCTGTATCAGAGATCATCAGCCTGTAGTAGTAGTGCATTTATACCGAGTTATAGGATACCCCGTTATCGCAGATTTAACTCTGGAGGGTATAGGTATTTTTGTGCGCCGGCATTATAAGTTCGAGGGTTGGATCTAGTGTTACCATTGTGGCTGTGTGCCTTTCTAGTCCAATGATTAAGAGCCCTTGTTTTATACGAGTCCCGGTCGTAACACATGTCAAATTCAGTCTGACAGTGGAGTTAATTTGACATCAAATCTATTTAAACAAACCCTCTCAGAGTTAGGTATAAAGCATGTGCTGTCAAGCGCGTACCATCATAATCACAGGGAGCTCTTGAGCGTTTTCACCAAGCCTTGAAGAGTATGCTGCATAAATTTTGCTTGCAGCATGAGCGGGATTGGGACACCGCTTTACCCTTTGTCCTTTTTCCAATTCGTGATATCCCTTCAGAGTCCTTGGGATTCTCGCCCAATTCCCTTGTGTTTGGTCATAGAGTCAGGTGGCCCCTGGATGTGGTATAGGATGCCTGGGAGAGTGATGCGGCAGGGGGCCCTATGCCTTTGCTCGAGTATGTTCAGCAGACTCGGAAGAGGTTGCAGACTGCCCTGCAGCTAGCTAAGGAGCATCTAATGGCAGCACAAAGCAAGATGAAATACCATTATGATAAGCAGGCTAAATCTAAGGCGTTCAAGGTGGGCGACGAGGTTCTGGCACTGTTGCCAGTTCAGGATCGACCCTTAGCAGCTACGTTTTGTGGTCCATACAAGGTCGTTAAGCAGATTAGTGAGGTTGACTATGTGATAGATATGCCCGACCGCCGCAAAGCCTCCCAATTCTGCCATATTAATATGTTAAAGCCCTACCATAGACCTACTGCATCTGGCCGTGGCGCTGACGGAGGTGATGCTGCGCAGGCAGGTGTAGCCGCAAGGAATGCGGGGGTGCGCATGTCTGGTATCGGAGGGGAAGCCTTTGTACTTATGAATTGTGGGAGTGATTGCACAGGTGGGACAGATTTCCCCTCTCATGATCTGGCTGTAGTAGGGGCGGAGGAGAAGGATTTTTTTGTTTTTGAGACAATGAACGGAGGAAGGAAAAACAGATAAAACAAAAAAGGTCCATGTGCCTAAAGGCATCCTCCATTCATAAAATGTTTGTAACAACTGGATTTAAACTGTTGTAGATTGTAGGTTTGTGGAAAGCAACTCGAGGGAAGTGAATTCCAAAGAGTAGTAGTTCTGGGGATAAATTAATTTTGATAAGCCGAAGTTCTGCATTGTGGAGGAGAAAGTGTAAATTCATGGGCGCTCTCAGCTGCCCTAGTTCTACGGGGAAAGATGTGGAGAGGCGGCACAATTGAAGCAAGTTCCTCGGAACAATTGCTGTGAAAATATCTGTAGAATAATGCAAGGGATGCAACGTTTCTTCGTATGGATAATGTAGGAAGGTCCTGTGTGATTGCAGGGTTATTGATTAATCTAATAGCTTTATTTTGAATTTTGTCCAACTGCATCAATGCAACCACTCCACTTCCACTCCACAGAGGTGAACAGTAATCCATCTGAGAACGCACATGACTTTTATATATTACGGCCAACTGCTCGTCAGTGAAGAATTCTCGAACTCTGTACAGGAGTCCCAGTTTTTTAGAGGCATTCTTAGCAATGCTTCTAACATAATGTGTCCAGCTCAGCTTAGTAGTTAATGTTACACCGAGAATGTCAATACTAGGGGCAGTGGGAATATTTACATCATTAAAAAATATATGGGAGTCAGTGAGATTCTGTCGGTTAGAAAATTGAATGTACTTGGTTTTCTGTGCATTAATGGAAACTAGATTTTTTTTGTCCCCATTCACTAATTCTAGAAAGGTCCTGGTTCAGAGAAATTGCAGTGTTTATTTTTGAATTTGTAAGATCGGGTTGGGTGAAAGAATTGGTAAATGTGAAGGAACTGTGGAGTGTTGAGTCATCTGCGTAGGAATGTATTGGATTATGAGTGGTAGATATAAGATCATTGATATGAATGAGGAACAGAGTTGGGGCCAAAACTGATCCCTGGGGAACACCTGCATTTAGTGAGTGAAATTGAGAATAAAGGCCATCTACCATTACACATATTTTTCTGTTATGAAGATAAGAAGAAATTAGTGGAATTAATGATGCTAGGCCGTAGTGTGACATCTTCGACAATAAGGATTGATGCCAGACTCTATCAAATGCCTTTGATATATCCAGTGCTATTGTATGTGTTACAGTGTTTCACCATGTTAGTCTGTAGCTTGGTTGATTTGATGCGTAAGAAGGCAAAGAATGTCTGCAGTTGATCGACATCGTCTAAAACCATATTGCCTATCACTGATTAATTTATTATTCTCAAGATGCTTAATTATGTGATTATTTAATATAATTTCAAAGACTTTACCAAGAGTGGAAGTTATAGCTATTGGTCTGTAGTTTGATGGATCTGAAGAAGCACCTTTTTTAGGAACTGAATGGATGTTTGCTTCTTTCCAGGATACTGGGAAGCATGAGGTATGAGTACACAGACGGAATTTTTTTGCCAATACAGGAGCGAGCACCAAGGAGCAATTCTTAAGTACTAGTGGAGGAATTTCATCTGGACCAGGAGCCTATCTACTGAGAGATTCAGAAAAATAGTTTTGACATGTCTGGTGTGGATCTTAAGTGAGGGAATTTCAGGCGAATTAAAATTAAGTACAGGGACATCTTGATTTATTTCATCTAAGGTTGAGTTGGTGGAGAAAATATCCGCAAGAAGGTTAGCTTTACCTCGTGGGTCACTTACAAGATTGCCAGTCGGAGATTTTAATGGTGGAATGGATGAAATAGTAGTGAAGTTGGATTTGAATGAGTTAAGAGTAGACCAAAATATTTTGTTATCATTTGGATTATTTAGAAGTTTATTTACCTGCTTGTGGAGAAAGATTGATTTAGTTAGATTTAATAAAATTTTGGCATGATTTCTGATGTTTCTAAAGTAATTAAAGGCTTCATGTGTTTTTGTCTTGTGTATGCATTGTAGGCTATTGCTTTTTGTTCAGTTACTCTAGCACAATTATGGTCAAACCAATTAGGTGAATTAGATCTTTTACTGTACTTTTGATGAGGAATAAAAGTTTCCATTCCAATTTTTATAAAATCTTGTATGTGGCTCAAGGTGAAGTGTGCATCATTAGAAAAAAAAAGAGGTCCAGGGAATATCAATAAAGAAATCTTGAAGACCCTCCCAGTCTGCCCTATCGTAATGCCATTTAGTCACCAAAACAGGTTCAGAGTGGGAAAGTGTGGTACGTGATAGACAGGTGGCCTGTATCAGACAGTGATCAGAAGATCCATTTTCTGTAGGTAGTAGGGGTAGGCAGCCCCGCCCAGGGAAGTACTACCGCCAAGGTTTCGGGAGACTCAGGGAATAGCCTGAATTCCATTTTCTCTCCCAGGCCTTGGTAGCTGGATACATATCTTTCTGCCTCACACATCAGGGGTATCAGGAAAACCCTCTTTATATAACATACACATCCAACTTCACGACATTGCCCTACATTGCTATCCTCTATCCATAAAACACTACTCTTCCCACTACATATCATACATGTAACACCATACACCTTACCCAATAAACATGGCAGTACAATTCTTAAGAGCAGACCTGGTGGTCCCTCGGATATCCACCCCCGGCAGGGTTGGGTCATTGACACAGGGCCCTCCCGGTCGTCATCATGCGACTGTGTCAAGAGCATTGCAACGTCCCAAAGCTGCTCGTCGGTGCAGCTTTTTCTTTAGCAATATAAGGGGACTTCACTCTAACATCAATTCTGTACACCAATTTCTTCAAGCAGAATCCCCTACTCTCCTTTTTTTGACAGAGACTCAAGTAACATCCACATCTGACACGTCTAGATTTAATTTTCCAGGTTTTCAACTGCTCCAAAATTTCAGACCTAAAGGAGGTGTATGTTGCTTCGCAAAATCTGAAATTGCCCTGGAGGAGGTTACTAGTTTCAATTGTCCCTATTTTGATTATTCTATATACAAATTAATTTCTGCTGGTAAATTTAAATACATATGTTGCATCTACCGTTCCCCAAATACTCCTCCAGAGTAAAGTCTTTTTGATTCTCTGTCCTCACAACTCAGTGTCCTCAACTTAAATGCTTCTTCTGAAATCACTGTGTTGGGTGATTTTAATGTCCATAATGTTGAATGGCTCACTCATTCAGCCAGGACTGATGATGCTGGTCTTGAATGTGAGCTATTTGCAGACTCATTTAATCTCACTCAACTAGTCAACCAACCCACCCGTGTACCAGATAATCCTAATCATAATTCCCACCTACTGGACTTATTTTTAACAACCAATTCAGAAAATTATGATGTTACAGTGAGGTCCCCGCTTGGATCTTCTGATCACTGTCTGATACAGGCCACCTGTCTATCACGTACCACACTTCCCACTCTGAACCTGTTTTGGTGACTAAATGGCATTACGATAGGGCAGACTGGAGGGTCTTCAAGGTTTTCTTTATTGATATTCCCTGGACCTCTTCTTTTCTAATGATGCACACTCCACCTTGAGCCACATACAAGATTTTGTAAAAATTGAAATGGAAACTTTTATTCCTCATCAAAAGTACAGTAAAAGATCTAATTCACCTAAATGGTTTGACCATAATTGTGCTAGAGTAACTGAACAAAAAGCAATAGCCTACAATGCATACACAAGATCAAAAACACATTAAGCCTTTAATTACTTTAGAAACATCAGAAATCATGCCAAAACTGTATTAAACCTAACTAAATCAAACTTTCTCCACAAGCAGGCAAATAAACTTCTAAATAATCCAAATGATAACAAAATATTTGGTCTACTACTCTTAACTCATTCAAATCCAACTTCACTACAATACTGCTTTCATCCATTCCACCATTAAAATCTCCGACTGGCAATCTTGTAAGTGACCCGCACGAGGTAAAGCTAACCTCTTGCGGTATATTTTCTCCACCAACTCAACCTTAGATGAAATAAACTCAAGATGTCCCGGGCTGTACTTAATTTTAATTCGCCTGAAATTCCCTCACTTAAGATCCACACCAGACATGTCAAAAACTATTTTGCAGAATCTCTCTGTAGATAAAGGCTCCTGGTCCAGATGAAATTCCACCAATAGTACTTAAGAATTGCTCCTGGGTGCACTCTCCTGTATTGGCAAAAAATTTCCGTCTGTGTACTCATACCTCATGCTTCCCAGTACCCTGGAAAGAAGCAAACATCCATCCAGTTTCCTAAAAAAGGTGCCTCTTCAGATCCATCAAACTACAGACCAATAGCTATAACTTCCACTCTTGGTAAAAATCTTTGAAATTATATTAAATAATCACATAATTAAGGCATCTTGAGATAATAAAATTATCCAGTGATAGGCAATATGGTTTTAGACGATGTCGATCAACTGCAGACATGCTTTGCCTTCTTACGCATCAAATCAACCAAGCTACAGACCAACATGGTGAAACACATACAATAGCACTGGATATATCAAAGGCATTTGATAGAGTCTGGCATCAATCCTTATTGTCGGAGATGTCACACTACGGCCTTGCATCATTAGTTCCACTAATTTCTTCTTATCTTCATACAGAAAAATATGTGTAATGGAGATGCCTTTATTCTCAATTTCACCCAATAAATGCTGGTGTTCCCCAGGGCATCAGTTTTGGCCCCACTTCTGTTCCTCATTCATATCAATGATCTCATATCTACCACTCATAATGCCAATACATTTCCTACGCAGATGGACTCAACACTCCACAGTTCATTCCCTTCCATTTACCAATTCTTTCACCCAACCCGATCTTATAACTTCAAAAATAAACACTGCAATTTCTCTGAAACCAGGACCTTTCTAGAAATTAATGGATGGGGACAAAAGAATCTAGTTCCTTTAATGCACAGAAAACCAAGTACATTCAATTTTCTAACCAACCAGAATCTCACTGACTCCCATAATTTTTTTAATGATGTAATATTCCCACTTCCCCTAGTATTGACATCTCGGTGTAACATTAACTACTAACTTGAGCTGGACACATTATGTTAGAAGCATTGCTAAGAATGCCTCTAAAAAACTGGGACTCCTGGTACAGAGTTCGAGAATTCTTCACTGGCGAGCAGTTGGACGGGATATATAAAAGTCATGTGCGTTCTCGGATGGATTACTGTTCACCTCTGTGGGGTGGAAGTGGAGTGGTTGCATTGAGGCAGTTGGACAAAATTCAAAATAAAGCTATTAGATTAATCAATAACCCTGCAATCACACAGGACCTTCCTACATTATCCATACGAAGAAACGTTGCATCCCTTGCATTATTCTACAGATATTTTTCACAGCAATGTGGTTACGAGGAACGTTGCTTCAATTGTGCCGCCTCCCACATCTTTCCCCGTAGAACTAGGGCAGCTGAGAGCGCCCATGAATTTACACTTTCTCCTCCACAATGCAGAACTTCTGCTTATCAGAATTCATTTATCCCCAGAGCTACTACTCTTTGGAATTCACTTCCCTCGAATTGCTTTCCACAAACTTACAATCTACAAATGTTTAAATTTTTTTTTTTTTTTTTTTTTTTTTTTTTAAGAGACAATGAACGGAGGAAGGAAAAACACAGATAAAACAAAAAGGTCCATGTGCCTAAAGGCATCCTCCATTCATAAATGTTTGTGTAACAACTGGATTTAAACTTTTGTTGATTGTATGTTTGGGGAAAGCAATTCGAGGGAAGTGAATTCCAAAGAGTAGTAACTCTGGGGATAAATGAATTCTGATAAGCAGAAGTTCTGCATTGTGGAGGAGAAAGTGTAAATTCATGGGCGCTCTCTCAGCTGCCCTAGTTCTACGGGGAAGATGTGGAGAGGCGGCACAATTGCTGCAAGTTTCCCGGAACAATTGCTGTGAAAATATCTGTAGAATAATGCAAGGGATGCAACGTTTCTTCGTATGGCTAATGTAGGAAGGTCCTGTGTGATTGCAGGGTTATTGATTAATCTAATAGCTTTATTTTGAATTTTGTCCAACTGCCTCAATGCAACCACTCCACTTCCACCCCACAGAGGGGAACAGTAATCCATCTGAGGGCGCACATGACTTTTATATATTACGGCCAACTGCTCGTCAGTGAAGAATTCTCGAACTCTGTACAGGAGTCCCAGTTTTTTAGAGGCATTCTTAGCAATGCTTCTAACATAATGTGTCCAGCTCAAGTTAGTAGTTAATGTTACACCGAGAATGTCAATACTAGGGGAAGTGGGAATATTTACATCATTAAAAAATATATGGGAGTCAGTGAGATTCTGTCGGTTAGAAAATTGAATGTACTTGGTTTTCTGTGCATTAAAGGAAACTAGATTCTCTTGTCCCCATTCATTAATTCTAGAAAGGTCCTGGTTCAGAGAAATTGCAGTGTTTATTTTTGAATTTATAAGATCGGGTTGGGTGAAAGAATTGGTAAATGTGAAGGAACTGTGGAGTGTTGAGTCATCTGCGTAGGAATGTATTGGATTATGAGTGGTAGATATGAGATCATTGATATGAATGAGGAACAGAGTTGGGGCCAAAACTGATCCCTGGGGAACACCTGCATTTATTGAGTGAAATTGAGAATAAAGGCCATCTACCATTACACGTATGTTTCTGTTATGAAGATAAGAAGAAATTAGTGGAACTAATGATGCAAGGCCGTAGTGTGACATCTTCGACAATAAGGATTGATGCCAGACTCTATCAAATGCCTTTGATATATCCAGTGCTATTGTATGTGTTTCACCATGTTGGTCTGTAGCTTGGTTGATTTGATGCGTAAGAAGGCAAAGAATGTCTGCAGTTGATCGACATCGTCTAAACCATATTGCCTATCACTGATTAATTTATTATTCTCCAGATGCTTAATTATGTGATTATTTAATATAATTTCAAAAACTTTGCCAAGAGTGGAAGTTATAGCTATTGGTCTGTAGTTTGATGGATCTGAAGAGGCACCTTTTTTAGGAACTGGATGGATGTTTGCTTCTTTCCAGGGTACTGGGAAGCATGAGGTATGAGTACACAGACGGAAAAATTTTTGCCAATACAGGAGCGAGCACCAAGGAGCAATTCTTAAGTACTATTGGAGGAATTTCATCTGGACCAGGAGCCTTATCTACTGAGAGATTCTGCAAAATAGTTTTGACATGTCTGGTGTGGATCTTAAGTGAGGGAATTTCAGGTGAATTAAATTAAGTACAGGGACATCTTGATTTATGTCATCTAAGGTTGAGTTGGTGGAGAAAATATCTGCAAGAAGGTTAGCTTTACCTCGTGGGTCACTTACAAGATTGCCAGTCGGAGATTTTAATGGTGGAATGGATGAAGCAGTAGTGAAGTTGGATTTGAATGAGTTAAGAGTAGACCAAAATATTTTGTTATCATTTGGATTATTTAGAAGTTTATTTGCCTGCTTATGGAGAAAGTTTGATTTAGTTAGGTTTAATACAGTTTTGGCATGATTTCTGATGTTTCTAAAGTAATTAAAGGCTTCATGTGTTTTTGATCTTGTGTATGCATTGTAGGCTATTGCTTTTTGTTCAGTTACTCTAGCACAATTATGGTCAAACCATTTAGGTGAATTAGATCTTTTACTGTACTTTTGATGAGGAATAAAAGTTTCCATTCCAATTTTTACAAAATCTTGTATGTGGCTCAAGGTGGAGTGTGCATCATTAGAAAAGAAAGAGGTCCAGGGAATATCAATAAAGAAACCTTGAAGACCCTCCCAGTCTGCCCTATCGTAATGCCATTTAGTCACCAAAACAGGTTCAGAGTGGGAAGGTGTGGTAGGTGATAGACAGGTGGCCTGTATCAGACAGTGATCAGAAGATCCAAGTGGGGACCTCACTGTAACATCATAATTTTCTGAATTGGTTGTTAAAAATAAGTCCAGTAGGTGGGAATTATGATCAGGATTATCTGGTACACGGGTGGGTTGGTTGACTAGTTGAGTGAGATTAAAAGAGTCTGCAAATAGCTCACATTCAAGACCAGCATCATCAGTCCTGGCTGAATGAGTGAGCCATTCAACATTATGGACATTAAAATCACCAAACACAGTGATTTCAGAAGAAGCATTTAAGTTGAGGACGCTGAGTTGTGAGGACAGAGAATCAAAAAGACTTTGCTCTGGAGGAGTATTTGGGGAACGGTAGATGCAACATATGTATTTAAATTTACCAGCAGAAATTAATTTGTATATAGAATAATCAAAATAGGGACAATTGAAACTAGTAACCTCCTCCAGGGCAATTTCAGATTTTGGAAGCAACATACACCTCCTTTAGGTCTGAAATTTTGGAGCAGTTGATAACCTGGAAAATTAAGAAAGATGTGTCAGATGTGGATGTTACTTGAGTCTCTGTCAAAAAAAGGAGAGTAGGGGATTCTGCTTGAAGAAATTGGTGTACAAAATTGATGTTAGAGTGAAGTATCCTTATATTGCTAAAGGAAAAGCTGCACCGACGAACAGCTTTGGGACGTTGCAATGCTGTTGACACAGTCGCATGATGACGACTGGGAGGGCCCTGTGTCGATGACCCAACCCTGCCGGGGGTGGATATCCAAGGGACCACCAGGTTTGCTCTTAACAATTGTACTGCCATGATTTATAAGGTAATGATATGTATAGTGTTGCATGTATGATATGTAGTGGGAAGAGTAGTGTTTTATGGATAGAGGATAGCGATGTAGGGCAATGTCGTAAAGTTGGATGTGTATGTTATATAAAGAGGGTTTTCCTGATACCCCTGATGTGTGAGGCAGAAAGATATGTATCCAGCTACCAAGGCCTGGGAGAGAAAATGGAATTCAGGATATTCCCTGAGTCTCCCGAAACCTTGGCAGTAGTACTTCCCTGGGCGGGGCTGCCTACCCCTACTACCTACAAAGGAGGAGAAGGAGGTTGACTATTTAGAAGCTGCAGTCCCGGCTGGGTTGTGGGAGGGTCATGGGTATGTTGCCCTTCGAGACAAGTTGCAGCATCTTGGTCCTAAGCGCCAAGAGGAGTTGTTTACTAGGCTGTGGCAGTACTCCAGCGTGTTTGGTGATTCTCCAGGCCTGACGTCCTAGGCGGAACACGGCATAGAGGTTGGAGACAGTAAACCGCTCAAGTTGGCCCCCTACCGTATAAATCCTGCTCGGCAGCCTGCCTTAACAGCAGAGCTGGACTGCATGTTGGAGAAGGGTCTGGTGAAGAAGGGATATAGTGAGTGGTCTTCGCCAGTGACTCTACAACCTAAACCGAATGTCAAGATCCGCCTTTGGGTTGATTTCAGGAGGGTCAATGCATTATCTCAGACAGATGCTTATTCATTACCCAGAGTTGACGACTCTGTAGACCGCACGGGGCTGCCACATTTATTACTAAGGTGGATTTAGTGAAAGGTTATTGGCAGGTCCCATTGACTGCTTGTTTTGTGGTGGACGGCGAAGTTTACCAGTGTCAGGTGATGCCCTACGGGCTTAAGAACGCCCCGTCTACGTTTCAGCGATTGATGAACCGGGTTAAAGATGATATCCCTAATTGTGTAGTTTATATTGACGACGTCGTGATTTTTTATACCACCTGGCAAGAGCAAGTTGATAATGTTGAGCTTCTTTTCAAAAGACTCCGTGAGGCAGGATTGGTTGTAAATCTGGAGAAATGCGACTTTGTATAGGCTACTGTTAATTACTTGGAGTCGTGGTAGGGCATGGTGAGGTGTCTCCACCCTTGGCAAAGGTGGAGGCTATTGCTGGTTTCTCTCCTACTACTCGCAAATCTCTGCAACGGTTCTTAGGAATGATCTGGTAGGCCTACTACCGGAGATTTATTAAAGACTACTCTACTGTGTTTGCTCCGCTGACAAATTTACTGCGGAAAGACATCAAGTTCAAGTGGACAGAAGACTGTCAGGAGGCTTTCGCAGGAGTTTAAGTCTCTCCTGTCGCACCATCCCATCCTGCGAGCTCCTGACTTTGGGTTGCCATTTATCCTAGCTACTGACGCTAGTGATGTGGGGATAGGTGCGGTACTGTTGCAAGAGCATGCTGGGATAGAGCATCCAATGTCTTTCTACTCAAAAAAGTATAATCAAGCCCAGAGGAATTACTCAGTGGTGGAGAAGGAGCTCCTGGCTATTGTTCTGTCCCTGCAGCACTTTCAAGTGTATGTACCAGCCTATGGCTCGACTGTTAAGATTTAATCCGATTGCCATCCCCTCCAGTTTTTGGAGAAATTTAAGTACAGAAATCAGCGGCTAACAAGGTGGGTTCTTTTGCTGCAGGAACACATTTTGGATGTGCGGCATATTAACACACAAAGAGCGGGTGGTAGGGTATTTTACACTGTGCCGCTCAGCGTTTTTTATTTTATACCCTAAATAGGGTTGTTTCCGTGCTCATTTTCATGCATAAACAAGACCCAGAGCATAAGACAAGTATCTATCCCTGAAAGGGCGTAAACAGAGCTTTCCAATGACACCCGAACCATCCTTGTACGACCACTGGTTCTCTTGCAACGATCGTGCAACACGAGTGCAAAAAACCTAAAATAAGGCCATTTCTGTACATAATTCCCTGTGTAGCGAGTGAGAGATGGGGGAGGAAGGTGGAATACAGTTCAGTACGTCCACGGTGGTCGTGGGGAGCGGTCATAAGGTTACTACGCTCGTCCCACCGCTCAGCTCTCTCTCTCAGCAACATTACGTGCTGAAAATGGCACTCGACAGCTGTCGTGCACCGCCACATAGTCCAAATTTATTTAACTCGACAGATGTTGTGCGCCGTTTTTTTTTTTTAAGAGACAATGAACGGAGGAAGGAAAAACACAGATAAAATAAAAAGGTCCATGTGCCTAAAGGCATCCTCCATTCATAAAATGTTTGTAACAACTGTATTTAAACATTTGTAGATTGTAAGTTTGTGGAAAGCAATTCGAAGGATGTGAATTCCAAAGAGTAGTAGCTCTGGGGTTAAGGGTTAAAGGCACTGATAATGTTATGGCTGATTGTTTGTTGCGGGAGGGTATGTTGTAAGGAGAAATCTTGCTGGTCAGTTAGTTTTGGTGTACCCTCCTACCTTGGTTTGATTAGCATGTTTACGTCTGGTGCTTGTTGGTTGCCGTATGTAGCCCAGCGTAGGGTCGTAAAGTAGGAGTTGCTGTCTAGAAGAAAATGTTTAAATACAAAAATAACAAAAAATTAAATATACTAGAAAAAAGACTGTAGTGTTATTGAAGTATAGGCAGTCTGTTGTTTCAAGATGCATCATCAGACTCCCCATGGGTGTGAGGGTGTCACTTCCAACTGCACTTATAACCTGTGTCAGTTGTAAGTGTTTGTGTTATAATTCAAGTAGCCTCTGTTGAGAGGCTTTCTTTCTCTCTCTCTTGTCCCACGTGTGAGCGTGTTGTTGTCAGGGTGGCGCCGTTCGGAGCGACCCTATTGATATTGCTAATAGTGTAATTACTTTAGTTTATTTAGCCCTTGTGGTATTAATTCAGTGTATCATAAGTTACCCGATGATGTCTTATGTTTTATTGATTACTCCTGTATTGTTAATGAGAGCAAAGGTGGTTAGTTTAAATATATAGTCTAGCAGTGCCTGGCGCTCCCCTCGCTCCCCGCGTGGGCCCCGGGACTTTCTCGACCGCCGCATCGGGAGCTCCCTCCCGAGACAGGCATGGTATCGACCTCATGCACTGCTTTGTGTGTGGTAGGCTTGCTAGCAATTTCCCTTAACCTAACAATTCAGTGGGGGTAATTAGCATGGGGGTAATTAGACACCTCTCCCTGTGCGCATGTATTTGAGGTGTTTCCGTCACTAAAATATTCATTTTACCATAAATAGCATTAATACTTATACATACGCGCCTATTATGGGTTGATTATAAAGGTATTAACCTGAAACAACAATAAAACGAGTGAAAACAGAGTTTGGATGGTCAAAATCGAAGATATAGCCCGCGAGTTGTATAATGTATGGGTGAGGCAAGCTGCTTTTCCCGCCAATTTCCCCCAAGGCTACTGAGACACAGTCGATCGATACTCTCTCTCTCTCTCTTGCACTCGTTTGCTATCAGTGATGACAACGCCCTGCTTGCAACTCGCTAATGTTAGCACGAAAATATACCTCTGAATAAGGGAATAACAGGGAAAATAGGTGATAACTGAAGGAGAGGAGGAAAGTGGGGAAGGAGGGGAGGTAGAGGACTGAGATTTTGCATGGCCCAGGGGCCAAAAAAAAAAAAATAAAATAAATAAATAAATAAAAAAAAAAAAAAAAAAATCGATATCAAAAGTTGATTTTTTTTTTCTCTGACTCTTAAGAGTCTTCCCGCAGTCCGCCGGGGGAACTCTTAAGAGTCTCCCCGCAGTTCCCGGGTTAATAACCGCATATGTTATCAACCTAAACAAGCTGTACACACTGTGAGTAAGGAGGAAATATACATTAAATTACCCTTTCTTGGTAAAGTTTCTGATAAACTAGAAAATTCACTTATTGATCAACTTGCTAAATTCTACCCTCAAATCCAGTTCAGGTTCGTTCATATGAATGATTTTAAGACAGGTTCATATTTTTTCTTTAAGGACCGTCTGCCCACACCCCTGCGTCCATCGATCATCTATAAGTTTCAGTGCCCTAGTTGCCAGACAGGGTATATTGGAAGCACTTATAGACCTTTCAAGTTTAAGATCGATGAATATATGGGTCAATTGAGCAGGACGGGTCTCCGTATCAGCAAGCCTCACTCAAGTGTAAGAGAACATTGCTAAGATTGTAAAGTTTCTGTTACCCCCGTGACTTCACTATTATTGATTCTAGTAATACTGAAAATCGAAGGATACTAGAGTCTCCACATTTATAAAAATAAACCCTCCCTCAATAATTATCAGTCCGCTGTTCTTCTAAGCATTGTTCAGTAACTTGTGAGCATAGAAGAATTACCCCCTTTTACTCTTTTATTATATAAATTTATGGCATTCTGTACTATATTGTCTTTTAAATATTGCAAGTTTACCCTCCCACTATAATTTACTTTCAATATTGAAGTTTTATAGTCTCAGTTTACAAATCTCCCTCAATTTTGCTTATTTATAGATACACAAGTGTAATGTAGTTTTTTTTCTTGTTTTTAGATCACCGATGATGACAAGTTATGTGTCGAAACGTCTGGAAAATAAAGATGCTGTTTGTTGCAACGCTTGTCATCCTCTCTCTCTCTCTCTCTCTCTCTCTCTATATATATATATATATATATATATATATATATATATATATATATATATATATGCCACCCAGGTGGCAGGGAATGAATGAAAGGATTGAGGAAAATGAGGTGAAAGAAGCAGTGAAACAAATGAGAGCGGGAAAACCAGAAGGTTTGGATGGTATTGCTGTGGAGTGTATAAAGAAGGGTGGAGATGTGATAATAGATTGGTTGGTGAGACTTTTCAATGTGTGCTTTTTTGTGTCAATGGTACCAATAGACTGGAAGAGTGCATGTATTGTGCCGTTGTACAAGGGGAAGGGAGATCGGCAGGAGTGTTCAAGTTATAGAGGTATTAGTTTATTGTCAGTGGTTGGAAAGCTGTATGGCAGGGTGTTGATAGAGAGGATAATAAAGTGTACGGAAGTTGCAATAGGAGAAGAACAGTGCGGTTTTAGGAGGGGAAGAGGGTGCGTGGATCAGATGTTTGCAGTAAGACAGTTATGCGAGAAGTATTTAGAGAAGCATAAGGAGATATTTTGGGCTTTTATGGACTTGGAAAAAGCGTATGATCGTGTGGACCGTGAAGCAATGTGGAAGGTGTTAAGGATTTATGAAATAGGAGGAAATTTGTTAGAAGCAGTTAAGAGTTTTTATGAAGGGAGCAGAGCATGTGTGAGAGTAGGAAATGGTGAGTTGAGTGAATGGTTTGAGGTAAAGGTAGGTTTGCGACAGGGTTGTGTAATGTCACCATGGCTGTTTAATATGTTTATGGATGGTGTGGTGAGGGAGGTGAAAAGGAGAACTATGGGAAGAGGATTGGGTTTAGTAGGAAAGAATGGTAGAGATTGGGAGTTGAATCAGTTGCTGTTCGCTGATCACACAGCATTGGTGGCGGATTCTGATGAGAAACTGCAGCGGGTAGTCAAAGAGTTTGGTGTGGTATGTGGAAGGAGGAAACTGAAGGTGAACGTCAATAAAAGTAAAGTAATGGTGTGTAATAGGGGAGAGCATAGGGTGAATCTAGATGTGAGGCTGGATGGGGAAATATTGAAACAAGTAGAGTGTTTTAAATATCTAGGAGGAACGATAAGCAGGAGTGGAGGTATGGAAGTGGAGGTAAAACAGAGAGTGTGTGAAGGAAGGAAGGTTTTCGGAGCAATGGAAGTATGTGGAAGACGAGAAATCTCGGAGTGAAAGTAAAAAGTGCACTGTATCAAGGAATTGTTGTGCCAACAGTGATGTATGGAGCTGAGAAATGGGCTCTGAAGAAAAAGGAGAAAGGAGGGCTGGATGTGATGGAGATGAGCTGCTTGAGGAGTATGTGTGGAGTTACTCGTAGAGACAGATTGAGGAATGAAGAGATACGTAGGAGAGTGGGGCAGCAGGAACATTTGTCAGCCAGAGTGGACAGAAGGGTGCTGAGCTGGTATGGTCATGTTGAACGAATGGGAGATGAAAGGCTTACAAAGAGAATATGTGAGTCAGGTACAAGGGGAGATAGAAGGGCAGGAAGACCCCCATTGAGATGGAGAGACTGTGTAAGAAAGGCTTTGGATGATAGAGGAATGACTATAGATCAGGCAGGGGAAGTGGTGGTGGACAGGAGTGAATGGAGAATGCTTGTGAATAGTTGAGTGAACACGTGGTCATTTGGAGTAAGGGGTCGGGCGCAAGTTGGACTAGATAATAGTCCATCAGGCGCCTGGCCCGGGGGGACGATTAATATGAAGGGTGTGCCTGGAAGTGTGGTGGGAGGGCTTGTGGCTTTGGCTCCGCTGCATGTCTGCCTGCCGAGATCGGAACATCTCCGGGTGGTCAGGGGCCGGGGGAGTGCTGGAGCGACCTTGGTAACCCTGGTCTCGGGGTCTTCTCCTGGGTGACCTGGATGTGTGTGAGTTTGTGTTTTTTTATCTGTGTTTATTTTTTGTTTTATGTTGTTTTTGTGTTTTCCCTGTTCTTGCTCTGTCTTGAGTCGGCTACCCCCAAAATGGGGATTGGGCCTGAGCATATATATATATATATATATATATATATATATATATATATATATATATATACCAAGAGTAAAACGCTATTCTCAGACTTTCTTCTATTCAACTGCTGAGCTCTGGAACTCTCCCAGAATCAGTCTTTCCCTCTTTATATGACTTAAATTGCTTCAAACTCCGTATGTCCAGGCATTTTAGCTCGAACGTCCTTTGATTTCGGCCCTGTCACTCTTTGAAATCTGGGGTAGGCACTCGCTGCAGGCAGTTATGCCTTGTCTCCCTCATTCACATAACAAAAAAAATAAATAAAACAAAAAATACATATATACAATATAGGGGAGGCGATTGCACAGTGGATAGCGTGGTGGACTGCAGACCTAATGGACCCTATATATATATATATATACTGCATATATGTGTGTGTGTTTTATACTCCCAGCCGGACTTGAACCATCGACATTCATGACGAGTGTCCATAAGCTAAGGCGGCAGTCAGCTATGTTTTTCAAGATGGCTGCCCCCATACTAAGCTTTGAGTATGACCTCAGAAAGACACATGGGGATACTAAGGCGGCAGTTGGGATATATGGCGTTATAGATCGCCCATGAAATGTTTGTGTATCCGGCCCTGGTCGCCTACAGTACAAAACAACTTGTGTCTGGTGGCAACTCGCTATAGGCAGTTCTGCCTTTTGCCTCCCGCACTCACATAGAAAAACAAAACAAAAACAAAAACTAAAAAACTACTGGCATAATATTAGTAGGGAGAATTATTCACACACTAGTTTTACAGTGAAACCACAGAGTCAAGACGGAATACTTGGATATCGCACTACACCGTGACCCCACACATAGCTCAGAATCAAACGAGTATTTACAAAATTCTTGCTTCCAAAATTCGGCCTGGTATTAGCGAGCACTTTACGGCAATAACAGCTCAGCCGGCTATAACCATCGGATCTAACTGGCTAACTGCTGACACAGCTAAATGGACCGTCAGGATACTTGGCCCAATACAAAAGTCGAAATACGAAACTTGGCTATTAGTAGAAGGATTTAATCTAACGAGTTGATGTAGGCACATTCGATTATTTGGCCTTGACATTCAAAGATTAGAAAGTTGCATATTCTTAGGACAGTTTAATAAGAATATTATCATATATTGCCGAATAATAAGGTGATATAAAGGAGATTAGTATATAAGTCTACACTAATTAATTCAATAATAAAGTTCTTAGTTATGGGTGAACACAAAAACATTTAAATCGAGACAGAATAATTTTGTTCAATGGAATATCATAACTGCTTCTGAGAGTCGTGAAAATGTGTTAAGCAGGGTTCACACATTGGCGAGTCAGAGCGCAACTCCAACGCGAGTGATGAAATTTTTGCACTCGCCAATGATTATCCCAAATTCGCCGACACTCGCCGACACTCGCACAGACTCGCGTGGACTCGCGGTGGACCGCGTAGACTCGCGAACGCGGCCAAAAATTTTGTACCGACACAAAAATTGGAAAGTCAAGTGGGAGTAGGACGCCAAGTCGCATAGAGTCGCGTAGACTCGCATAAACTCCTGTAGACTCGTGTGACACTCATGTAGACTCGCGTGACAGTCACGTTGTACTATTGAGAAATTTAATGATCACGAGTCTACACGAGTCCACGCGGGTATACGTGAGTCTACACGAGTACAACATGAGTCTACACTATAGTAAACAACCAATATTGCCAAAGGCGAGTTTAACGGGAGTCAAACAGGAGTCAACACGACGCTAACGTGAGTTAACACGGGTTAACGCGAGTGTAACACGCGTAAACGAGAGTACCCACGTGGTGGTCTGGATTTCACAATATGTGTGGCGAGTCTATGCGAAACAAACACGAGTTTACGCGATATTAACGTGAGTCTATGCGAGTCTATGCGAAACCAACGTGAGTCTACGCGAGTAACGGTGAAACAAACGTGTGGCTACGCGAGTGGTGTACGACTGCTGGCAACACCGCGCGAGTAGGTGGCACCACCGCGTCAACACCCCCTATAAAGGGACCGCCTGCGGTGACTCCTCCACTCTCCACCGTGACCCCAGCAAGGACCCATTGACCCGGCCCGCACAGCGACCCACGCTGCCCTACCACGCTGCCTACCCTACCACGCTGCCTACCCTACCACGCTGCCCTACCACGCTGCCCTACCTGCCTGCCCTGCACCATGCCCAAGGAGAAGGTGGCGGCCACCAAGTCTCGGAAGGGTGGTGATGGTGTTGTGAAGAAAGGCAAGGCTACACCTCCCGAACAACCCCGCATCGCACCCCCTGCCAGGAGGCCTGTTGCGTCGCAAGAGTTGGACGACTCTGATGAAATTGTGCCGGACAGCCAGACCAGTGGACATGAGGACATGGACGTGTTTGATGGAGATATTGATGCTGACGACAGCCAGGATACTCGGACCAGCCAGGATACTCAGACCAGTCAGGATACTCATACTAGTGAGGACACACAAGGTAGCCTCAGTGACAGTGATGGTGATACCCCTGACCACCCTGGCAGCGCGGGCCCTGTTCCTTATGGCGCCATTAAGAAAAATAAGTTGACAAGGGTGATCTTGAGCGACGAGACTGAGGACATGCTGGCCGAGTGGGTGAAGGACACCCCCATGTTATAATTATATGAAGCGTAGCAAGGCCTACAAAGATACGCGCAGGAAACTCCGCGCCTACGACGAGAAGGCTGTTACCCTGGGTGTTAATGTCACAGGTAAGTACCCATAACAAAACATGCAGCATGAAATATTAATTGTAATAAGTGATTGAATACCTTGATGTTGTGTTCTTGGTTTGATTCCATGTGATTTATACGTGAAATACATAATTACTATTATGTTAAAGTTTGCTAAATTGGCATATATGTATGTGTGTTGCCAGTATCATATACATCCCTCTACGCTTGTATTTAACAGCATTAACTAATAATGTATTATCAACCCATGTTTGGCCTGTGAAATTACGGATATAAATCATATATATAAAGGGGCCTTGCTTAATAAATATTACTCTTTACACAGGCGCTAATCTGGCACATTGGGTCCGCAACATGCGGTCAAGGTATTCAAAGCTGAGCGATATGAAGAGTGGAGCGGGAACACCTGGGACATTCGAGGGCAAGCCACTATCAGAGAGGGACACCTGGATCATACAGAAGTTTGCCTTCCTCAAAGGGCACATCTCCCGCGTAAAGACCAAGGTCACAGCTAAGGTTAGAACTAATATAAACATACCTAATATGTGTGAAAACAATATATACTTAAATAACTGTTCGCTATCACATTTGGAAAATATTATTTAACCATGTATACCTAGGCTATTAATGTCTGTTAATAACGTGCTTATCTTGTGCATATATATATGATTTTATACATATATTAATTCATGGCTGTTAATATCATGCTTATCATGTCCATATATACTTGAATTCATACATTTATAATGGAAGGCTTCATGTAAACATAAGATGTATTTTCTTATATTTATTTATATTGTCAAAGTACATATATTTAAGTATACTAAAATAGGTTAAAGGTCTTATTTATATAGGATATATTAATGTTTTTGTGTTTCAGTTTCCAAACCCGACCGAGGACGTCTCGCCAGAGGTGAATGTGGAGGTGATTGGCGATGACGAGAGTGATGGAGAGGACACTGCCATGCCCCCTCCAACCAACACATCTCCCACTGCCAGGTCCAGCACACAGAACAAGCGGCGGAAGTCTGTTGAGGCATTCTCACCTGTGGAGGTAAATATGAAAACATTTAACATATGTCATTACGAGAGTATATTTGCCATTACGAGAGTATCATATATAAATCCTATGTTCGTGTACGCTGCAAACCGCAAACAATTCCTGTAGAGGAAGACATATTATGCATCTGGAGGAGAAAAACATAAACAGGTTATTAGCATAACTTACCATGACATGTATGTATTATTATATAAGTACAAAAGGTGTTTAACATGCATACTCTTGTTTCTACAGGTGAGTGCGACGCGGGAGGCGATGCGGGAGGACATGTCATGCCTGGTGACATCCCTGGCTGGGAAGGAGACCAAGTATGGACAGTTCGTGGGGTACTTGGAGCAGCAGCTCGAGAGGCTCCCTGACGCTGTAGGGGAGATATTGTCACAGAGGATAATGCAGCAAGTCCTTCAGGCCAGGGATGAGGTCATACTCTCCACGTCACCCCAGATGGCGATACCAGCAAACCCCCCGCAGTTGCACACCACACCACCAGGCCCCCCGCAGTTGCACACCACACCACCAGGCCCCCCGCAGTTGCACACCACACCACCACAGATGCAAGCCCAGCCAGGACCATCACGCATGCCAGCAGCCTTCACAAACCCCACATTCCAAGAGCTGATGGCTGGTACGCCATTCAGGTCTCCTGCACATATACATGAATGGTGGGCGGGGTCGCTTACCCCTACACATGGCTCCAACATTACAACAGCGGTTCCCTCAAGCCCAGCTACTAGTAGGCCACCAACACCAGGGAACTTCCTATAAACAAGGTTGAACACCCAAGTCAACACCCCCGGGCCTGGGGATGACGAAAATGTGTGAAACCTTTGTGTATAATAATAAAGTCATAAACCCCCGTGATGGGAATGACGAATATATATAATACTATGTCTACACATATATTATAATGAATATTTCTTATTATTTCTATACTTTCTGGTATATATTTACATACTATATTACTTTGTCTACACATATAATGAATATCTCTTATTATTTCTATACTTTCTGGTATATATTTACATACTATATTACTTTCGGCTATATATTAACATGCTATATATCTATGTTTATGAATAAAATATATTAATGTGCCTCCAGCTGTTGTTTTGGATCCAAACTATATTATTAGAGTTTATGTGTAAAAATTGTCAAGAAACGTTCTTTTTATAAACATGGCAAAGACTTGTCAACAGAGAAAAAATATAAGTTAATATGAATTCAAGTTGTGTTATAAATAATATTGATATTAACATCAATAATGAAGAGAGAAAAAATACCATATAATATCATTGAAATAGGTTTCTGGAATAATATTGATAGTAAAACATAAATAATGATGTGGAATATATGCAAAGGATATATGATGACAAATAATAATATACAGATTGATATCCAACATGAAATTTAAATAAATAAAAAATATACATTAAATATTATATTAAACATTATAAAACGACATAGGAAAAGGTGAACACCATAATATATGAGACTTTATAAAAAACGAATAGCAAATAGAGAATATATATTAATGAGGTTGAATTGATTTCAAACATGATTAACAACATAATATAAATATGTAAACTACACAAATATTAATGAAAGCAATGGTAACATATGGATACATACCTTTCTATCAAGTCGTTCTGCCAGGGGACACTGCCCCTGGGTGATGAGCAGTAGTCGGTGAGGTGCTGGCGTTGCCTCTTGGCCTGGGCTGTCACGACATTCCTGGATAGTCTCTCGAGGGGATTCAGCCTGTCCCGCAGCTCCCTCCAACCACCAGGGATGATACCATGCGTCTCAGGGTCCTCCTCGTCCGCTAGGTTGGCGTGGTGATTAGGGTACCTCATTCGCATAAGGTTATGCATGCAACAGCACGCCATCACCACAGACTCAACACGGGACGGGTGGAGGGCAATGCTGTGGAGAAGGCACCTGAACCTGAATTAGGGAGAGAAAAAACATGTATATTTAAACACTGAATAGTATAATTCATATTAAATAGGGAAATAATGGTTAGGATCATTTTTAGTTAAAACTGGACTTGCAGACGTGGACGACTCACACTCTGTGGATGTGGGGGAGATGTATTAATCCATATTAATTATAGGGAGAATGGTTACGAGCATGTATATTTAATACCTGACTAGAATACTTCATATTAGTAAGGTGCCATCACGATACCTGTATTTCTGGTCAAACATGTCACATAATCAAACACATACCTGGTTGACATGATGCCAAAGGCGTTCTCAACAACTCTGCGAGCCCGGGACAGTCTGTAGTTGAAGATCCGTTCAGGTACAGTCAGTCGCCGGGTAGAGTGTGGCTTCATCAACCACCTTCGCATGGGGAAGGCATCATCACCCACCAGGAAGTAGGGAACAGGTGTGTCGTCATTGGGCAGGGGTTCGGCAGCAGGGAGTCCCAGGGTGCACCCATCCAATGCTGCTCTGATATTGGTTCTTATAAAGACCCCACCATCTGAGGAGCTACCGTGATTACCCACGTCACAGTAGAGGAACTTGTAGTCGGCGTCTACAATAGCCATGAGCACGATGGAGTGGAAGCCTTTGTAGTTATAGAATTCTGTACCGGCATTTGGAGGGCATTTGATGGCACCAACGGTATGTGGGAAATCCCAGCGCTTGGCAAATTCACTGGCAACATCCTTCCACTCCGCCGGTGTCCTGGGGCAACGTATAACCTCCTCCTGGTATTCTGCAATGATGGCTTCGCATGTTGCAGGCACAATGAGGGAGATGGTGTTCCGGGCCACACGGAACGCGTACTGTAGGCTAGGATATGAGTCACCAGTGGCCAGGTAGCGGAGTGTGATTGCAATCCTCAGCCCAGGTGACAAAGCCTCCCTCCAGAAGGTGTCCTGCTTCTCTACCCTAGGCCCGACACGTGCCACCAACTCCCTAAACAGGTGGATGTCCACACGTAGGAAATTCCGAAATCCTTTGGGGTCCTCTCTCTTAAGCTCCTCCATAAGTTGTTCGTACACACCGAAGTGTGACCGTCTCAGTAGCCACCTCCTAGCCCAAACTCTCCTTCGTGGCCTTTCCCCTTGACGTCTTTCTTCAGCCTCCTTCTCCTCCAGCTCCTCTAGATCTAGGAGACGCATCTGCATTTGCAGTACGAGCACAGCTGCCGCTCTCCGCCTCCTGATGGACATGGTGTGTGGGTGGGTGGGTTGGGCTGTATCCTGCAGAGTAACGTCCGTCCGTGGTGGTGTTGCGTGGTGTGAACAATGGTGCCAGTGGGGGCCTCTTTATATACGTATCCTGACACTCGCACACACTCATGTTAGACTCCCATACACTCCTGTTAACTTCCTGTAGACTCGCGTTCATCTCGTGTAAACTCCTGTTACACTCGCATAGACTCGTGTAGACTCGCACTATTCGTACCCTGGAATTTGACCGTTATTTTTCAAATTTTGGCAGGGCGTGTTGGGGTCCTGTTAAACTCGCCAACACTCGCGTAAACTCGTGTTATATTCGTGTTCTATGCGTGTTTACTCGCATCAGCTGCTACTCGCGTTGGGTTCGGGCTCCATCAACGGCGATATGCGGCGAGTGTGACTCGCATTGGCCTCTCGCATTGGCCTCGCGCATCGACTCGCCTATGTGTGAACCTGCCTTTACCTATTACTACAGAGAGAGAGAGAGAGAGAGAGAGAGACTACATATATTTGTTCTGGGTACGTATCATTCCAGTACATACAAAATTACATATATTCAAAGGTTGATTATATTAACAACTTTATAGTATCTTGAAGTAACTTAATAATTATGTACGCAACTACTAATTAAATGTATATAGAATAAACTGTACACAAAATCATTGAGATGAAATTCGAAAACAGATCATTTGAATATCCCATTCTTGTATATTGATGCCCATAAGCATAACTAACAATACGTAAATAACTTCCAACTAAATGTATATGTATAATACTACATCACAAAACATCATTGTCAAAAAAAAAAAAAAAATCAAACTTAATGGCATACTGTATATAATAGCACACCAAAATGTGTTACCCATAGTAAAGGTGCCAGAATTACAACACACAGACATACACATAACACTTGTAATATTACCACCAGTATCATTATAATTAGTGCCCCTATTATCATTTGGCAAACAGACTAAATGGCTTGGCTCGCAATGTATGACCTGGATCATTAGGATTATTAATATTAGTTTTGGTTGCTGTTGCATGCATTATATTATTATAATTACTGTATTCATATTCTTACGAAGTGGAGAGACACAACATATGCTTTAAATAGAGTATAACTTGTCTACAATCACCCAATTACCAGGTTCAAGAAAACTAGTATGTCAAATTATAAAGCTGAATTTAAGGATTAACTGTAGCAAAGCAAATTACAAGAAACTTTAGTATGCATAAGAACATAATTTTGATATCCTACTTAAGGGGAGGTATTTAGTTTGTTCCCTAGACCTCCATCAAGCTTAAAATTACACCCCCTTGAGTCCCTTTCAAGATAAATTTTTACATTTTTCGGTAGAAAAATTTCCCGGCCAAAGGCCGGTTCCTCTTAAATTACAGGCTCGCTATCGCTCGCCAGGATAAAATCGACACCTGAATGGCACGAAAGGTCTTAATATGGGGTGAAAGTTCTTAAAATTGCTAAACTAATGGGGCAAACGTGTTATAATATCAAAAGCAATGGGGTTAAACATGAGGGAGAAAGGGGTCAAGAAAAAAATACCTCAAGTGGAGATCTCCCCTTACAGCAATAAAAGAAATCAACAACATTAATACAAGTTAAGTTCTTTTAAAATATACAAGGCTTCTGATAAATTCTGACAATTATAGCTTTGAAGTACTTAAATTCAATATTCCCGATTACGCTAAGAAGAGCGTTTTTGCTGAATTGAGTGAGTATTGTTGTCGTCTCTGGAACTTTGACGTACTATTCCTTATAAACCGTTGCTTCCACGACAATGAATATTAACCCAGGAAAGGCGCCAGGACTCTTAACCCGGGAACTGCCGGAAGACTCTTAAGAGTTCCCCCGGCGGACTGCGGGAAGATTCTTAACCCGTGGAGCCCCGGCTAGTTTTGTATTGTTTGTTCACCAGAACCCAGCCGGTTTTCAAAAAATGGTTTTATTCCAGAAACAATAGCGAATGGGTTAGGAATGAAGGAAAAACCACGAAAAACCGCTCAAAAAGCTTAAAGAATGGTCCTACAGAGCCCCCGAAAACGTATTTTACAAGAGTAAAAAATTGAAGGCAATTACCCCCAAAAAACAGGTTATTGCGCGCTTACACGCACGCACGTGGACTTTGAGAGTTTTCAACCATCGGCACGGTTGCGTGGGATACGTACACAGTTCCCATACAAATCTGAGCCCTCTCGAGTGGCTACACCTGAGGTTACGGTCGGAGCAATTAGGGTGACCCGTCAGACGCGTCGCTGGGGCTGTGCGTTACATACATCGCCGACGCGCCAGACGCGTCGCTGGGGCTGTACGGGTTAAGAGTCAGAGAAAAAAAAATCAACTTTAAACATCGAAAAAAATATATATATTTTTATTTTTTTATTTTTGTTTTGCCCCTGGGCCATGCAAAATATCACTCCTCTACCTCCCCTCCTTCCCCACTTTCCTCCCCTCCTTCAATTATCACCTATTTTCCCTGTTATTCCCTTATTCTGAGGTATATTTTCGTGCTAACATTAGCGAGTTGCAAGCAGGGCATTGTCATCACTGTTAGCAAGTGAGTGCAAGAGAGAGAGAGAGAGTATCGATCGACAGTGTCTCTCCAGCCTTGGGGGAAATTGGCGGGAAAGGAGGTTGCCTCACCCATACATTATGTAACTCCCGCCCTGTATCGCCGATTTTGACCATCCAAACGCTGTTTTCACTTGTTTTATTGTTGTAACAGGTTAACCCTTAAAAAGCGGCTCACCACTTAAGTCGAGTTAAATAAAGCTGGACTATGTGGCGGCGCTCGACATAGGTCGAGTGGCAATTTCAGCACGTAATGTGTCTGAGAGAGAGAGACAAGTGGTGGCAGGAGACTAGCGAGCGTATGACTGCTCCAGACCACCGCGGCGAACCTACTGACACAAATCTCAGCTCCCTCCTCCCTCTCTCACTCGCTACATACTCAATTATGTACCGAAAGTACCGAATTACCTGCTTTTTGCACTCGCGTTGCACGGTTATTGCAAGAAAACTATCCATCATACAAGGATCGTTATGGTGTCATTCGAAAGCTCTGTTTATGCCCTTTCAGGGATAGATACTTGTTTTACGTTCTGGGTCTTATTTAGGCATGAAAATGATCACGTATACAGCCCTATTTTGGCTAAAAACACCCCGCTGGGCGGTACACATAAATAAACCGCATAGGCCGCTAAAGAAGGGTTAATACCTTTATAATCAACCTATAATGGGCGCATATGGATAAGTATTAATGCTATTTATGGTAAAATGAATATTTTAGTGATGGAAACAGCTCAAATACATGCGCACAGGCAGAGGTGTCTAATTACCCCCATGTGCACTTCAGAGGTTAAGATGTTTTACTGGGCAAAAGTGCTGGGACTCTTAAGAGTTCAGGCATAAAAAAATGCCTTTCAAAACCCCACTGGCACTCAAAACAAAGCAATATGTTATTAAGTGAGATAATTCCCCTCCATACCTCCTACCACCATTTCTCAATTATCCGGTATTTTCCCTTTCATTCCCGATATTTATTGAGTATTTTCCTGCGAGGACGGCTGGGAGAGAGGGAGGAGGATGGGGGAGTGTATCTCGGACCCTCTAAGCCAGTCTCAGCCCTCCCCTTGTCTCTCAATACCATGCGAGACTTGAGAGAGGGAGGGTGTGTCTCTCTCGCTGGTCTGGGTCAGATTACGACCGCGGGCTAAAATAAAAAAAAATCACCAGCCAATTGCTGTTACCACTTGCTTTATTGCTTTTCTATGTTCATAATGTTGATATTAAAAGTAAAATAGGCACATATGGATAACTAATTATGGTATATATGGTAAATATCACGATTTTCGTCAGGAAATAACAAAAATACCTTCGCCTGGCTGGATGTTTGAAATACCATAGCTTCACGTTTTAAAGGTTAAGACCAAAGATGTTTGCAGAGCCATATTTAGCAAAGTGTACCTGCCGCATTCTCGCTACACTCGTTAAGTAGGTTGTTTCGCTGCATTTTATCATGTCTGGAACCTCTGCTGCACCACCTCTCCTAAACGGCTGTCTCCACGACATTGAACACAACGACCAAAGTTATTCGCACAGCCAAAATAAACATAGTGAACCTGTCAGATTTCCGCTACTGACTGTGGTTGGTTTTGCACCACAAAATTTTCTTTTTTGTGTCGTCTCCGGAACCTTTGACCCACTACTCCTCCCAGCCGTTTAGGCTGCCGCCATGACGCTGAACGCTAAGACCAAAGCTGTTTGCATAGCCAATGTGAACAAGTGAACTTGCCAGATTTCTGGTACCTACTGTTGTGGCTCTTGCACCGCGAGATTGACTAAAACGGGATGTAGCAGATTAATCCACCATTATTGTTGTACAAGCAAAAAAACAATTAGTATGAAGCCATTAACCCGTACAGCCCCAGAGACGCGCCTGGCACGTCACCCTAATTGCGCCGACCGTAACCTCAGGTGTAGCTACTCAAGAGGGCTCAGATTTGTATGGGAACTGTGTACATATCCCACGCAACCGTGCCGATGGTTGAAAACTCTCAAAGTCCACGTGCGTGTGCGCGAGCGCGCAATAACCTGTTTTTTTGGGGCAATTGCCTTCAATTTTTTACTCTTGTAAAATACGTTTTCGGGGGCTCTGTAGGACCATTCTTTAAGCTTTTTGAGCGGTTTTTCGTGGTTTTTCCTTCATTCCTAACCCATTCGCTATTGTTTCTGGAATAAAACCATTTTTTGAAAACCGGCCGGGTTCTGGTGAACAAACATTACAAAACTAGCCGGGGCTGGACGGGTTAAATCATATAAATGCATAACATATGAATTATAAATATTTAATTAGTTGCATAAAACTCTATAGATACAATTAACACACTGGATTAGTATTAAGAATTAATGCACAAGGCAATAACTGAGCGATAAATGTTTAACCCCTACTGTACCAGAACATTTTGCATTTTATATACCCCTGACTAACAGCCATTTTTACCAGCACCTAGAAATAATGCCTTCAAGTAATGGTCGATATCCCGCTCGATAATATCAGAAAACAAGGGTCGAGTATTTGTGACGGAAGTCATCTAGCGCTCGTACTAGCGTAACCTATACCTTATATACTGACAAATTAAGATCGGTGCTGGGACCAAGACCAATAATATAGCAGGTCATCCCACACTGTAGTGGCATGCAGATGGCTGACGTCACACCGAGTTTGTGAGAGTACCGCCCACCCACGGCCTTCTATATACAAGGCCTGTGCGCTGGCCCGTGACGTCACAAGCCCAGGCCACTCGCGCGCTGGGTGGCGGGCTCACACTCCCACATATTCCCACTTACACTCTTCATATTTATGCTTACTCCTCGATATATCATTAAACTGACTATGTAACATTGTCGTATTAAGTAATTAATGTTATATATACAGTATATATATATATATATACAGTATATATATATATATATACAGTATATATATATTGTATCAATACTTTATCTGATTTTAGAAATGTATAGAATAATAGATAAACAAAATACTAAGTGAATCGTATTTACTAACTTATATTTACATCTACACTTAATTTACATACATTTACATTTCATCCTCAACCTTAACCAATTGCTTTAATCACTCCAACATATTCTTATGTTAAGGTTAGGAGCTTCCTTTTTTTTCCGGACTGCTTGCTTTGATATATGTGATCGTTTTCTTTTGCACAAAAATTATTGAGCAAGGCATTTGTAGAAGCCCACACTAAAAATAATTGAATTTTGGCTACGTTATGATCATTATCGCAGTTGTTTATTGGGATGAAAGCATCATTATCTACCAGAACATTCATTGTGATCTCAGTGGATAGATTTCTCTGGTTCAATGAATTTGAAAACTCTGGAATTTGAGTTAGTTTGTTGATGACAATATAATTATACATAATAATGTTAACTACAGAATCATCAGGATATAGTAAAGAACCTCTGCTAATGCCCTGTATGTAGCTGTTATTATCTGGCAAATTATCTAAATTTTCATGACTAGTAAGGAGGTCTTTACAAAAATTACATTTCAGTTTTTTGGATACCGCATAGCAACAGTAGCCAGCCAAGTAAGTTATAACTGGAAGAAGGTCCATGCTCTTTTCAATATCATCCTGTGTTACATCTATGTCAAAGCTTGGGATACTTACCAAATCATTGTTTTCCATTTTCTCCCACTTTGTTTCCTCAAATTTAGACAAATCTATGCTATGATTTTTAAAGGATATCTTCAGTACAGATATCATCCTCAATTTTTGTTCACACTCAAATACTTGTCGGACAGATATATTGTAAGTGCAACCTGCAAGCTGTCGATAGTTACTGAACCTGGCCTCAAGTTGATCGGTCTGAAATTGTCCTGTTAATATAGATTTCATTTTAAGTTCATTTATGCAATAATTGGTTACCTCAATCATTGCATGGGTTGTATGTTTCAGTGCGGTAAATGTTTCCTTAGTTAATTTACCACCGACTTCTGCTATGCCATCCCAAACCTCTAACCAGTTACAAAAAAAAATCCAGGAATAAATAACTTTCATCATTGATATTATTAGTTAATGGACTAGCATATTTGTTATTGAGCCGACAACCCTTAAATGGAGAATTTACGTTCATGACTGTCCACCAAACATAGATTATCTTTATATAATCTGCGACATCATCAAAGAAAGGCAAAACAAAAAATTCCCCTATAGATAGGAGTGTTTGAATGACGTTTTGTTTGTGTTGTAAATCCTCAACAACACTTTGTGCAATAGCAGTCTGGATTGCAACCTCTTCCTTTCTACATCTCCTTCCTGCTGGTGATTCTCTCGACGAAGGTGTTCTTGATAGATAGGAGGGACAGTTGGGTAACTTTGATGGGACTGCTCCCTTACGAAGCCTTTGAATTTTTAATTTGGCTGTAAGTTTGATCCCAGTTCTCTCATCAAAGCATGACGTATCTCTATATATCCTCTGGACAGAAGTGTAGTTCACATGGAATGTGTTACTTATACTGACCTATTGTTTGTGAGCATAAACTATCATATTTTAAATAAACAGTTGGTATTGTAATAGTAACTATTAATTACATTAGTAGGATTATTTGAATTTATAGCATAATATAAATATATATACATACCCAAGATAAGAAACAAACCTAGTATGACTACTGTATAGATAATTGAAAATATTTATTAATTTTCTTTTCACTCAGTCGAGGTACTGTTGGTATTGTGAAAGTTTAGTGAAGGTATGTATTTTTTGTATTTCCAATAATGTTTAAATCAAGAAATCTATCAAAATAGTAAGTAACATGGTCCTTTTTAAACTGAATAAAATCGTAGCCAAAACAAATGGTTAAAAATGCGCCATTGTGTTGGGATTAATTAGTAGAAGTAACTTCGGCCCTGTTGCAAGAGGGCCGAAGTTACTGTACACCGTTATCGTCATGTTACCAATGTCTATGCACTTAAGTAATTATGAAAATTCGTATTATATTTAGTATGTCTCCATATGTTAACTTATATGCTTATATAGACCTACATGTTAAAAGTTGTTAATATATGCTTACATACAGGATGTGTGGCCTCAACGAATATATAACTACAATAAATATAAGTGCTCGTGAATGGAACCAGAAATATTGGCTTTATTAGCCAATTATATAACATGAATGAAATATATAGTAGCCTACTGCTGCAGCATATTAAAAACCCATCTCAAGTGAAAGAAATTTACAAAATAAATGGAATACTGCAAAAAGTTTCGACTAGTACGGTATACTGTATATACAGTATATATACAGTATATATACATATATATATATAACTGTCTTGATAGCATAATGCATAATTAAGTGCGCGGAATTTCGATGTGAGTATCCTATGTTCGAGTCCTTGGAGTGAGTGTCACATGTATTTGTTGATTTAATTAATTGAGTTTAGATGTGAAGTTGGTTGGTGTAAAAAAAATAAAAAAAAAATATATATATATATATCAGTAGTAGGTTGGCTGCTAGGGTACTGAATCTTGAGAATAAATTAGATGACGAGAGCAAACATCAACTCCATTTTCATTGTTTATTAATTAAGCTTTTGGCAATATTTCGAACAACTTCTCTGTTCATCATCAGGTGAAACACCAACGATCCTAGAAAACAAACATGATATCTGTTAAAACTTTATATAATATATATATATATATATATATATATATATATATATATATATATATATATATATATATATATATATATATAAGAGAAACAGGAGGATAAGGGCAACGACCGTGTTCATCTTGGTAGCTTTATTCAATATTTCGGACTATCTTGGTCCATCATCAGGCTTGGATACCGGTCCTAAAAATAAATTACTTTATTAAGAATCTAATATAAGTTAAATCGTGGACCACAAATGTATTAATAACACTACGAAATAATAAAATGTCCTAATATAGCTAAAATGTATACAATGTTATGAAATTAACAAGTATATAGTACTTACACATCTAAGGGGTCAGGCGCGGGAGCGATCCTAATACAGAATGAAAACCTATGTTACCAGGGCACATATATAATATAGAGGGGGTTACCTAATAGTCAATAATTATTGAAACAATACGACTGAAGAATAAACTTCATATACATAGGAGCAAACGAAATTAATTGAAACTAAATATGCGAATTATGAAAACAATACTCTTATGACACTAAACGAATTTAACAAAACTCTTATATAATGCAAGGGATATACGTTGAACGAAAATAAAAGAAATACGATGTTACTGACGCTAATTGAAAACAATTAATCCTAACATAATATAATTTACATGCATGTGTTCAACCCAGGTTTAATCTTATTTATATAATATTTCTCACCGGTAAGGGTCTCTGTTCTGTTAGAAAATCTACCTATGATTTCAAAATCTTTTTCACCGAAGGTGTGATCACATTCATGAGAGTGATCCCGAATTGCCGAAAATTGTTGCTTGCCAAGGATCTGTCCCGTACGAACACTCCTTCCAACATGTTCCAATATTCTAGATCGAAATGCTCGGGTAGAGCATCCGACATACCTCATAGGACAATGAGGACACGTAAACTTATAAACAAAGTTGGAAGTCATGTAGTCAGGGATCAGATCTTTGATTTTTAAAAATGATTTAACCCTACTTTGGTTTGTGAAAATAATTCTGAAATTGACGGCCGGAAATTTAGTGCGAAGAATTTTGGATAGATTTTTCCTGAAATCATAGCTAGATCTTCCATAGAATGGTAATTTGAGATATTAAGCAATTTCGGGACATTGTGAACATCATTGGTTTGCAAGTATTTAGAATAAAGGAAAGACTTTAGTATTTTCTGAAATAAATTGATACAATAGTTGTTGCTAATGAAATACTTTTCTAGTCTTACAAACTCTTGATGGAGAAGTGAATAATTTGAACTAATATTGAAAGCTCTAGTAAGGAGAGTTTTAATTGAGTTAATCTTATACAACGTGGGACAAAAACTAAACCAATTCAGACCCTGATCAGTGGAAGTAGGTTTCCTATAATTATACTTCGGTTGTGATGCCTGTGAGAGTTTTACTAATCTGAATATCTAGGAATGATATGGAACCCTGAGTCTCTATTTCAGAAGAAAATTTTATATTTTTATGCTGTGTATTCATATAATCCTGGAACTGTTGTACATGCTCATATCTCTCAAAAATCATAAAAGTATCATCTACATACCTACGGTAGTAAATAGGTTTAAATGAAATGGGGCAATTGTCTAACCAAATTTTCTCGCTGTAACTCAAACGCATCCGCATACAGGGGCCCTAAACATGATCCCATTGAAATTCCGTCAATTTGACTGTATAATACATCATCAAATAGAAATACTGATTCAGAAGTAGCAAACTTCAGCAATTTGTTGACAACGGCCTTATCCAAATTATAGAATTCATGATGTGACGTTAACCACTCCGTTAGAACCGTATGGCTTGTCCTACGGCGACTCGCTAGGGCAGTGGATGTGGCTACAGTTGATGTATTATTGTGTGCTTTATTTCATATGAAAGCTCATGCCATGGGCAGTCCAGAAAGGATCTTTGTTTTCGCCCATGTCAAGGCTTTATATATTTAATTGCAAAGTATAAGTTTTATCATTAGTAGGAATGATAGGATTTGAGAGAGAGTAGAACAGAGTGAGAGGAGGCGTGCAGTGTTTTTTACCATGCTCGATGACGTCATGGCTGGCTGGCCTCCTGGGGATTGGCTGGAGGACTTGATACCGCCCTGCCTACGCGGTACAAGCTAGTGCCAGTATAAATACAGCTCCCTTACCTCTCTCTCCCTCCGATCTGGTCTCTAAAACGCATCCTTCTTATCCCTTTGATATCTGTCCCCCTAGCTGCACATGAGAACCTTTTCCTCTGCCTATCTCTCTCATTTCCCATATCTTTCACCACCTTGTATTAATATCATACCCCCTCTGGGTTAACTCTGCATATTCAGCTTCATGCTGGCCAGTTGTATTGTGCGTTAAGGTCTCACATAACCCATGTATTTTAGTTGTTAAGATAAGTTGATCACGAAGCATTGGTTGGCATCCATATTGTTCAGTACTGCTTCCTATAATTATTAGTGTTCTGCTGGATTAGATAATGCTAGACTAGGAGTCTGATATGATAAGGTATTGTTTCCGATGGGTGCTGGCTTTAGTTAAAAGCTGCATGACATACCTGAGAACTGGAGTTGATTGGGTAAATTCTAGTCTGTGTGCCATTGAGAGTAGAGCATGCACGAATGAGGGCTTTTTGCCTATACCATTCTGCCCTGTTCTAAGCTCGGTTGTTTGTCTTTGAGGTACGCCAGGAGAACGCTTAATACTTCGGTATTAAGGTTTCTCAAGAGAGCTACCCTTCACTATAACGTAATACTTGACGCACAGACTTGAGATTTGCACTAGGCTATGCGGCATGCCATGCGCACCAGTATCTCGTATCATTGACTCTAGCTAGACTTTCAGTCATAGTAGACATTAAGTATATTAAACCAATTACTCTTATTATGCATACCCGTTTATGATTACACAAGCATTTCGCAGCCTAGTTTGATGTATTGAGACACAAACGACTTAGGCTCTTTTTGTTGATAGGAATACTGTATTGTCGTGGCGATTATTATTATTGTTGTAGCGTTTAGGATATTCTTGGCTCCGACTGCATTATATATCCTGCCTTTTGTGGGCATAGCCTGCACGAGCATTGTTCCGCTGCCTGCCTTTTTGGGTTCCATTTCCGATTCGAGCATCTTGATAGCATCTAACATTTAAAGAAGATTCCTTGTTGGTGTTGAAGGACTTTAGTGCACTTTCTTTCATGCAGGAGTGCCTGACATTTATTGATTAAAGTAACGTAAGCTGTAACTTCTCTTACCACCTTACTTTGCATACCATAACCAAGCACCTTCAGTTATAGTTAGTAATAGGCTGTTTTCACATAACATTAAGCCTAGAGTAGACGCACATTTATTGAGAGTTTGATAACCTATTATTGCATATAGAACTCTGGAGAGTATTTGTGTTCTTTGTTCACTGGGAATATACATCAGAGGTTGGATCTAGCGCTTTCCGTTGTAGCATTTATGCCATTACTAGTCCAATTAATAAGAGCCCTGATATATTTAAACCCCAGTCGTAACAAATGGCGACCTTACCTAGGATTTGGTGAACCTACATTTATTAGCAGGGAACATTTGTTGTTTTGGGGAATATTTTGCGGGGATCAGCAAGAATAATTTTTGTTTGCAACATAGTATAGCCCTTGAGGATTTCCGAGAATTTTTGTGTGTATATTGAGGTATAAGAGTTTGGGGTGCTTCTTTTCTGAATATTGAGGTGAATTTTTTTTTGTGAGCATCATGTCTTATACCGGATCAGAGGAGAATGGAGACACAGTACGTAATGTCGAAACTGAGGAACAGCAGCATGATGAAATGGTTAATCAGGTGAACTGTGAAGAGGATGCTAGGATATTTTTGCAATGGCCTGTTACTGCCGAGCGGTTGGAAGGTATGAATCGGTACGGTCTTCAATGCCTGGCCACAGCTATCGGTCATGCGGGTACTAGCAGCATGACCAGGGATAACTTGATAACGTGTGTACTGGGCAGGGTGACTGGTGAGCGAGATGGGTTGAGCTCTCAGAGCCCTTTGGCCATGCTACCCCTACACTCGACTCCCAGCCATCCCAGTAGTTTGCCGACCCCGAGTACGCTTCCACAGTTGGGTGGTGACTGGCAGGGTGGGTTGCCCCTGGGGGGACCACCGGTAATTTCAAACATTGTAGCACCTTCACCTCCTCAAGGGTTAACTCCAGAATTATTGTTTCAGCTCGAATTAGCTAAGATCGAAGAGAGAAAGGCTATCAGGGTATCTGAGGTTCAACAGCAAATAGAATTAGCCAAGATAGAAGAGAGAAAAACTATCATTTAGCAGTCTCAGCACATAGAGCTAGCAAAAATCCAAGCTGATTTAGAGTCGACTAGGTACTGTGCCGACATGGACGTAGAGAAGTCGCGAGTAGAGACAACGGGACAGCGACTTGGGGCTGGTAACCGTGTTCATGATCAATCTCTCTCGCACTTATTGAAACTGGTTCCGGTGTTTGATGAGAGTGGTGTAACAGAATTTTTCGCATGCCTTGAGAAGAAGTGCCAGGAACACCAGTGGCCAGAGAATAAATGGGCAGCACTTGTATCCTCTAGATTAATAGGCAAGGGTCTTAAAGCCTACGATGCGTTACCTTTGGAGTCATGTATTGTGTATGAGGATCTCAAGGAGGCTGTCCTAAGGGCTTACGAACTGCAACCAGAAACGTACCGTTTGAAGTTCCGGGGTGTAACCAAGGGAAGAGATAGCACCTTTTTGGAACACGCCCGGGACTTGTCTGATGCTATGGGGAACTGGCTCCGATCTGAGAAGGTAACAACATTTGATGGAATTAAGCAGTTAATGATGTTGGACCAGTTCTTTAAGAGCACGGACGGTGATCTAACTTTGAACTTAAAGGAGAAAAACCCAAGAACTCTAGTAGAAGCAGCAGAAATGGCTGATCTACGGCTGTCGTTGATTCGGGGTTGTGGGTCTTCACAGAAGTACGATGCAAGTGCTAAGGACCGTTATTCTCCCCCTCCCCGTAGCAATGACACATTTAAACAAAAGAGCAATGAAATTAAAACTGAATCCAAACCTAACACCACTCCGTATAAGAAAAGTCAGGGGCCTTTTACATCACAGTATCAGCCGAGACCGAAATTTATGTGTTTTAGGTGCCACAAGGAGGGTCATAAAGCAAATGAGTGCCCTTGTCGACCTCCTCCGGCAGCCGTGTCTTTTGCTCATGGCATTAGAGTGTTCAAGAGGACATCGGAGTTTGTTAAGAGGCAATTCTTCCGAGGTAAATACACTGCCAGTGCAGAAGGATCCGGAAGGCTTATTCCCTGTCCGTGATGCCTTTAGTGACCACAGGGGACTCGGTTGTGTGGAGGGGAGTGGGGGGGTAGAAGATATGAGGTGAGAATTTTGCGTGACACTGGGGCATCGCAAACACTGTTGAGAAATTTCACTGGTAAACCTGTAAATATGGCACGGGTGGTTGTGGTTCAGGGAGTTAATGCAACAAGGTCATACCCGCTTGTAAGAATGAAGATGGAAGTTGATGGTGTGACTCGTGACCTGGATGTAGGAATTGTGGAGAAGTTACCTGTTGGGGGCGTCGACCTCCTTCTCGGCAACAACTTTGCAGGGCCTACTTCTGAGGCTCCACCCTTAGTCGTTGCCGAGAAGCCGGCCGACGTGAGTAGGGAGGAGCAGGAGTGGGTTGAGAAGTGTCAGGTGCAACCTATGGCGTGTGTTGTCACCAGATCTCTTGCATCCAGGGAGTCACATTCTGGTCAAGTCTTTAGACAAGCGGAGGAAAGGTACCGAGAAGGGGTTGAAAGTTGATGCGGTTGAGTTTAGTATCAACGGACATTCTCGGGGACTCATTATTAGGACCGATTTTCGAGTCTGAAGAAGACCCATTAACTGTTACTAAGAAGACAGAGGATGGGCTTAAAAAGACGAAGAGACAGCAACGATACACAGAGAGAGAGCAACGGGAGGCTAAATTCAATGTAGGAGGGGGGCATGAGTTGTTTCGCAAACACCTAGATAAGCTTGCTCCTTCGGATATTCGTAAATTGCAATTAGAAGACCCGGAGGTTCTTGAATGTGGTACCGGTGCTGTCGAGTTGGAGGAGGACAGTGATGCACAGTCAGGAGATTTTTTTTTCATGGATGGCATATTGTACCGGCGATTCCAAGATCCGCAGAGGAATTGGGAGGGGGGTCAGGAGAGGTAGACCAGCTGGTCGTGCCGAGGGTTTGCAGGGAAAGCTTACTTTGGTTGGCTCATGATGTACCGCTGGCGGGACATCTGGGTGTCCGTAAGACGGTTGCAGCCTTAGGAAAATTATTTTTGGTGGCCTGGTCTGAGAGCACAAGTTGTGTCATGGGTGGCAATGTGTGATGTGTGTCAGAAGGTTGGCAAACCAAATCAGAGCATTCCTAAGGCGCCGTTACACCCCATTCCTGTCAGTGGGCCTCCCTTTAGTAAGGTAATAGTTGATATGCTTGGCCCCCTTCCCCCTACAAGTGCCGGAAACAAGTATCTCCTGACCATCATGGATGTAGCAACAAGGTACCCTGACGCGTACCCTATGAGAAATGGGTCAGCGAAGACGGTGGTCCGAAACTTGCTAGTGTATTTTTCCCGGTATGGTTACCCGCAGGAAATTCAGTCAGACCAAGGATCCAACTTCACTTCTAACCTCTTTGTTCAAACCATGCAGCAGCATGGGATTGTTACGGTTGTGTCATCTGCGTATCATCCGGAGAGCCAGGGTGTTTTAGAGCGATGGCACTCAACCTTAAAATCTATGCTTCGTTGTTATTGCTTTGAGAATGGGAAAGATTGGGATCTTGGCCTGCCATATGTTTTATTTGCTGCACGGGAGGTACCTGGGGAAAGTTTGGGATTCAGCCCTAATGAGCTCGTCTTTGGACACCGTGTCCGAGGGCCTCTCCATATGGTTAAAGAAATATGGGAGGGCGCAGAAAAACCTTGTTCTATGCTCAAGTATGTCCTCGACAGTCGAGAACGGATATTGCGCAGTCTGGAGTTGGCTGGCCGTAATTTGACTAGCTCTCAGGCCCTCATGAAGGACAGGTACGACCTCAAGGTTAAACTCAGGGAGTTTCACGTGGGTCAGGAGGTGTTGATTCTACTGCCCCTTGTAGGTCACTCCTTATCCACGAAGTACACTAGTCCTTATAGGGTGGTTGAGAAGCTATCGGACCTGGATTACTTGGTAGCCACTCCAGACAGACATAAACGCAATCAGTTATGTCACGTTAATCTCATGAAGGAGTATGTGAGGCACCCCCCTGAGCCTCTCACTGTGCCTGTGATGACGTTTAGCAGTCAAGGTGGAGAAGGAGAACGGGACAGTCAAGCTCAGGTGGAGGATAACTGGGATCATCATGTCTCTGCGAACCAGTGGGCGGGGAATACGAACCAGGCGGCGGCTCAGGAAGCGTTGCAACACTTACCTGAGCATCAGCGTGTGGCTGTGGAGCGCCAGTTCGATTCATACCCCTCTGTTTTCGCAGAGCACCCAGGCCTCACTACCCTAGAGGTGCACGACGTGGACGTAGGAGACCACCCCCCTTTCAAGTCGGTTCCCTATAGGGTGCCCCCTATTAAACTGCCGGTCCTCCGGGCGGAGTTGGAGTATATGTTAACAAGGGGGCTGATTGAGAAGGGGGTAGTGAAGTGGACATCTCCAGTCACGCTGCAACCAAAACCGGATGGTAAGGTGCGATTCTGCGTAGACTACCGACGGTTAAACGGTTTGACGCCCACCAACCCATACCCTCTTCCTCGGGTCGACGACTGTGTGGATAAGATAGGCAATGCAAAGTACCTAACCAAGGTGGACTTGGTTAAGGGATACTGGCAGGTGCCCTTATCCGAACGAGCGAAAGAGGCATGTGGCTTTGTGGTGGATGGTGCTACCTACCGCTGTAACGTGATGCCTTATGGCCTAAAGAACGCACCCGCTACCTTTCAGAGTTTGATGAATGATATAACGGCAGACATTCCTAATTGCACAGTATACCTCGACGATGTTATTATCTATGACAACAGCTTTAAGAGCCATTGTGAGCACGTAGAACTCCTGTTCAAGAGGCTTAGTGAGGCTGGCTTGGTGGTCAACCTGGCAAAGTGTGATTTCGTGCGGGCGTCCGTGCAGTATCTTGGGTTCATGGTGGGGTTGGGTCAGGTGTGCCACCCACAGAACAAGATAGCTGCGATAGATCACTTTCCCCGGCCGGCCACCAGATCATGAGGTTCTTAGGTATGATCGGATACTACAGACGCTTCATTAAGGGGTACTCTACCGTGCTAGCACCTCTGACAGATCTTTTAGCGAAGGATAGGCGCCCATTTGAATTTCTTGAGTGTGAGAAGGCGTTTAGAGTAGTAAAACACCTGTTGTGCACTCACCCGATCCTCAGGGCCCCTGACTTTAGCCTACCTTTCCAACTAGCAACGGATGCTAGTGGTGTGGGGGCTGGTGACGTCCTTATGCAAAAGGACGATGATGGGCTGGAACATCCTGTTAGTTTTTACTCGAAGAAGTTCAATTCATCCCAAAAGAACTACTCTGTTGTCGAGAAGGAGCTGCTGGCAATTGTACTTGTACTGAGGCATTTCGAGGTCTATGGTCCAGTCGTTGTAATTTACACAGATCATCACCCTCTCAAGTTCTTGAACCAGTTTCACAATCGGAATATGAGGCTAACCAGGTGGTCGCTAATGTTACAGGAGTATAACCTGGACATACGCCATATTGCCGGTTGTGACAACGTGATTGCAGATTGTCTTTCAAGGGTAGATGATCATGGGTAGATGGACACACGGGTAGCCTCCTGCTTTGGATTGAATAGTATTTTGCGCTTGGTGCTTGTTGGCTCGCGGTTGTAGCCCAGCGTATTGGGTCGTAAAGCAGGAGTTGAGCGTTTGGTATAGATGAAAAAACTAGGCTTGCCCCTATAGTGCAGCCGAAATAGACAAATTAAAAAAAAAAAAAAATCAAATAAAAACTCTTTCTTTGATAGTTGAATTTTGTCAGTATGTTATAGCAGTAATTCTGAGTTGCACTCCTCTCAGAATGCTGGGCTAGACAAGCTCGCTCTTGAGGAGCATAACTACATATGATTTAACCTATTGTGTTGGGGAGGGTTATAATTTTGTAAAATGTTTTGTTGAGAACTGTGCCAGATATTTTACTGCCGCTGGGTGATGGGAAGTAGAGATTATAGCATGGGATCTAACCATCAGATTTTTTTGAGCTTTGGGCCTCTAAAAAAAATCTTGGGGGGGATGTGACGTTAACCACTCCGTTAGAACCGTATGGCTTGTCCTACGGTGACTCGCTAGGGCAGTGGATGTGGCTACAGTTGATGTATTATTGTGTGCTTTATTTCATATGAAAGCTTGTGTCATGGGCAGTCCTGAAAGGCTCTTTGTTTTCGCCCATGTCAAACTTTATATATTTAATTGCAAAGTATAAGTTTTATCATTAGTAGGAATGATAGGATTTGAGAGAGAGGAGGCGCGCAGTGTTTTTTACCATGCTCGATGACGTCATGGCTGGCTGGCCTCCTGGGGATTGGCTGGAGGACTTGATACTGCCCTGACTACGCGGTCGAAGCTAGTGCCAGTATATATACAGCTCCCTTGCCTCTCTCTCCCTCAGATCTGGTCTCTAGAACACATCCTTCTTATCCCTTTGATATCTGTCCCCCTCGCTGCACATGAGAACCTTTTCCTCTGCCTATCTCTCTCATTTCCCATATCTTTCACCACCTTTTATTAATATCATACCCCCTCTGGTTAACTCTGCATTTTCAGCTTCATGCTGGCCAGTTGTATTGTGCGTTAAGGTCTCACATAACCCATGTATTTTAGTTGTTAAGATAAGTTGATCACGAAGCATTGGTTGGTATCCATATTGTTCAGTACCGCTTCCTATAATTATTAGTGTTCTGCTGGATTAGATAATGCTAGACTAGGAGTCTGATATTATAAGGTATTGTTTCCGATGGGTGCTGGCTTTAGTTAAAAGATGCACGACATACCTGAGAACTGGATTTGATTGGGTAAATTCTAGTCTGTGTGCCATTGAGAGTAGAGCATGCACGAATGAGGGTTTTTTGCCTATACCATTCTGCACTGTTCTAAGCTCGGTTGTTTGTCTTTGAGGTACGCCAGGAGAACGCTTAATACTTCGGTATTAAGGTTTCTCAAGAGAGCTACCCTTCACTATAACGTAATACTTGACGCACAGACTTGAGATTTGCACTAGGGTATGCGGCATGCCATGCGCACCAGTATCTCGTATCATTGACTCTAGCTAGACTTTATCAGTCATAGTAGACATTAAGTATATTAAACCAATTACTCTTATTATGCATACCCGTTTATGATTACAGAAGCATTTCGCAGCCTAGTTTGATGTATTGAGACACAAACGACTTCTGTATTGTTGTGGCGATTATTATTATTGTTGTAGCGTTTAGGATATTCTTGGCTCCGACTGCATTATATATCCTGCCTTTTGTGGGCATAGCCTGCACGAGCATTGTTCCGCTGCCTGCCTTTTTGGGTTCCATTTCCGATTCGAGGACCTTGATAGCATCTAACATTTAAAGAAGATTCCTTGTTGGTGTTGTTACGACCGGGGCTCGTATAAAACAAGGGCTCTTAATCATTGGACTAGGAAAGCACACAGCCACAACGGTAACACTAGATCCAACCCCTGAACTTATAATGCCGGCGCACAAAAACACCTATACCCTCCAGAGTTAAATCTGCGATAACGGGGTATCCTATAACTCAGTATAAGTGCACTACTATTACAGGGTGATGATCTCTGATACAGCCTGATCACAACAACATACAATTACGGTAATAAGGTATACTAGGAAAAGATAGAGATCTTAATTAAATCACTCCAATGATTTAATGCAAACTAGAAGAAAGTATATTTAAAGTTACTCTAAACAATAATGAACTGTCACTCCTATACTAAAGAAAGTGAACGAAAGTCCCAAAGCATCGAGCAGGAATCTTCTGATGCTAGGTTAAGATGATCGTATCGGATTTTGAACTGTAGTATAAAGCAGGAACAGGATATGACAATTGTAAGAACATATAGGGTTAACTGGCACGGGAATAATAACTGCGCAATAGTAGGAACTCAAACAGCAAAAGAAGTACTTCCTCATCAACGAAACAGCCTACTAGGGTTGTGCAACTCAACAACAACCTAGACTAATAAATGCCGTGAATAATAATGCATACATAACAGAAAGAGTTTATAAATCTAAATCTGGTGTCTGCTAGGCGAATAAAGTCTAGCTGGGATGTAGTAGGCTAGGAAACAATGGCTGAGCAAGCGGCACGTAGCCTAGCGAAGTCCTTAAGGCTGTGCGGCCAAATTACGTTAATTGACGGGGTGCTCTCTGAGAGATCCAGATCGCTAGTATCTGGTTCTCTCCTGGAGACCCTCTCAAAGTCAAAGCAAACGAGTTAGCACAGTGTTGGGTGGCAGAGGCAAAAGCCCTCACTCGCAACACAGTGCTTAACTCACAAGGTACACAGTCAGAAAGACCACCTAGGCTTCCCACGTCTCCGTTGCGATTGTACAGGTTCAACAAAACCTAGTACACATCGGAAAGCACAACACCAGTAGCCTTATCCCAGTCTAGCATTAAATCCCCCAGCAGACCACCACGATACAGAAAGGGAGACACCGTGAGTGTGTCAAACCTCTACAGACATAAATGGTAACCCTTCCAAAATGCCTAACTAAACATGTGTTATCTGAGAGCTTCAGCATATAATACGATGGCCGATATATGAAATCGTGCAGAACCAAAGGGAAGTTATGATATTAAATAGAGTAGAAAAATGAGAGGTAAGAAGTGGAGAGAGAGAGAAAGTGCTCTATAGGTAGAAGTCGGGAGACAGGGTGGCAAGGGACATGTGAAGGGTATGCTAGTCAGGAAAGCTCTGAGGAGAATAGCTCCTCTGGACCCCTCCAGGATCCCACACAAAGGCATGGTGGTCAGCCAATCACAGGCCGCTACGTCACCCGGCAGCAGGCCTGCAGAAGGCGCCAGGAACCAACAGCCAATCAAAACCGAGAGAAAAGACCACGCGGGCGAACAACTCCTCCGGGAGGGAGGAGGGAGGAGGAGGAAAAGCAACACTCACCTCCCCCACCCTGCTCGCTCTCTCTCTCTCTCTCCTTCCCTACAATGCATCTTATGTTCAACTCATGATATAAAATACAATGCATTGTCACAGGCGAAAACAAAGACCACTTCTACCCTGCCTGTGACATGACGATTCACAAGAAAGAAAGTACAACATTGTAGACAGACTGTAGCCCATTTCACTGCCCTAGCAAATGCTAGTGGCTACCGGGAGGCGATTCTGCCAACGCTGGCAGGCGTCACACATTCGCTATTTTTTTAGAATAAAGGACACTGTTCCCAATAACTTATGTTCCAATATTGTTTATGAATTTAACTGTCCCAGCTGCCTTGCTGGGTATGTGGGATGTTCGTCTCGTTCATTCTGCGCTAGAATATTGGAGCATTTGGGGAAAAGTATCCGAACAGGTCAATATTTAACGAAAATGCATTTTTCAGCAGTAAGGAATCACTCTTTCGACTTGGACCACAGATTTAATGAAAAAGATTTTAAGATATTGGCTAAATTCAGAAACAAGAACGATACTTTCATTGGGGAGAAATATTTCATAGACAAACTCAAACCGAACCTAAACTCAGTGCTCAGGTAGTTGATAGCTTGGGGCTTTAGGATCCCTTGCTATATATAATGTCTATAGTCAGTTAATCTAGTTAGTTCTCCCGGAATAGTCGTAAGGTGCAGGTCGAAATGGTTTGTTGCATGTTATTTTATATTTTGTATTACATGTTCAGGTTTATGAAGTTAGGATTATGTAATATTCTTGTAAATCTTGTTATTGTTTTCAATTATTAACTTATAGTCTAGCAGTTTTAAGTAAAGTATTATGTAGAATTGTCACATTAAACTTGTTTAAATAGATCCATATATTGAATACAAAGTTTTAACAGATATCATGTTTGTTTTCTAGGATCGTTGGTGTTTCACCTGATGATGAACAGAGTTGTTCGAAATATTGTCAAAAGCTTAATTAATAAACAATGAAAATGGAGTTGATGTTTGCTCTCGTCATCTTATTTATTCTGAAGATCCGGTACCCTAGCGGCCAACCTACTACTGATATTGTGTTTACGAAGTATGGGAGAGACACGCTGAAAACCTACAGAAAACTGGAAAATGACCACTACAAGATTCATAAACTTCAATTGGTCAATATTTACGAGTCACACCACAGCTGGAATCTCATTTCTAAGGGTAGTTTTGGGTTCCTATCATTCTATGCTTCATTTCTATATACTTTTTATCCACCGAAAAATGTTGTTTTCGTTTTTTTTTTTTTTTTTTTGTTTTTTAGCATTAACCTAACCTAACCTAACCTGAATGTATTTGGGGGCTATTAGGTTAGGTTAGGTTAGGTTAGGTTAGGTTAGATTAGGTTTTTTGGTTAGGTTAATGCTAAAAAAAAAAAACAAGAACTAAAAATATTGGTAAATTGATACGGTGTGACGGTCACGAGTTTTAGAATGTGTGGTTTTTTTTTGGCATTTTTTCTTTGATAGGCCTATACAGTGTTGTTTTACCTAACTAAGAAACCTAACCTAACCTAACCTAACCTAAAAGTAATATGTGGATAGAAACTAACCTAAAATGTACGCAATTACCAAAGCAGCACTGGATCGCGCAACTGTAAGGTCCCCCGAGTAAGGTAGGAGGGAAAAAAAAAATCTCTAAAGCAGAAATCCCATAAAACAGGACTTGTCATTATGCAGACAAGACTCTGTGTTTTACCCTATATCTCCCTTATAATACATTTGCGACGGGAAGGACATATATAGGACTGAAGACCATTATATAACATACCTATAGGCTACACAAACATGGATGGGGCTTGTAACTGTCAAACCGTAAAATCTTACCAAAATATTTTCCAGTGGATAAAAAGTATATAGCAATGAAGCATAGAATGATAGGAACCCAAAACTACCTTTAAAAATGAGATCCCAGCTGTGGTGTGACTCGTAAATATTGACCCTTCAATTTGATATCACATTTTTGCTCACTTGCCTGTTACATGATACATTTCCTAAGTTTTTACAGTTCAAGATTTACAGGAAAGATTTTAGGAAGACAAATCGGTACAGAAACTGGCAGCGTCAATTGTTGAACGAAGAAATCTGGAGACAGGAAAGAAAACTGAAGAATCTTAAGGATATCTATGAAAAAAACTAGGATATCTCTCGGGAACATTGTTAGCCTCGTAGATTACTGGCTCTTTATGAGTAAAATTACAACTCACACAAATAACATGTGTAAAAATATAAAGGTCACTCATGATAGAAAGTTACACGATTTGGGTATTTCATCGGTAGTTTGGAATGAAGACTGTGTTTTTAATTATTCAGATAGGGTACTAACTGCACGGGAAAGGAAATTATTATCGCTAGGCTTAGATTTTTGCCTCCCAGTTTACAAGCCCAACCAGTTAAAGCATTACATTGGTATAGAGAAATTATGTAACACTATAATAGATGTTCATGATAAAGGATTATTACATGGTACTTTGTCCCATAGTGACATTAACACGAAGATCAGAGAGTTCGGAAACAGCAACTTAGGACAGGCACGTAAACAAAGAATATACTCTCCGGTAGTCAATAAAGATGATTTGGGTATTTTGAAAAATCTAGGACAAGATAATTCGATAATAGTAACTAGACCAGACAAAGGACGGGGGATAGTGATTATGAATAGGTCAGAATATGTTACTAAACTGAAGGATATTTTGAGAGACCATACAAAGTTTAGGAAGGTTGATGAGGACATATACAGCACAATTATGAAATTAGAAGATAGACTCAACCGTATACTACGTGCAATAAAAAGCGAAATTGGGATCTCTAACTATGATAACATGTATGCTTCAGGTACCTTGCCAGGAATATTATATGGGTCCCCTAAAATACATAAGGATGGTAGACCATTAAGACCGATCATTTCAACTATAAACACGGCGGGTTACAACGGGGGTAAATTTCTAATCAAATTAATTTCACCTTTTACCAACAATGAATATACAGTTAATAATTCAGCAACATTGGTCAATGAACTCAAATCATTAAATCTTCCTCAAGACTGTGTAATGGCTAGTTTCGACGTACAGTCCCTCTTCACAAATGTCCCTCTTCAAGAAACTACAAATATTATTCTGGACAAATACCATCCTGATGAATTTTATGGACTCGATAGAAAGACTGTGAATAACCTGTTAACATTTGCCACTTCTGATAGTGTATTCATGTTTGATAAAGCTCTATACAATCAGGTAGACGGAATTGCCATGGGCTCCCCTCTGGGCCCTGTTTATGCTAATGCGTTCATGTGTAAACACGAAGTTGAATGACTAGATGAGTGCCCCTTAAGTTTTAAACCTGTTTTCTATAGGCGGTATGTAGATGATAGCTTTTTAATATTCAGGAAGGCTGAACATGTGAATATGTTTTTAGAGTATATGAATAGACAGCATGCGAATATAAAGTTCACTTCGGAAATAGAAAAAGAGGGCTGCCTACCTTTTTTGGATGTAAATGTAATGAAAACGGGTTCTGGATTAACAACTAGTGTATTTCGAAAATCTACGTTCACAAACCTTGGACTTAATTGGTTCTGTTTTACACCCGTAATTTATAAAATAAATTCAATCAAGACTCTAATTAACCGAGCTTATAGCATATGTTCCACCTACATGTTTTTACATATTGAATTTAAGACTTTGGAAAACTTCTTTGTTAAAAATAATTATACAGTTAATTTAGTCCAGAAGACCGTTAAGTCATTTATAGCTAGTAAATATGTAACTCAAACCTGTGTTCACGAGGTCCCGAAACTTAAGAATTATATAAAACTTCCATTCTATGGTAAATCCAGTTACGACTTTCGTAAACAGCTCCAAAAATTGCTTCATTCTAGATTCCCAGCTGTTAATTTTCACATAATCTTCACAAATGACTTTAACATTCGCTATTTTTTTAGAATAAAGGACACTGTTCCCAATAACTTATGTTCCAATATTGTTGATGAATTTAACTGTCCCAGCTGCCTTGCTGGGTATGTGGGATTTTCGTCTCGTTCATTCCGCGCTAGAATATTGGAGCATTTGGGGAAAAGTATCCAAACAGGTCAATATTTAACGAAAATGCCTTTTTCATCAGTAAGGAATCACTCTTTCGAATTGGACCACAGATTTAATGAAAAAGATTTTAAGATATTGGCTAAATTCAGAAACAAGAACGATACTTTCATTGGGGAGAAATATTTCATAGACAAACTCAAACCGAACCTAAACTGAGTGGTCAGGTAGTTGATAGCTTGGTGCTTTAGGATCCCTTGCTATATATAATGTCTATAGTCAGTTAATCTAGTTAGTTCTCCCGGAATAGTCGTAAGGTGCAGGTCCAAATGGTTTGTTGCATGTTATTTTATATTTTGTATTACATGTTCAGGTTTATGAAGTTAGGATTATGTAATATTCTTGTAAATCTTGTTATTGTTTTCAATTATTAACTTATAGTCTAGCAGTTTTAAGTAAAGTATTATGTAGAATTGTCACATTAAACTTGTTTAAATAGATCCATATATTAAATACAAAGTTTTAACAGATATCATGTTTGTTTTTTAGGATCGTTGGTGTTTCACCTGATGATGAACAGAGTTGTTCGAAATATTGTCAAAAGCTTAATTAATAAACAATAAAAATGGAGTTGATGTTTGCTCTCGTCATCTTATTTATTCTATATATATATATATGCAGATACAATCTACTGTATATGGAGAAATGAGGTATCCAATGAACTATTTGATAGTGTAAGGGAAAACGCATCAAGTAAGGGGTAACTATTTTATTTCATATAGTGTTAATTATTGCCAATTATCTAATTCAGTTTGAGTTAATTACGTATATCACAATATGTAATATAAAAAATAGGAAAAAATAGCTTTAAAACAACTTTTGGATAGATCTAGAGTGATAGACCGAAATATTATGAATTATAGTGTTCTCGGCGTGTAAAAATAGCTTGACACAAATCTGACCTTGACTTATCCGACCCCGTAAAATTAGCTTGACTCAAATCTTACCTCGACTTCTCCGACCCCGCCATATTTGAGCTAGGACTCGCTACAGTTTCCTTAATTTCTCGTGTATATGGTATTACATTAAGCTATAAAATACTTGCACTGTAATCGAATGACAACACTAACAATGGCGATAATAATAAAGTAGGTCTACTTGCTTTGCTGTTGTGATTGGGAGTAAAATGGTCTCTCTTTATAGCTCTAAGCCACTCGTTCCACAATATTTCATTTGTTGGGAACGAAAAAACACACTTTTGGGCCACTGGCATAATTGCCTTTGCACAATGACACACAACACTTATTTGGCATCGTGATATGAACCACTGAATCGAGTTACTCATGAATATATCTGTGCATTCTTTGATTAAAACAGAAACACAGACATGCTGCCTTCTCACGCGCAGTGTGTTCAGGACTGGCTAGGTACTGGTAGGTAGCCGTGGTGAGGGAAGGGGTGATGGTCAGGTCACAGACCGATGGACCAAGTGTGGTGACGTAGTGCTGATGTCACGAGACCTTCGCACAGACCTTGTATTATAGAAGGCCGTGGCCCACCCCCCAGTTTTTCTCTCTACTCCCCCCCACTCGCCCCCCAGCCTATATCCCCCTACCACCTCTATCGGAGAGAAATAGCAAATATCGATAGGTTTTTGGACTTAAGCTTCGAAGGGTCAAAGCTTCACTGATGTCATCTTCATACCAGTATTTAACTGGAACTCCTGTTAAGAAATACTCAACCTGAGTGGATGAAAAAAAGTTACCCAACTTATATCTTGCAGTTGCTGTAGCTCCAACATAAGAAATGTGTATTTCCTCGTATAGAGAACTTCTCTCCTTTTCCCAGTCTTTCTTCTCAGCAACTAGGGCTTGGTTATATCACTTAGCTGCCGTTGCAACTCCATAATATCCTTAACCAGTCTCTCCCTTGTCTTCCCTTGTGCATCTGATACCGAATCACATTCGATATCTTGCACCAGTCTGTTTTGTCCTCTTCTCTCTGTCTGTATGTTCCTGACAACAGCAGCAGAATTATCTGCAATGACAAAGATTTCCTCCTATGAAATAAAAAAAGGCTACTAAGTCCACTTACTGTCTATACATTGAAAATTAAAAAAATATATATAGAGATTGATAAACTCATAAATTATTATGCAATACCAGAGTACCGACTAAAGAGAAAGAGTTGTGTTTGCTATGTTTATTATGCACCAAGTACAACATTGCAAAAGTGCATAATAGGCCCAGGTAATAGGCCTCTTGATTGCACATTTAATTGACATATGCCTACAACAAAGTTTATAATTGAATTTAACCCTTCTTACCCGGGCTGTGTTACCCAATGACGGTCGCCCCTACCCGGGCGATATGGCCGAAAAACGTCTAGGCCTAGGCTACCGTATTTATGTTTATTTTCACTGCTAGAACTTCCCACTCATCTATAAACTTAGTGCGGTTTTCAATCTGTATTTTGGCATTGAGTAGAGCTCTGTAAGTCAACTGGTTCAGTTGTGATGACGATTTCAGTGGAGCCAATATTGCAGAGATGTTGCCAATTTCTTTTTGCCTAATTTCGTCATGACGTCAGAACAATAACATTGAGGAGTCTTCTCCTTCTTGTTTTCGGAGGTGCGGTGACGAACGCTTGGGTTTGTTGACATACGTCGTACGCACGGCGTTCGGACCAAGCTTAATTAGGCTATTAAGCTCATGCCTTAGATAAGGCATACCGGGTATTTGCCCTTCTTTCGTGCTGTCCTTACCTAAGGCAGACCGGATAGGAAGGGTTAAAATTTATTTACAAATTAACCCATAATTAGCGGCGAGCAACATAAGTCGAGTTAAATAAAGCTGGACTATGTGGCGGCGCTCGACATAACTCGAGTGGCAATTTCAGCACGTAATGTGGCTGAGAGAGAGAGACAAGTGGTGGCAGGAGACTAGCGAGCGTATGACTGCTCCAGACCACCGCGGCGAACCTACTGACACAAATCTCAGCTCCCTCCTCCCTCTCTCACTCGCTACATACTCAATTATGTACCGAAAGTACCGAATTACCTGCTTTTTGCACTCGCGTTGCACGGTTATTGCAAGAAAACTATCCATCATACAAGGATCGTTATGGTGTCATTCGAAAGCTCTGTTTATGCCCTTTCAGGGATAGGTACTTGTTTTACGTTCTGGGTCTTATTTAGGCATGAAAATGATCACGTAAACAGCCCTATTTTGGCTAAAAACACCCCGCTGTGCGGTACACATAAATAAACCGCATAGGCCGCTCGTAAGGTGTTAAGTTGGCATAGCTCAATTATGTTAATAAAGTTTTTTCCTTCCCATTTGGTTGAGAGAGAGAGAGGACAGCCTCAGTCAGAGTTGCAGAGGTTCGAGTTTTCACGCACATTTGGGCTACTTTTGAGGAATAGTAGTCAAAATATTTCGAAAGATTACATAATTTTTTAGGTTCTTTTAAAACACTGTAATAACATAATACCCAAAACAAGCCAACTAACTAAAAATATCCTGTCAGCTAGGCTTGATGCTAACAGAAGATAGAAAATAAGGTAAGATTGGGCTATTGTTGGGCTACTTTTTCAGGTATTTGGGAAGTATTTTAGCTGATGACAACACTCAGCCGCCGCGGCAGAGTTGCCAGATTGACTGGGATTAGAGAGGCAAATCCTCTACTCACTTATCCCAAAACCTTCAGATTCAAGCTTAATAGTAGCCGAGCTTCGTTTAGCTCTTTTTCCATTGACCTCCCGCCCATCCACCAGTCTAAATGTTTTCAAAAGTAACCCAATGTTGTGTGAAAAAGGAAGACCTGATAACTCTCAGAGCCAGCAAGCAAGGAAGGTACTTCATGGAGAGAAATGGGGTAGAGGAGAGAAAGTGGATTAAGAAAGAGGGGGTTCCTTGCCAAACACTTCCAAAGTACTGAACGCCCCAAATTAATGTAATGCTACTGTATGCAAATACCAATTGCAATGCACTTCAGTTCCAACACTACAGGTGATAGCTTAGTATATCAGTTAATGTTGCCTTGGCATAGGCATGAGATGAAAGACTAATTATTTTGGAAACATGAAAATTAGTAACTCACTTGACGAGTTACCAATTACACTTTTTTGTCAAATTTGAGTACACCCAACCACTGCACAACTGCAAGGCATTTTTTTTTATCCTCGGAACATTCTATTCAGATGACTGGAGACAAAAGAGAGATGACCTGTCTGACTTGTTACCCCACGATAACTGAGCCTGGTAAATAAGTGTTTATCACTGTCTGCCAACCTCCTGTAAGGTCAGTACACGCGTGTACACGGTGTGACGGCGTGCGTGAGCGGGGCACAAAATAATATGCCCTTGTATGGGATGACCTGGTATATTATTGGTCTTGGCTGGGACAGCAAGGAAGGCCTTTCGTATCATTAATTCCCGTCCACTCACCAACACTCTGCAATCTCTCCTTCGCCGCAATGTTGCATCTCTCTCACTAGTCTATCGCTACTACAATAATCAATGCTCCTCAGAGCTCTCCCAGTGTTTACCATCTCCTCTACATAGGTTATGTGGTACCCATCTTTCAACACAATCCCACCCCTACTCTGTGCAAATCTCCAACCCAAGAATGAAAAGTTATTCTTTGTCTTTCTTCTATTCAACAGCTGAGCTCTGGAACTCTCTCCCAGAATCATTCTTTCCCTCTTCCTATGACTTTTATTGCTTCAAACTTCGTGTCTCCAGGCATTTTGGCTCGAATGTCCCTTTATTTTTGCCCTGTCACTCTTTCAACTCTGGAGGAGGCACTCGCTACAGGTAGTTCTGCCTTTTGTCTCCCTCACTCACATAGAAAATAACATTCAGTAGTAACTGGAATAATAGTGAGAAGAAGTATTAGATGAAATTAGTAAGTATATCTTTTAGCAATAGAAATTCAGTTTTAAGCTAATTGTAAACGTCTGACGATTACTACAATGACCTAAGGAGATGTAATTATGCTGAAATTTAACACACTCAAGTTCTTTGTATAAATTTATTTTTTTCATATGATAATTTCTTCTTTGTTTTCACCAACCCACCAATTATAATTTACAAATAAACCTAACTAATGCAATCAATTAAAGTAATGAATACATGTGGTACTCCAAGGACTCGAACCTAGGATACTCACACCGAAATTCCGCATACTAAGCATTACGCTATCAAGACAGTTAAAGATTTATGCACAAGCCTACGATAAATTATGTATTCTCGAATACTGCATATTAATCTAAGCATGTACTATACATACCCCCAACTGCTCTATGGCAGCCTAATGTTTAAACAAATGGAAGGGGCATTTAATGAGGCACTTAACCACAAAGGAACGCCTCGTTATAAATTACTCCTGAACCCGGATAAATTCATATTTGTTTTCACCAACACACCAATTAATTTACAAATAAACCTAACTAATGAAATCAATGAAAGTAATGAATACATGTGGTACTCCAAGGACTCAAACCTAGGATACTCGCACCGAAATTTCGCACACTAAGCATTACGATATCAAGACAGTTAAAGGCTTATGCACAAGCCTACGATATGTCATGCATTCTTGAATACTGCATATTAATGGGGCGAACGTCTTCAAATCTCAAAACTAATGGGGCTACACATGATGGAGAAGGGGCTACAGAAAAACATGGTAACTCCTCATGGTAACATCTGACTCCATGGTAAGACATTTAGTTAGGGCTACCCGCACTAAACTTAGGAAGGTTGTGTGTCTGCCTGGCCATGGAGTTGGGAGGGTTTTAGAGAAGATGGACCACATCTTGGAAGATAGTGGAGATAACCCCATTATCTGTCTCAGTGCCGGGAGTAACGATGTTGGTAAGGGTAGAAGTGAGGAACTGCTGCAGCAGTATCGGGATGTTAGCTAAGGTTAGGATGAAGGGAGGGATCCCTGTAGTACATTGTATCCTACCCAGAAGAGGAGTTCCCAAGGAATGGACATCCAGGGCGATTGGTGTCAATTGCCGGTTGGAGAAATATTGCAAAGAAAAAGCAATACCATTCATTGATAACTGGGATAGTTTCTATGGGAGAGATGGGATGTACGCAAGGGATGGGGTTCATCTTTCACTGTTAGGGGTTTCCACATTAGCTAGTTCTTTAGATAGGGTGGTTGTGGGGTTTTGAACAGAAATATTGAGAGTGTAAATGAGAGGTTAAATGGAACAATTTTAGCGTCAGGCGAAAGCGATAAGGATATTCAGTCTCATGCTAAAAATGATGACTATATTGCTAATGATAGTAGTGATGGTGCAACGGAAGATGGAAATGTCGTTAGAAATAAAGGTAAATTAGGTATAAAGAAAAGAAGTAAATTGAGAGTATATTACACAAACTGTAGGAGTCTATGTAACAAAATGAACGAACTTAGAGCCCTTGTTAGCAAAGAAAATATAGACATAATAGCGCTAACTGAAACGTGGATTAATACAGAAACCAAGCATTTTTTAGCAGAATTTGATATACCAGGATATAGTTTGTTTAAATATGACCGAACAAGTAAGAGGGGTGGCGGTATAGCAGTGTTTGTCAGGAGTACATTAAAAAGCTGTATTAAATCAGGTATTAGACTAAATAACGATAATGAAAGTGTTTGGGTAGAGGTTAACGAAGGTAGTGAGACCATAGTTATTGGAGTTATGTATAGACCGCCAAATATGAGTAGAAATGACGGAACGTCATTATGGGAGGAAATTAAAATGGCATCAAGGTTTAGCAATGTGTGCATTATGGGGGATTTTAATTTTCCGAATATAGATTGGCAGCATCAAATAGGAGACTCTGATTCTGAGGAGTTTATAGAGGTAGTACAAGATAGTTTTTTATTTCAATTCATAGATACGCCCACTAGAGGTAATAATATTCTCGATTTAGTTTGCAGTAACAATGAACATATGGTAAATAATGTAGAGATAGGGGACCACCTAGGAAATAGTGACCATAATTCTGTGTATTTTAATATACAATGGAAAGGTAATACCAGAGAGAATACAACATTAATACCTGACTTCAGAAAAGCCAATTATGGTGGGTTAAGAAGAGCCCTATTAGCGGATCCTATGGTCAACAAATTAAGTCGATCCAGGTGTCCAAATGAGTGTACCCCTTCTCAGGCACCTGTCATCTTAAGTCAGGAAGAGACGTCAACATTTATAGATACATACAATAATTTTATTGAGTCAGTATTCAATGCCCAAAATAAATACATCCCCAAAAGAACATTTAGATCAACACAGAACCAACCCAAATGGATGAATAATAGACTATTAGATCTAGGACAAAAGAGAGGAATATATAGAAAAATTAGGAAAGGCGAAATTCACCTACTTGCTTACTATCAGAATCTATCAAGACAGGTAAAAAGGGATATAAGGAAAGAAAAAAGAAATTATGAAATTAAGGTTGCCAATGACTCAAAAAATAATCCTAAAGCTTTTTACCAACTATATAAATCCAAGGTTAGAGATGTAATTGGTCCCCTTAAAACTTCGGTAGGACAAATGACAAAATTATTTAGAAATGTGCAGTACATTAAATAGTCAATTTCTTTCCGTTTTCAGTAATGAAAATTTGGCACAGTTTCCAGAAGTCCGTAAGGTATATAGCGATAGTATAGAAATTAGGTTAAGTACGTTACTATAAGTAGAAATGATGTGCTTAAGGAAATTGACAGACTGAAACCTCATAAATCGCCTGGTCCTAATGAGGTATATGCTAGAGTATTAAAAGAATGTAGGGATGAGTTAAGTTACCCATTAACATTTTTATTTAACAAGTCATTGAAGACAGGTATAGTTCCAGAAGCTTGGAAGCTTGTAAACGTATTTCCGATCTTCAAAAAAGGTGACAAATCAATAGCATCCAATTACCGTCCCATTAGTCTTACATCAATCATAGGAAAGCTACTAGAGTCAATTATTGCTAGTAAAATTAGAAACCACTTAGATACATTTAATTTAATAAATTCTTCTCAGCATGGATTCACTCAGGGACGTGCTTGCCTTACTAATTTGCTTAGTTTTTTCTCAGAGGTATATGAAGCAGTAGATAATGACAAGTCATATGATATAATATATTTAGATTTCAGTAAAGCTTTCGACAGAGTCCCCCATGAGAGATTGATGAGAAAGGTTGAGGCGCATGGAATAGGGGGGGCGTTGTTGGGATGGATTAGGTCATGGCTAATTGGTAGGAAGCAGAGAGTCAGCATAAATGGTACGAAGTCAGAATGGGGAGCAGTCAAAAGTGGTGTCCCCCAGGGATCTGTATTAGGTCCTCTGTTGTTTGTTATATACATAAATGACCTTGATTTAGGTATAACTAGTAGGATAAGTAAATTTGCAGACGATACCAAAATTGGGAGAACAATTGATTCAGATAGAGATATAGAGTGCCTCCAAAGGGATCTAGATACCTTACACGAATGGTCAGTAAATTGGCAGATGAAGTTTAACATTGACAAATGCAAGGTATTAAAGATAGGGAAGATGCATACAAATGTTAAATATAAACTAACTAATATGGAAATAGAAAACTCGAATTGTGAGAAAGATCTAGGTGTGTTTGTTAGCAATGATTTGAAGCCTAGAAAACAGTGTATAAGCATTCGAAACAAGGCAAACAGAATTCTCGGGTTCATCTCTAGGAGTGTGAGTAACAGAACTGCTGATGTTATCTTAAAACTTTACTTGTCATTAGTGTGTGACGCCTGCAGCTCAGCAGAACGCCACGTGGGCTCAGCCGCTCGCTTGGCCACTCGCTAGCACTCGCTGGGGCAAGGTATTTAGCTACAGTCTATCTACAATGTTGTTCTTTCTTTCATAGTGTTCGTGTTGTTACAGACAGTCCCGTGGAGGTCTTAATTTTCGTCTGTGACAACGGGAAGCATTTTATATCATGAGTTGAACATAGGATGCATTGTATATAGTTAAGGAGAGAGAATAATATAGGCAGTGGGGTGGTAGTGTGTGCGTGCGTATACATGTGCTGCCTCCCCCCTCACTTTGTAGGCTCGCGCGCGTGCCGTCTCACGCCTCTTGATTGGCTGGTGGTTCCTGGCGCCTTCTGCAGCCCTACTGCCTGGTGACGTAGCAGCCTGTGATTGGCTGACCACCATGCCTTTGTGCGTGATCCTGGAGGGGTCCCGAGGAGTTCCTTCCTCAGAGCTTTCCTGACTAGCATACCCTTCACATGTCCCTTGCCCCCCTGTCTCCCGACTTCTACCTATAGAGCACTTTCTCTCTCTCTCAACTTCTTACCTCTCATTCTTCTACTCTATTTAATATCATAACTTCCCTTTGGTTCTGCACCATTTCATATATCGGCCATCGTATTATATGCTGAAGCTCTCAGATAACACATGTTTAGTTAGGCATTTTGGAAGGGTTACCATTTTTGTCTGTAGAGGTTTGACACACTCACGGTGTCTCCCTTCCTGTATCTTCGTGGTCTGCTGGGGGATTTAATGCTAGACTGGGATAAGGCTACTGGTGTTGTGATTTCCTATGTGTACTAGGTTTTGTTGAACCTGTACAATCGCAACGGAGACGTGGGAAGCCTAGGTGGTCTTTCTGACTGTGTACCTTGTGAGTTTAGCATTGTGTTGCGAGTGAGGGCTTTTGCCTCTGCCACCCAACTCTGTGCCAACTCGTTTGCTTTGACTTTGAGAGGGTCGCCAGGAGAGAACCAGATACTAGCGATCTGGATCTCTCAAGAGAGCACCCCGTCAATTAACGTAATTTGGCCGCACAGCCTTAAGGGCTTCGCTAGGCTACGAGCCGCCGCTTGCTCAGCCATTGTTTCATAGCCTACTACATCCCAGCTAGACTTTATTCGCCTAGCAGACACCAGATGTAGATTATAAACTCTTTCTGTTATGTATGCATTATTATTCACGGCATTTATTAGTCTAGGTTGTTGTTGAGTTGCACAACCCTAGTAGGCTGTTTCGTTGATGAAGAAGTACTTCTTTTGCTGTTTGAGTTCCTACTATTGCGCAGTTATTATTATTCCCGTGCCACATAACCCTATATGTCCTTACAATAATTGTCATATCCTGTTCCTGCTTTATACTACAGTTCAAAATCCGATACGATCATCTTACCCCAGCATCAGACTTTCTTCAGAAGATTCCTGCTCGATGCTTTGGGACTTTCGTTCACTTTCTTTAGTATAGGAGTGACAGTTCATTATTGTTTAGAGTAACTTTAAATATACCTTCTTCTAGTTTGCATTAAATCATTGCAGTGATTTAATTAAGATCTCTATCTATTCCTAGTATACCTTATTACCGTAATTGTATGTTGTTGTGATCAGGCTGTATCGGAGATCATCAGCCTGTAGTAGTAGTGCACTTATACTAAGTTATAGGATATTCCGTTATCGCAGATTTAACTCTGGAGGGTATAGGTGTTTTTGTACGCCGGCATTATAAGTTCAGGGGTTGGATCTAGTGTTACCGTTGTGGCTGTGTGCCTTTCTAGTCCATTGATTAAGAGCCCTTGTTTTATACGAGCCCCGGTCGTAACAAGTGAGACCCCATATGGATTATGCTGTTCAATTTTGGTGTCCTTATTACAGAATGGACATAGATTCATTGGAGAGAGTACAACGTAGAATGACAAAAATGATCCATAATATTAGAAATCTTCCGTATAAAGAAAGGTTGAAGAAATTAGGCTTACATTCGTTAGAGACGCAGAATTAGAGGGGACATGATAGAGGTAGAGTGGGTTAGTGGGATTAATAAAGGGGACATGAAAAATGTACTAAAGCTCAGTGATAGCGAAAGAACTCGTACAAATGGTTTCAAATTAGATAAATTTCGTTTCATGAAAGATATAGGCAAATATTGGTATGGTAGCAGAGTTGTAGATAGGTGGAATAGGCTACCAAGTGCTATAGTGGGATCGAGAACGATAGGGTGCTTTAAGATACAATTAGATAGGCATATGGACGAGACGGGTTGGGTGTGAGGGTGATCTGTCAGGTGTGGGGATCTGCAGATCCCCGTTTTTCTGATCTCTGACCGTTTCGGTGAGGTAAGTCCTAATGGTGTTTTTAAGCTGGGCTTATAATTAGGGTTGGGTGTTACAGGGATCTGCCTTGTGTAGGCCAATCGGCTTTCTGCAGACTCCCATTTTCTTATGTTCTTATGTTAAAACTCCCTTTTAATCCATCTTTACAATTATCAAAATTATAAATACCACTATCACAAACACAACAATTATATAATACCACTACCACTTCACCCATCCCTCCAGCAACAACAATGATTATAATATTACAACACCATCACTACTACTAATTATTAAAATCATAACTTTCACCACAGTCTGAGGGACCCTAACACTACAGCTTCCGCAAAATTCACATAAACACTCTTTTTTTTACCAAGTGTTCTTCTGATCTGATTGAGGTACAAGAGTTCTCCATGATGAAGGTCTTGTTCTCCACATAAATAGCATAATTTAGTAAAAGAAAAAACAAAGGCAAAAAATATAGAAATGAAAAGGAAAGAAAAATGTATCCGTGGATTAATAATATCCAATGTTCTTACTTGCCTTCCATGTTACTATTGTATAGTACGACGTCTCCCATGGTAACTATACCATCAGAACCAGCATCAATCCATTACTAACATTAATATTACCACAACAAAAGTCATCACCACAACCACCATTACCACCACAGTTGCCATCACTGCCACAATTATATCACCACCATAAACATCATTAGGATCACAGATTACATCACCACCACCATTACCACAATCAATTGCACCACCATCTCTATTATCACAAACAAACTGTTCCCCAACTATTGCACCATCAATCACCACCACTACCATCATGGCTACCACCACCAACACCCTCAGTCATCACCAACTAACTCCCATTCTCCTCAACAGCTGATTAGAAATATAAACTTTGTTCCATTTGCGGGAGGCAGCTGTTGCCAGTCCCCACCAGATGAGACCACAGCTGACCACCACCACTACCACGGCAATATGGACCAACACAGTCATTGGATGTATTACGTAATACACCAATTACATCAAAGATATCCAAATAGAAATACTGTATGTGCATAGAAAATCAAAAATAGTAAGTGTGAATCATTAACAAAATGTATGTTAACTTTACGAACTGTAAATTATAATTGTACACTATATGTTTTGGCAGTTTACCAAATCAAATATGTAAATAACACGCACACATGTGTTACGTTATATACAGTATATATATATATATATATATTTTTTTTTTCTATGTGAGTGAGGGAGACAAAATGCAGAACTGCCTGTATCGCGTGCCTCCCCCAGAGTCGAAAGAGTGACAGGGCCAAAATCAAGGGACGTTCGAGCCAAAATGCCTGGACACACGGAGTTTGAAGTAATTTATGTCATAGGAAGAGGGAAAAACTGATTCTGGGAGAGAGTTCCAGAGCTCAGCAGTTGAATAGAAGAAAGTCTGAGAATAACGTTTCATTCGTTTGGGTTGGAGTGGGGTTGAGGACCTTTAAGGACCCGCACCACCCCTGCCTTCAACCAGTGATGTGGAAAATTTTCTTTCCAGTACCTGTCGCCACCCTAGGAGCACCGAGCCTCGCCACGCCATCGCCTTGCCTTCCCCACCTCCACCACCCACATGCCGCCCATGCATCCATCATTCCCCGCCGAAATATGAGGATAGTGACAAAGACATCCTGGAGGCCTCTGACGACGATCAGGAGTATATTAGGGCTAGTTATGTCCTGGACTTCCTAGTCTACAGCGGGAAGGAAGCGCATGTGGTTGCGGATCCCAGCATTGGCTTTCGTGGAGCAGTGGCGAAAGCCATGATGAATCGCTACTTCGACAACAACCACATCCTCTACTCGGATAACTACTACACATCCCCCGCTCTCACTAAATACCTCCCTAACGAGAAGACCGGGACTGTAGACAAAGTGCAAGAGAGGAGGAGGGGCATGCCGTCTTTACCTAAGAAGACAAAGAAGAACAACGTGTTTCTGAAGTACTCTGGGTCCATCCTGGCGATCCACTTGACCAGAAGGAGTCATTCCTCAACTATAAAATTAACATGAGTCTGGGCGACAAGTCGGATATACAGATTGGCTTCAAATACTGTCTGCATACCTCATGCAGATGGTACAAGAAGTTCTTTCTCCATATGATCGACATGTCAGCATCCGACAGCCAACAGGAGATACAGAAGCCTGCGGAAGTTCCACAAGCAAGTTATTCAGGATCTCCTGGCCAAACACAGCATACCACAGAGGTCCCAACCATAACCAGGGATAGGCCAGGTGGACCGCCTCAATGCCGCTGATAATGTCAGACTGCACCAGTTCATTGCAATTTATCTTACAGAAGGGGGTCGGAAGCAGCAGAATCTTTGCCATGTCTGTTACAGCACTACCCAAAGAGAAATAAATCACCAAGACAACCTACAAGTGCCAAAAGTGTAAGGTGGCACTCTGCTTAGTAGGATGCTTTGCTAACTTTCATAGAAAAAAGCACATTTGAAGTGCCCTCTACACATTGTCAGTGAAACTCTTGAGACATTGTGTGTTTATATAATAGTAATAAGTACCAAAGACAGGGATAGTGATACTATAGACAATGTTTATAATATTAACTGACCATGAGGCGCGGAACGCGATTCGCGTTGTTTGTAGCATATTTTAAACCTTGAAATACCGCAGATGCACCTTGAAAATTTTAAGTTAGTTACCCCTAACCTCTTCAGTTTTTGTCAATGGTGGTTTGAAGGAAGGCTAACTTGATTAAACTTTTCTAAGTGCAAATAAATAAAAACATAAATATAACTGGCATCTATGCACCTCAGAGGGTTACTAATAATAATAGCCTATCACAGTGACGTAAAATGTTTTGACAATCAACAGTATATGATAATAATAAGTGACATTCCTAATATATAATGAGTGTAATTGCCACAAAAATGTGTATACAAAGTAGTATTTATTATAAGAACATATAAGAATTACAATGATTGCTGAAGCTGGCACCATTGCTAAAATCAGAAGTGGCTGGGGGTAGTTTAGAGAGTTGTTGCCACTCCTGACCATGAGAGGACTCCCACTTCACCTTATATGGAAGGTGTATACCTCGTGTGTTAGGACTGTGATGAATTTTGCATCGAAAATGTGGCCGCTTAAAATGGAAGATATCAATAGAATGGAACGGAATGAGAAGAGAATGGTGAGATGGATATGTGGGGATAACCTCAGGGACGGTGTTTCGAGCGAGTAATTAAGAAGGCGTCTGGGTGTCAGTGAAGTGATACGCACGAGCTGACTTGGTTGTTTTGGATTCTTGGAGAGAATGGATGTTCAGTGCTGGGTGAAGAAATGCCGGCCTGTCAACTTGAGGGGAGCTGTGCATAGGGGTAGACCTAGAATGACGTGGGATCAGGTATTCTGTTCCGATCTCAATATAAAAAACTTGACAAAAGAGGCAGGCCTTGACAAGGTTGCGTGGTAAGCTGCCATTTAGGACTTGAGATTGTAACCACATTCTCTGTGGATAAAATGGTATTTAACCCACTGAACCCGAACTAGTTTAGATTAAATGTACACTGAGAGACCAGCAGATTTGGCCTTTTTTTTTTTTTTTTTTTTTTTTTAAATTGCTTAACCCAGTGAGACCCAGCGTCGCACGTAATGCGTCGGCAATTTGTTATCACCAACTCCCAGCGACGCATCACGTGCGTCCGGCATATTAAAATCATTTACGTGGCTCGTAAGGTAGGAAATGGCGGGAGAATAGGAGGGGGAGGTACCGTAGTGTGTGTGGGAGCCGGGCCGGTAGGTGTGAGCGGGCCAAGACAGCCGCGCGGCCGGTGGTGGTGGGCTTAGTGGGGATACTTTACACCCTTAGTTCACCGCCACTTTGAACCTTCATTACTCCGGTCGTATGGGAGCTAGAGGATTGAGATTTATGTGAGACACTCCTTAGGATGTATGCCGTGCAATGCCATACTCAGTTTTCACCCTAGTGCTCCCGGGCGGGTGGTCATGCAGGGGAGACGAACTTTCGACCCCCCCCCCCCGCCCCCAAATGACCGAGGTGAGTTTTTTTTATTTTTTTCTTCATTTCTGACCATTCTCTTCCATTTTGGCTCAACACATTTTTTTGAGGCTCCCCCCCCCCCCCCCCCTACCCCCCACCGGCCCCCCCCCAAAAAAAATAATAATATCGGAGGTGATTTTTTTTTTTTTTTTTTTTTTTCATTTCTCATCCTTGTCTTCCATTTTAGCAAACAAAAAAAATAAGTGAAAATGGCTTGGGACTGGGGTGAACAAAATATTATAACTAGCCGGGGCTCAACGGGTTAAATAAGTGAGAAATTGAGAATAACCAAAAACACTCATGTCCGTCATTTTGGGGTCCTGAGGGGGGGGGGGGGGGGGCAGCCTCAGCCATCAGCTGATGCCGGGCGGCCTTCAAGCTTCCCGCCCGGCAAGACACAGCTGAGCATGGCAGATGTACGATGCGTCCAGTTTTCGAGTGACGGTTATTTACACCACTCGAGCATCATGTGTGCCTTCATAGTTCAGGTATTAGCAACATATATCACATATTGTCATTGTAAGTGAAGTTACAGTGTGATATGTGCATAGATTCAAGTTTTATAAGTGTCGAGGGAGTGGCAAGCCTCGCACGCGTCCTGGTTACCATGACGACTGGCGGGCTGGCGGCCATCTTGTTCATGGACTCCCGCACGTACACACTGCCAGCTGACTGACACCCGACTTCCCCTTCACTCACTCTCACTTTTATTATGCCTCTCTCATGTACTGTGTTTATTGATTTTATACTTTACCGTATATTTTATAGTTAGAATATGAGTGTTACACATTGTTTTAGGCACTTTTGACTTAGAAATATGGGTTTTGACGTATTCTTAGTGGGAAGACAGGGGAGGTGGTGGTGAAGGCAGGGGGAGTGGGGGAGGACCAGTGTACACATAAACATGCTGTGTACGTAGCAACATGACACACTATCTCGTCTCTTCTTACCCCTACCATGACCTGGCAGAATTTTGAGGAATGCCGTGGGGTCTGGGTCATTCTCCTCCTCCCCTTCCCCACTTGGTGGGGAATCAACTATGTTATGGGAAGTGTTAGTGGAGCGATAAACATAGCGAGGCGACGAGGTACATCCAAAACTCACGATGTAAACAAGGCAACTGGGCCAGGCGGGAGGTGGGAGGCCGCCCAGTACTTCCACTCCCGTGCTCTCTCTCCCCACTCCCCACCGCGGCGGTGTAACGGGGGGGGGGGGGGAGTTGGGATCTCTCTCTTTCTTCTCACTTCCCTTCTTCTGCTGCGAACAAGAGAGAGAGGGTACGACAGAAAAAGATAGATTAAGCTGCGAAGGTGGAAAATAGGTACTCAAGGGTAGAAAGGAAGAGATGACGACAAACCCGTTATTGCATTCTAATTAACGAGAGGACAACCCTGTTTGGTTGACCCACATCCAACATCCTTCGTGGAAGGGGAAAGGCTGCAACTCCGACACGATGATAAGACCAAAGAACCACAAAAACCCCACTGAGACCTAGCATATTCTCTACTTTCTAGATATCACATAAGGATGTTTTTGGGAACGGTAATTCATTCAAATTATTTGATCGCCCACCTTCAGGTGAACTGGCCGTCCCCATGGTTTTCTTATTCTTTATGCAATCGTGACTCATGCTCATTATTCAGGTACATTAGGACAGTAGGATAAATCGGAGGCTAGCAAAGACCAATCAAGAACTTCACCTTCAATGTTGGCTGACAAGACTTTAACTCTCGGTTAGGCTACTGGTACTACTCTTAGACCAAGTTAATACTGACAGCTCCGATTTACCATCCTGACAACACATTTAGATCCAAATACAGTAGGTACGGGATGATAGATACAAACATATTGCAGTAATCTTAAGCTTGATATTAATATGTAAGGAAGATTTTACCGTTTACAACTCTTAACATTGGTACCGTATGGTCCGTATCTAATTATCTCTATACCATTAACCTGGGACCAATCCATTACCGTACTGGGACAGTCTCTTAACCTAGGAGTAGGACTCGAATATTGCTGTCTGTATCCACCCCATTCCTCTCAGTATTATACATCCCAATTCCGCTAGATACCGGTATCAGCCAGGCTTGCCTGTAGGTTTCTTCGGCCTACCGTATCCTGGGGTATAGGGGGTAATCATACGTCTTCCTGCGGTCCTTGAACCCTCGTACAGTACACGAGTTCAGCATCCTGCACTCAGCTAATGGGAGGGGTGAATCTCCGATTCTCCGCCATCAGCAATTCAGCATCACATCGACTCCATCCCAAACTGGTTCCCTGGGTAGTCGAATGCATTCTTAACAGTCAGTTGACATATAGCTAACCCTTAATAATGGGGTTAATCAATATCCTAATTACGGTACACAGTAATACTAAAACAAATACATATAAAAAATATAGGCTAATATAAACATATAAAAATACATGGATTCCTATTAACGGATAAAAATAGATGAGCTAATATAAGTACAGAAATACAATGACAGATCAAATTATGACATTACAGTACTGTACCGAAATAATCTCTTAAGGCATCCAAAGATCCTCTCATTAAGTACAGGTACATATGTTACTCAGCAGTACTCTACACACAATTGGGAATACATAATTACACAGCATATCTATGGAGTCAAATCAATACAATAATGGCATAAATCAAAGGTAATTGTCATGGTCAAACTTAACAGGTTGGACTGTTCAATGCGGAGGGGGCTATACAAGGCTCAAACAAAGCTAAATGTTATTTCTACTGTAACTCGAGTAACTTATCCCCTGAAATCAGCTGCCCAGAATCTCACTACAGCGTTCCATCCCTAGCAATGCAACTCTGTACATTAGACCATGTCAAACATAATTATATCATAGCAATCAATATTCATAAGACACTCTAAATGCACAATAATTAATAATAGCCTACTGTACTTCCAATTAGGTGAAAGTTAGGTAGCCTAATTAAAATGTAAAATCATATAACCTACCATAATAATTCAGCAAGTACCCATACCTAAACGGCCTTTTCACAAGTTAACTTTAAGTAACACACACACACATAAAATTTTAAGACTGAGTTACCTAACAATAGGTAAGAACAAATAATCATCTGAAATAAACCCGACCCAATGGGGGTCCGAAATTTGACAGTACTGGGGTTGGGAAATAAGGACCTCTAAATCAAGATAACAAGTAACTCTTTACACTATAACCCAGTAAAAACATTTAAAATGAACAATAACCAGGCCTAGGAGACATTAGTTATTAATACTTATCTGAATAGGCTTAACTTTGGAATGTCGGAGACACGAAAGGTAAACAAAACTCAAGGATACTATCTCAAACGAATGTCCTTTCCTGATTTACACATTAAAATAAAATCATATTTACCAAAATGCATGGTTTTATAAACTCAAAGTAATAAACAAGTTCTAAACATACAATACAACTGCTACATTAGTAATTTACTCAACCTGGTCGTCTCTCCGAAATGCGAGATGGTCTAAATCCTAAAATGGCGGTCAAGCTTCCAAAGCATTTTAATCAACTTCGTCCTCAATTCTACTCTTAACTGGTGTTCTCGCACTACCTCAGGATTATTTAAAACGGTGAAAGACAAACTAGCAAATTAGACTAGCCTAAGTTTGGTCGGGAATTATGGAAAAACACAAGAATTGGAAGGCCATCAAATGGCGTCCCTCTGACTGAAATTATTACACACAAAGTTAATTTGACGTTAATTTGAAATAAAGTCTAAAATATCAGAAAAACACTTAGCAAAGGTGCACAGACTAAGTTTTACTGAACACAATGATAATGGGGGAATTTGAATGGTTGTAGGCACTTAGCAGGTGAGGGGTGCCTGTCGACCAACCCGATGGTAGGCTCGAGTTCACGAATTTGTCAATCACAGTAATACCTCCTACATTACACACCTAGTACTTACTTAACTGAATAAGCAATACCTTATAACACTATAAACCTTAATTACGAACTTCTGAATGGAGGGAAAGGAAGCCTAAGTCCGGAGAAGAAGCGGGGAATGATGACAGAGACTGAGGGGTAGGTAGGTGTCTCTCTCGTAGGCCTGGGGTCACGACAGTGAGGGGCCGAGGGCCAGTGCCAGGGATCCCGCCAAAAAGGGGAGGGTGACCACAAAGGGTGGCGTCGCTTGGGTAGGAATTGGCGGTCTTTTTACACAAGGGGGCATTACTCTAAATTCGAAAAGGAAGGATTTTTACAGGGAATAACAAAAGGGGGTAAAAGGATAAATTAGGCTTGAAAGTATTTTAGATAGATTTAAGAATATTAGTTCTCCTGATCTAGGCTAATTCCCTCTTTACATAGACAAGGGTTACTTAACCCTTCTTAAACGATACATTTCCCTTAAATATAGGGAAGAGTGAATGAAGGGGAAAAAGTCTTACAGTTAAGTCAAACCTTACAACATATACCAAAAGGGAAAGTACAATTTCTTCCTGTTACAGCGGGACTTGGGTATTGCCAATTGATAAGTATTGCCACTGTTGGGCAACATCATAAGGTATATTCCATATGAATTTGAACCCTCTAGCTACCATAGGATAAGAATAAATAAGTACATAAGTGGCGGTGGGTTAAGATGGTAAACTGGCTTTCCCCATCCGCCCTTGCTCACCCACGCGGATGGGCTAGGGGGTTTCCGCGTACCGCCACTGTTCGGCAACATCATACGGTAGTTTCCCATACCATCTTCAAGCCTCTAGCTACCATAGGACAAGAGTAAATAATTTCGAAGTAGCGGTCGCAACGTATGTGGCGCTGGGGTTTAGCGTTACATACATTGCCGACGCATACGCTATGGCGCTGGGATCCAGTGGGTTAATCTTGTAATTCATGTATATACCGCATGTATGTATTCAACAAAATTAATAAACCCATGTCTTCAAAGCTTGCAAAACAAGTCTCTGCCTTGATAGAAAACTGTACATTCAATGTATATCCCCCAAATTAACTACAAAGTAAATGGAGCTAAAAATGCCTACTGGTCCGCACGAAACTGCCTGTGGTAATGTAAAGATGGGGTAAGGATGGGCTGTAAGGGAACAGTGACAGATTCAGAGTATGTTAGCATATAATGGATATAAGTGTTGTGCATTGACTCACAGTAATTTGATCTTTGCGGCTAAAACAGTTGAGCAAATTGATTGTGTCTCCAAAAAATGTCCAAGGCTTCCCGTCCACGACTATACATTACTCTGGTACAGGGCGGGTGCCCAACCCCGAAAGGGGTTGAAATAGGGAAGCTATCCCCCCGCCAAAGGCGGCTTTCTAGGGCCTTTCCTAGCTGATGCTGAGAGGATTGGGTTCTAGTCATGTGGTGATGGGCTGGTCTATCAGAGTGAGAGCTGAGCAATCTCTGCCATACCCATAGCTTACTCTGACTTTTCCTTTAACTTATATATTTTCTAGATCTCAAGTGATGGCGTCTCTTCCGTGGATTGACCTCCCAATCTACCAAGATTGGAAGCCAAAGCATCACATTTTTCCCTTGCCCCTCAACTTTCTCTTCATAATTGCTGAGGAGCACAGGGCCCTGGGTGGGGCTTTGGTTTCCCGGGCGTTTCCGCACCCTCCTCAGCCCCCCGCCATGGAGTGGCTTCGGTCACCCAGGCTTTATTGTGGTCGGCGGGGAGGGTTCTGTGGGGGCACTCGGTTATGGCCTTGGAATTGCTCGGGGCCTTGGGGCTGTTCGGCCAGGCAGCTTGGGGAACAACAACAACAACAACAACTCTGGTACAAACGCAACAACTTGGAAATTATGACGGTAATCTTTTAAAACTTGGAGGTCATTTACAGTAGAATCCATATTTATCATTATACTTGGTTGAAAACCATAATTATCTCCTGGGAATGAAAGAACTTTACAGTAACCGTATCAACACATCCTGCTAAGAAATTTATATTCAATTCTCAAATTGCGACAAGTTTATTAGCAACCATAATGGGAAGATATCAGACCCATGTTGTGTGCAATAGCTCAACATGTCAGTGCGAGGAGACCATTTGTATTTTGTTTTCGCTGACAAAAGACAATTGTATTATGTATAAGAAAGGTATCCCATCGTCAAGGTTACTGAAACGAATTCAAGTAGCTTCATCAATGCAATAATACAATATTGTCTCATATACATGTTAACGCTAGACGATGTGTTTAAATTTAGAATGCCTCTAATAGCTAAAGGTTCAAAAAGTTTTGGCAGTATAAATAAGACGGCGTATTGACCATAGTTGAGGCCGCAGGTGATCACAGTAATGTCACCTTTTCCATCTATTGTCGTAAAGAGGTTTTTACTTTGGCATTATATAGCCATCATCTTCAAGAGTCAATATCGGGCACACACACACACACACACACAACATTTACACATACAGACTCGCAAGAGGTTGACATACATTTTAAAAGCTAAAATTACAAAATATAATTCATTATTTGAATTGAAATGAAGACGTGCACACAGAGAGAGATTAAGAAAGAGAGAGAGATTACACCCTGAATGATTTAATTATAAGATTATCACTTGTTATGTTTTTTTCTGAAAAATTTAAACAAATCAATCTCCAGCCAGCTCCTTGCCTTCGTTTGGAAATCTAAAGGATGGTCATATCAGAATCCGATCCACGCTATTTTGTCCAGACGCACCTGATCCTCAATGCTCTTTCCACTACACGGCAGATTCTCGCAGGGAGGTTTGGTTTAGTTAGAAGCTCAATAGGTGGTATGAGAGTGTAGCAGTCTTAACTCCTAACGAGTGGGCTGGTGTGTGTGTATGACTGTAGCTCCTGGTGTGTATATTTACTGAAAATTAGCATCATTCATGCTCTTTTTCATGCATAAGCGAGGGCCAGAGTGTAATGCAATTAGATATCCGTAAAGGGCGATAATAAAGCTTTCATATGACATCTGAATCATCATTGTATGATAATGGGTTGTCTTTTTTTTTCTTTTTTTTTAAGAGACAATGAACGGAGGAAGGAAAAACACAGATAAAACAAAAAGGTCCATGTGCCTAAAGGCATCCTCCATTCATAAAATGTTTGTAACAACTGGATTTAATCATTTGTAGATTGTACGTTTGTGGAAAGCAATTCGAGGGAAGTGAATTCCAAAGAGTAGTAGCTCTGGGGATAAATGAATTCTGATAAGCAGAAGTTCTGCATTGTGGAGGAGAAAGTGTAAATTCAGGGGCGCTCTCAGCTGCCCTAGTTCTACAGGGAAAGATGTGGAGAGGCGGCACAATTGAAGCAAGTTCCTCGGAACAATTGCTGTGAAAATATCTGTAGAATAATACAAGGGATGCAACGTTTCTTCATATGGATAATGTAGGAAGGTCCTGTGTGATTGCAGGGTTATTGATTAATCTAATGGCTTTATTTTGAATTTTGTCCAACTGCCTCGATGCAACCACTCCACTTCCACCCCACAGAGGTGAACAGTAATCCATCTGAGAACGCACATGACTTTTATATATTACGACCAACTGCTCGTCAGTGAAGAATTCCTGAACTCTGTACAGGAGTCCCAGTTTTTTAGAGGCATTCTTAGCAATGCTTCTAACATAATGTGTCCAGCTCAAGTTAGTAGTTAATGTTACACCGAGAATGTCAATACTAGGGGAAGTGGGAATATTTACATCATTAAAAAATATATGGGAGTCAGTGAGATTCTGTTGGTTAGAAAATTGAATGTACTTGGATTTCTGTGCATTAAAGGAAACTAGATTCTTTTGTCCCCATCCATTAATTCTAGAAAGGTCCTGGTTCAGAGAAATTGCAGTGTTTATTTTTGAATTTATAAGATCGGGTTGGGTGAAAGAATTGGTAAATGTGAAGGAACTGTGGAGTGTTGAGTCATCTGCGTAGGAATGCATTGGATTGTGAGTGGTAGATATGATATCATTGATATGAATGAGGAACAGATTTGAGGCCAAAACTGATCCCTGGAGAACACCAGCATTTATTGAGTGAAATTGAGAATAAAGGCCATCTACCATTACACATATTTTTCTGTTATGAAGATAAGAAGAAATTAGTGGAACTAATGATGCAAGGCCATAGTGTGACATCTTCGACAATAAGGATTGATGCCAGACTTTATCAAATGCCTTTGATATATCCAGTGCTATTGTATGTGTTTCACCATGTTGGTCTGTAGCTTGGTTGATTTGATGCGTAAGAAGGCAAAGAATGTCTGCAGTTGATCGACATCGTCTAAAACCATATTGCCTATCAATTGGTCAATATTGATGTCTTGCAACGATCGTGCAACTGGAAGGGAAAATACTCTAAAATGAGGTATTTTGGCTGGTGTTATCCTTCTATTGAGAGATGTGGAGGTGGAGGCCAGATACAATAGGTCTCAGTACGGTCCCCGCCGCTGTCGTGAGCGTTGCTCGCTCTCTCTCTCATCGCTCATAATGGTCTCAACGAGGCACGAGTCATATGACAGACACCACAGGGGTGGCCACCAATATTTTCTCTCCCGGCATATGACGATCACAGCGAATTAAGTGTTAAAGGGAGGTTTGGTTTAGTGAGAAGCTCAATAGGTGGTATGAGAGTGAAGCAGTCTTAAGGGGAGATTTGGTTTTTCCTGGACCCCCTTCTCCGTCATGTTAGGCCCCATACGTTTGGCGATTTTAAGACCTATTGTACCATCTAGGTGTCGATTTTGTTTCCTGGTGAGCAATAGCGAGCCTGTAATTTAGGAGGAACCGGCCTTCTGCGGGTACAATTTCTACCAACTTTTTTTACAAATTTATCTAGAAGGAGGGTCTCGGTGGTTCTTTTAGTGCTTGGTGGTTGTGTGGGAGGACATTTAATATAATAAATATATAAATAAATTAACAGAAAACGTTTTTGTATCCCAGGTGGCAGAATCGACGACATGAAGGCGGCCAAAGATGATATCGCCGCTGCTGCCACAGAAAATACCCTGTTTGTGATCCACGCAGGTGCTAATGATGTGCTGCATAAGACTAAATCGGAAGAGCTGCTCGCAAAATACCGCAAGCTGATCCAGCAGTAATAATATTATTCTTTCAGGTGTTCTCCTTAAAACTGCAGCTGAAGATGATTTCTACAACAGGAACTTCAATCTCAACAGTTGTCTCCGGTCACTTTGCCTCCGGGAAGGGATTGGGTTCATTAATTATGGGATCATTATTACAGGCAGCCTCACCTGTTTGCTAGAGACGGCCTCCACCTAAATCCTGTGGGAGCCGCTCGTCATGGCAGGCTACTTAACGATGTGTTCCAAAATGTTTGCCAAAAGAACGAAGTCGGTCGGGGAAAATCGAGATGGTCACCCTAATTGCAAGTAAATCACCATCATCAAAGAAGCCCCACAGAAAACAAAACCCAATCAATGTATTCTTTACAAATGACCGTAGTATCCGAAACAAATTCTCAAACTTGGAAGAAATTGCATATACTGAAAATCACGATATTATAGGAATAACAGAATCCTGGGTCAACATCGAGAACAGATATTTCTTAGCAGAATATTCACTGACAGGTTATAATATGTTCAAATGTAGTAGAAAAGACAGAAATGGAGGTGGTCTTTTACTATACTTCAAAGAAAGTCATAAACCTGTACTTGCCTCCACTCAGACAGTAAATAATAATTATTGATGCAATTTATATACATTTAAAAAATAAATCACACTCATAATCCTGTACTTGCCTCCACTCAGACAGTAAATAATAATTATTGATGCAATTTATATACATTTTAAAAATAAATCACACAACAAGGTAACCTTAGGATTAATTTACCAGCCTACAGCCAAATCATCAACTATCGATTCGGAATTGTACAACCAAATAGTAGAGATAAGTAATTGTCAAAATGCGGTAATTCTTGGTGATTTCAATTTGCCAATGACTAAATGGGGCGAACCCATAACCTCAAACACAGGACAAGATCTCTATACAAATTTACTGGAAAGTTTATTATATCAGTTTGTCAACTCCCTACACGTGGCAACAATATTCTTGATATCCTCGCAACGAGAGATGATTTAGTAAACCAAGTCGTGGGAGGTGATGAATTTAGTTCAAGTGATCACCGCTCAATAACCTTCAACATTAACATCAATAATGTCAAACCAAATGAAAGCCAGGAGAAAGTACTAAATTTCATAAAGGCTGACTTTCACGAGCTGAAAAACATCCTCAATTCTACCAATTTGAATTTCATAAACCAGCAACCAGGTATAGAGAAAATTTGGGAACCATTCTCAGGCATATATAATAATGCTGTAGAAGCTTGCATGCCAGTCCAAACCCTACGTTCAAATCGAAATAATAAACCTAATTGGTGGAACAAGGAAATCAAAGACTGTTTAGCAGCAAAGAAACTTGCCCATGAAGCCTTCTACTGGACTAAATGTCAAATCATAGGGAAAATTTCACCAATCTTCGTCGTAAAACTAAGAAATTAATTAAACAGAGCAACAAAAGGTATGAACTACATATTGCGAATTTAAGCAAGTCAAATCCAAAGAGTTGTATAGCTATATCAGATGTAAAAAAGTAGTTACCTCGACAATTGGCCCGCTAGTTGACGAAAAAGGGGAACAAATCGATGATGTAAATCAAATGAGCAAAGCTCTATATAAATTATTTCATCGGTGTTTACTGAGGAAGACATTAACTCTGTTCCTCATATTCTGCCAATTCAAATTAACAACTGTAATGCCCTATGCAACATTGAAATTACAAACGCAGACATCACCGATGCAATATCAAAACTAAAATACAATGACTCCTCTGGACCTGACAAATGTTCGTCTAAAATCATTAAAGAAGTAAAAAATGAAATCTCAAAACCACTAACCCTGCTATATAACAAATCAATATAAAACAATAGAGTCCCCAAAGAATGGAAATTAGCTAACATAACACCAATTTAAAAACACGGAAATAAAGTCCTGCCTGGCAAATATCGCCCAATGAGCCTCAGCTTAATTATATGCAAGCTGCTCGAAACAATAGTCCCGAAATCAAATAGTACGCCATTTAGAAAATAACAACCTTGAAAAGGACTCCCAACATGGTTTCCGAAGTAAGCGCTCATATCTGACAAACCTCCTTGACATTTTCCACATCTTAAATCTATATGTTATGCCACGTTTCTAGGAAATTAGGTATATTCTGATCGCACTTCCCACTCTGGGAATGATGCAGTTATCTCCCACTTAGAGTACTCTCGACTCGGCGAGGACTGACCTAATTTATTTTAACGCCAAATAAATAACAGGGGTGCCGTAGTGTGTGAACATATTTGTTTACCTATAATAGAGTCCATGAAATTGAGAGGGAAACCATAACGATTAAAAATATTCCTCAAGTGTTCCAGCTCTAGATGAAACGCAATAAAGATTGAGGAGATATGATATGCCCTTGTGACCAACATAACAATTAAATTCCTCATAAATTGTATGGGGATTTCTATAGTTATAGACACTAAGCGAATTGATATTTTTTCTCGACACGTACTGTACATTAACAAATGGTAATATATAATTACTTTGATCTCTCAATTAATTTGATATTAAAATGTATAGAGATTATATAATAAATGTATCGTCAATGTAGTGTTGGTAAAAATAGGTTTGAAAACAGTGGGAAAATAATGAATATATATATATATATATATATATATATATATATATATATTATATAATATACATATATATATATATATATATATATATATATATATATATACAGTATATAGTATATCATCTATCTAAGCAACACCGAATGTACAACAACAACTTCAATCAATCTCATACGTTCTCTCTGGTCCTCCCTCTATTTATCTTTCAGTCTTTCATTTTTATCTTTATGTATTTTTTCCCTTTCTCCCCTTCTCCTGCATCCTCAATTTTAAAGTTTATTTCTTTCTTCTTTCCTCTCGTCAATGTCCTTTCAAAAAATTTCCCGCTTCCTCTTTGTATATCAGCTTTTACTCAACCTACTGTATGTGTTTCCTGGCTGTGTGAGCGGCTATATGGCTGTCTGTATGTATGTGTGTGACCTCCCTTCTTTATTTCCTTCCGTTATGCCTTTCTTTCTGTTATATATATGTTTTCCTTCTCTTGCACTCACTCAAGTACCCCACCTCTCTCTCTCTCTCTCTCTCTCTCTCTCTCTCTTTTCCATCATATTTTCTCGTGCCTTCCTTTCCAACAATCCTTCCAAATTTGTCACCATTTCATCCCATCCTGTGTGAGTGTGTGTGTGTGATTTAGTATCTGTCTGTTTGTATGCTTGTGTGTGTTAGTATGTATGGAGTGCGTAGATTTTTGAGTGATTAAATTTACTTGAAGTATTATTTGTGTGTGCGTATATGTGTTTTTCGTATATTTATGCTTATTATGTACGTGGCCTAGTCTGTCTAAGAGACTAAGTTATAACTATATTTGATAACCATTTTGTAAACAAGACAAAAACGATAGCATGTGTATTGTATGATTAACTTTTGGTTAGAATGGATCGTGAAGAACACGAACAGCAATACTTATGTAGATTCGTTTGTAAGAACAATTACATGTAATACTAACAGGAGTAATAATTATGCAGTGCCTCACTGGGTGTATCAATTGCGTATGCAGGGGAAACGTCAGGTGTAATAGACATAGTATCGTATAAATACGATAGAATATGACTCTTTTGTGATCTCGTATGTCTCTGTGACGTCACGATCGCTCCTATAGCACGACGTAGGACGAGTAGATCGTATATTATAAGATTGTAAATAAGTTAAGTTATAAAAGGCCTAATATGCTATTAAGCAATATTGCCATGGTCTTATGTAGTATATATTAATATAATTTATCGTATAGAGCAACCTAGATGCGGTACGATAATTTGGGCTCCTGGCGTTTTGCCAAGGCAGCAAGGTGTGCTTTCCAGGAACACCAGAGCCTTCACGAACACCAACCAGTTAACATCTAATTTTCCGCCCTCAGTTGATCGTGCTTTTGTGCCTCTAATCACAATACACATACAGCAATACACTCAGCTACACCATCACGACACTCTCATCGACGCCATGACTGACTGACAGATAAGCATAATATTCATGTCCATTCCCATGTAATCACTTATTCTTTCTTTAACTTGACTCGAGTCTCGGACCGAAGTCTCGTTCCCCATTGTCCACCGCCATATTGGGTAAAACGTTCTCCCTTACCTCATTGCCACGTGGAACTATTGGTGAGTTAATTCCTGGCTAATATTAACCCTTATAACTTTACCCTATATATAAATTTATTATGTGAGACCTTTGGATATAAATTAGCTTGTTTCAGATTGAATTCAATTTAGATATAGAGTAGTTTTCAGTTAGATTTATTTATTTGATTCATTATAGCTTAGTAATATTTAACTTCCATTGATAGTTTACCACATTGGTGCCCAGACCCGGGAATTAGCTACCAGTAAGGGATTTTAAGGCAATGAACAAGGGGACATATAACAGGATGCTGGAACAACTCTATGATAAACTGGCAAGGCTAGCCAAGCGATGGTTAGAGCCGGGATGCAGGGTCACATCGTTGCACCTGCCTAAGTCCTGCATCCCACCCATCATCTTTCCCCAATAATTTTATTTTCCATTTCAGACTTCCTGTGACATATTATGACCTGACCTAACATTTTTTCTTGTTCAATATGATACATTAGTAGGTATTGCTATTTAGTGTACTATTTTTCTTCATAACATAGAAGTCCGCCGGTCGGCGTCTCTTAATTAGACTATTATTTGGCAGTTGTTTTTGTAACTTAACATTTAGATACATAGCCTATAGGCTCACATGCAAAATGAATAAAGACAATAAAGAGACACCGTCTAGTGGGGTGCTGATCAAAGCCCCTAAAAATCAAAGGGCGGGACTTCGGGGAGTATTAAATAGGCTAATTGTGGACGTCAACACTTTCATCACTACTGCTGAACTAGAGGAATTGGAGGCTAGATTAGACAACGTCCAAGCTACCCACGGTCGTATTACGGCTCTGAGTGAGGTGATTGTGGCTGACATGATAGAGTACAAAGGAGTACAAAGGAAATCAAGCAACAACAGATCTAGTGACCCTTCTAGGTTGCTTGTCCTCCAAAACACTGAGGATCAAGTGTCCAAACAGTTGTTTAGAGTGGGTAAGGGAACATTGGAAAGGGAATTACTGCCCTGGAACTAATGTCCGTGGCAGGATTAGGAAGTTAGTAGGGGACAGATGGGTTAGTAACTGAGGGGGGGATAAAATAAAGTTATTCATTTACAAACGCAGTCAGTCGCGGGTTTGATGCGAGATATTTGTCTAGGCGGAGTTTAAATGAATCAACGGTGATGCAGTCTATAACGTTTCGGGGAAGCCCATTCCACAAGTTGACAACTCGATTGAAGAAGAATTCTTAGATTCGTGTGAGTTAAAAGATTTACCAATAATTTTGCAACCGTTTCCCCGCGTGTAATTAGATTGGTCGATAGTGAAGTACTTACTACAGTTCATATTGTCGATGCCTTTGATGATTTTGAACACTTGAATTAAGTCACCTCTTAATCTGCGCTGGGTTAAAGGAAATAGATTTAATTCTCTAAGACGCTCTTCGTATGGTTGTTCTTTAGGCTAGGTATCATTTTGGTAACTCTACGTTGAACTCGTTCTAGCTTGTTTATATCTTTTTGGTAATAAGGGCACCAGGATTGAACGCAGTATTCCAGAAGAGGGCGGACTAAGGAATTGTAAAGGGTTAGGATAACATCTTTGGATTTATGCTCAAATGACCTGCCTATAAAGCCAATTATTTTGTTTGCCTTCTTAACAACTTCTGAACATTGTTGACTCGGTTTTAGGTTACTCGATATTGTTACTCCCAGATCGGTTTCTCTGTTTACATTCTTAAGCTGAGTGCCATTCATCGAATAGTTTGCTTTCTCATTTAGGTATCCGATATGTAGTACTTTAGTAGTACTTTATAGGGAAGATGCAAACAAATGTTAAATATAAACTAGCTAATTTAGAATTAGAAAATTCAGACTGCGAGAAAGATCTAGGTGTGTTTGTTAGCAATGATTTGAAGCCTAGAAAACAGTGTATAAGCGTTCGTAATAAGGCAAACAGGATTCTCGGGTTCATCTCTAGGAGTGTGAGTAACAGAACTGCTGATGTTATCTTAAAACTTTACTTGTCATTAGTGAGACCCCATATGGATTATGCTGTCCAATTTTGGTGTCCTTATTACAGAATGGACATAGATTCATTGGAGAGAGTACAGCGTAGAATGACAAAAATGATCCATATATTATAAATCTTCCATATGAAGAAAGGTTGAAGAAATTAGGATTACATTAGTTAGAGAGACGCAGAGTTATGATAGAGGTGTTCAAGTGGGTTAGTGGGATTAACAAAGGGGACATGGCAAATGTACTAAAGCTCAGTGATAGCGAAAGAACTCGTACCAATGGTTTTAAATTAGATAAATTTCGTTTCAGAAAAGATATAGGCAAGTATTGGTTTGGTAACAGAGTTGTAGACGGGTGGAATGGACTACCAAGTGCTATAGTGGGATCTAAAACTGTAGGGAGCTTTAAGATAAAATTGGATAAGCATATGGACGAGAAGGGTTGGGTGTGAAGGGGGATCAGCCGGGTTGGGCCAATCAGCGCTCTGCAGACCACCATAATCCTGCGTTAATCTCTAACCGTTTTGGTAAGATGATCCTCAGGGTATTAGAGTGTGAAGCCTATAATTGGGCTTTGTAATGAATTGGGGTTGTGTGGGACAGGGATCTGCCTTGCTTAGGCCAATCGGCTTTCTGCAGACTCCCATTTTCTTATGTTCTTATTTATCCGCATTGAAACTCATTTGCCAAATTTGGGCCCAACATGACAATTTATCTAGATTGTGTTGCATATCGTCAACTTGTTCTTTTGAGAGTACGCTATTTGCAATTTTTGTATCGTCAGCAAATTTTGAGATTGTACAGGTGAGACCCTCATCTATGTCGTTGATGTAAATTAGAAAGCGAATTGGTCCTAGTACCGATCCCTGGGGTACCCCGCTACTTACATTGGTCCATTTAGATGCCTTACCGTTTATGACTACTCTTTGCTTTCTGTCGCTGAGCCAATTTTCTATCCATTTCAACACACCGTCTTGTATTCCATGCGCTTTTAGTTTTAGCAGTAAACGTTTGTGGGGAACTTTGTCAAAGGCCTTTTGAAAATCAAGGTATATAATATCTACAGCTTTACTCTCATCGTAGAGACAGAGGATATCGTGGAAGAAGTCTAAGAGGTTTGTTAAACAGGAACGTTTTTTTACGAAAGCCGTGTTGAGTATCTTTAAGTATGTTATTTTCCTCTAAGTGATTTATGAGTCTGTCTCGTATGACCGTTTCTAGCATTTTACATACAACTGAGGTTAAGCTAATTGGACGATAGTTACTGGGTAGGGATTTGCTGCCTTTTTTGAATATCGGTGTTACGTTGGCTAGTTTCCACTGATCGGGCATAGTTCCAGACTGCAAGGATTTATTGAATAGTAATGTCAGTGGTTTGGAGAGCTCATCCTTAGCTTCCTTTAGAACTCTAGGCGAGATTGTATCAGGTCCAGGCGTTTTATTTACCTTGAGTTTATCTAAACAATTCAATACTTCTCTCTCTGTAACGGTGATATTGCTTAGAACATCTGAATTATCAATCTGAATCGGCGATGGTGTAGGGATATCACTGAGGTCTTCTGTTGTAAAAACTGATGCAAAGAAGGTATTGAGGGCATTACTCATTTGTACTTCGTCTTTGGTGTATTCTCCATTTTCATCGACTAACGGTCCAACAGTTGAAGTAACTACTTTTTTCTTTCTGATATAACTATAGAATTCTTTCGGGTTTGTTTAAACTTTGATTCGCAATATGTAACTCTAAGGTCTTTTTACTTTGCTTAATTAACTTTTTGGCTTTGCGTCGTAGCTCTACAAATTTCACCCGTTCTTCGTCATTTTGTGAGGATTTTAATCTATCATTAGCAAATTTTTTAGCAAGCGGGCAGTTTGAAATATCTTTATTCCACCATTTGGGCTTATTATTATGGCCTGGACGCCGTATTTTCGATGGTATGCAGTCTTGCACTGCTTTTAGGTAAGTGGCTTCGAATAACTTCCAAGATGTATTTATGTCGTTATTGTGAATTAAAAAGCTCCAGTCAGTTTCTTTAAACATAGCTCTAAGTTTATGGAAGTTTGCTTTCTTGAAATTAGGGACTTTTTCGATGCTACTATTTGGTTCGTTACTAGTAAACTTTAAAGTGAAAGTTATCGTACGATGGTCGCTGTTACTGAATTCATCACCAACATTCAAATTCTCTATTAATTCTTCTTTTGTTGCAAGTACAATGTCAAGAACGTTATTACCACGGGTTGGCGTTCGAACAAATTGATAAAGCGAACTCTCTTGCAAGTTCGTATACAAGTCATGTCCGGAGTGTGAAGTAAGAGTATCGCCCCACTTGGTCACAGGTAAATTAAAGTCGCCAAAAATTACGGTATCTTGCGAGTTACTTACATCTGCAATTTGTTCGTAAATTTCTCGGTCAGTTTGCACTGATTGAGCTGGAGGTCTGTATATTAATGCAAGTATTATTTTTGTACCTTTATTATTCTTTATTAGCATAAAAGCTGCGTCGACGTTCACAATTTGAGGTTTTGACAAGAGGGTAGGGTTAAGACTTTCTTTGATATAAAGTAAAACGCCACCTCCATTTCGATTTATTCGGCTTTTCTCAAACATTACATAACCGGGAAGTGAATACTCTGCTAAAAAGTCTATCTTCTGTATTGAGCCAAGATTCTGTTATGCCAATCACATCATAATTTTCTGTAAACACTAGCTCCTCTAAATCTGAAAATGTATTGCGTATGCTACGAGCGTTTGCATAGAACACCTTTAAATTTGTTATTTTAGAACTCACGGAACGCTCTTTAATAATATTTTTGGTTCTTGTCGGATCTACATTTATGTTCATGGCTGTCCTCGGTCCTCGCTGTCTTCGGTCCTTATCGCTGGTGGTCCTCGGTTGCCTCTGTTTTTTTCTTGGCGTTGGATGATTTATGTCACTGCTGCTTCTTCTCGGATGGCGTTTTTTGATCCATGGCTGCGGACTGCTTCGTGTAGGAGACGACCCATGCGTGCTGAACCCACAGGGTTTAGATGAGTGCCATCCTTGCGGAACAGAGTAGGCTGGTTGTAGAAGTTATCCCAGAGGTTGATGAATTCAACTTCTTCCCTCAGACACAAATATTTTAGTCGGCTATTTGTGCTGAAGGCCTTGTCGTACAATTTGTCAGGTGCGTCGATCTTGGGGAGAATGCCTGAGATGATGATATTCCTTGACTTGTTTTTGTAGTGCTGGATCATCTTGCGATATTTCTCCATCAACTCTTCGGATCTGGTGCGCATGACGTCATTTGAACCAGCATGGATGACAAAAAGGGTATTTTCATTTGCATCCTTTGTGGTATCTTCGAAGGCTTCCACAATGTCGTCCAGTCCAGCTCCTGGGATGCAAAATCTTTTTCGTTGATTTGGGACTCTGTCGCAGAACTCTTCGACCTGTCCTCGTAGGATGGAATCCCCTAATAGAGGAGGAAGAGATAGTTACAGAGTGTGATAATCACGCCCTCTATGACAAACATGTCTTTAGAGTGAAGCGCCTATTACAGCGTGCTGTCGCGAGTAAGAAGGGAGGCGATAATGAGGCCCATAGAAGGGCTGACCCAAAACATACTGTACACCTCCCAAAGCTCAATCTTCCTACATTTGGGGGCAAGTTAACTGGGTGGTTAGCCTTTTGGGACGTATTTCGATCTACGGTTCATGAGTCCTCTTTGGATAATGTCCGCAAGTTTCACTATCTGAAGGGACAAATGGAAGGAGAGGCCTTACATTTAATAGAGGGTTTTGCAGTAGTGGGTGGTAGTTATCTTGAAGCGGTACACTTAGAGTCCACATACGGGGATAGAGAGCAGTTGAAGGTGGCCCATGTCGTTGCCTTGTTGGGGCTCGCAGAACCACAGTATAAGGTTGATGAGTTGACAAACTTCAGGGCAAATATGGAGTGCCATACTCGATCGCTAGACACCCTAGGGCTTACCACGCAGGAAATGATAGTCATTATCTTGCGTCAGAAGCTTCCTATGGCAATACTTGATAAGGTAGATCATTTGAGCTGGGGGAGTTCAAAACTCAGTTCAGTAAGGAGATCAATAATCTACAGTTGAACAAAGGGAGAATGTATGTGTCGGGAGGGAGTGAGAATGTGGAGAAGAGGGGAACAGTAAGCATGACAGTGGGGACTAAAGAAAAGAAAGAGGGTGTGTATAAGAAACCTGCTCAGGTTCTATGTAAGCTATGTAACAACAAACATAAATGGAGTTTCTGCGTAAAATACCCAACAAATGAGACAAAACTAGCACAGGCGAAAAGATTGAAGCTATGTGTAGGTTGTCTAAGTAAACAACATGGTAAGCAGGGACAATGTGCTGCTACATACATAAGGCCCTGTCGCCACTGCAAAGGACATCACTTTGATAAGTTGTGTCCTACAGCAGATAAAGTCAAAGACGTCAAAATTTTTTTTTTTTTTTTTTTTTTTTATATGCGATTGAGGGAGGCAAAAGGCATTACTGCCTATAGCGAGTGCCTCCCCCATAGTTGAAAGAGTGACAGGGCCGTTCGAGCCAAAATGCCTGGACACACAGAGTTTGAAGCAATTTAAGTCATAGGAAGAGGGAAAGACTGATTCTGGGAGAGAGTTCCAGAGCTCAGCTGTTGAGTAGAAGAAAGTTTGAGAGTAAAGTTTCACTCTTGGGTTGGAGAGTTGCACAGAGTAGGGGTGGGATTGAGTTGCAAGACGGGTACCACGTGCCCTACGTAAAGGAGGTGGTATGCACTGGGATAGCTCTGAGGAACACTGATTATTATAGTAGCGATAGAATAGCGAGAGAGATGCAACATTGCGGCGGAGAGAGAGAGACTGCAGAGAGTTGGTGAGTGGACGGGAGTTAATGATACGAAAGGCCTTCCTTTCAACTTTGTCTAGGAGACCGGTGTGAGAGGAACCTCCCCACACATGTGAACAATACTCAATACAAGGGCGCACTATGCCCCTATACAGAGCAAGAAGCTGTGCAGGGGAAAAGAACCCCCTAAGGCGGTTGAGCACACCGAGCTTCTGGGAGGCTCGGCAGAAGAAAAAGAGACACCAAGAATATTGAAAGAAGATGAAGGGTTGATTTTTGTATTGTTGAAGAATAAAGGAATAGTCCGCTGGGAGATCCTGACGGGTAGATAGATGGAGAAATTGGGTTTTGGAAGCATTAACCCTTAATTAGCGACTCACCACATAAGTCGAGTTAAATAAAGCTGGACTATGTGGCGGCGCTCGACATAGGTCGAGTGGCAATTTCAGCACGTAATGTTGCTGAGAGAGAGAGACAAGTGGTGGCGGGAGAGTAGCGAGCGTATGACTGCTCCAGACCACCGCGGCGAACATACTGACACGAATCCCAGCTCCCTCCTCCCTCTCTCACTCGCTATATAAGGAATTGTATCGGGAAAGTGGCTAATTACATGCTTTTTGCACTCGCGTTGCACGGTTATTGCAAGAAAACTAGCCATCATAAAAGGATCGTTATGGCGTCATTCGAAAGCTCTGTTTATGCCCTTTCAGGGATAGGTACTTGTTTTACGTTCTGGGTCTTATTTAGGCATGAAAATGATCACGTAACAGCCCTATTTTGGCTAAAAACACCCCGCTGGGCGGTACATATAAATAAACCGCATAGGCCGCTCGTAAGGTGTTAAAGTTAACAAGGTTTTCTCTGCCCCAATTGGAAATGGTATTTAGATCAGAATTTAAGAGTTCTATGGCTTCATTACGTTTGTCGTTGAGGAATTGCTGGCTGGGGCATTCTGAAAAACTAATGGAGTAGTGTAAGGTTGAGTCGTCTGCGTATGAATAGATGGGAATTAAGGTACAGTTAAGATCATTTATAAAAATTAGAAAGAGAATAGGAGATAGGACAGAGCCCTGAGGAACACCGGAGTTTATAGGGTGAGGAAGTGAACAATGGCCGTCCACAACCGCGGCTATGGAACGGCCGGAAAGGAAATTAGAGACAAAGGCACAGATGGAGGGATAGAAACCGAAGGAGGGTAGTTTAGAAATTAAAGATTTATGCCAGACTCTATCGAAGGCTTTCGATATGTCCAGTGCAATAGAAAAAGTCTCACCGAAGTCCCGAAAGGAGGATGACCAAGAGTTAATAAGATATGAAAGAAGATCACCAGTAGAGCGACCCTTAACCCTTATTTAGCGGGGTCGGACTTAAGTCCGATACGAGAAAATTGGACTAAATGGCGGGGTCGGACTTAAGTCCGTGGGCGTATTCCCACCCTAATTTTGGTGGAAAGCGAAACTTGGTGGTCAGGCGGTGTACTACAAGGGCCCACCCACACAATCCCACTGCGTGACCGTGACTAAGTGACCCTCAAGCAGCCATAATGGAAGGTCAAGATTTGCCCGTGTTCGATTCGGTGGCCGCCAATCCCTAGTGCGTCGCGCCACCCTACTAACCACGCCCGGCTCACCACCCAGAAACTAGATATCATGCTGAACTCTTCAGAACTTTCTAATAAGCTGTTGGATGAAACCGTCGAAGGTCTGGGTGAGAGTTTTGGTAGTGTGGATGACTCGGAAGACGAAAATAACCCGATCATAGGCTTTCACCCCAAGCATAATTTGCGTGGGGTGGATGTTGTGGTTGATATTGGACAGACCCTTGAGCAAATTGGAGACGTTCCTGACGAAGAACATACTGGTGTGGGTGTTGGTAAGTACAATTTATATTTTATAATTGCTTGAAAATGTGATTGCAAGCATTTTATCACCTTACGAGCGGCTGGTGGAGTATATTTCACTGTGCTGCCCAGCGGGTTTTTTTTTTAACCCTAAATGGGGTTGTTCCGTGCTCTTTTTCATGCATAAACAAGACCCAGAGCGTAATACAAGTATGTATCCTGAAAGTGCGTAAATTGAGCTTTCCAATGCCACCTGAACCATCCTTTTACGATCACTGGTAGTCTTTCAACGATCGTAAAACACGAGTGAAAAAACCCTAAAATACGGTATTTTTCCTTATAGAATTCCCTGTGTGGCGAGCGGTCTTGAGGTAATTTATGCTCCTAATCACCGCTCCGCTCTCTCTCAGAGCACATTACGTCCTCAAAATTGCACTCTACAAGAAATTTCCTTTGCATTTATAGCGTATTATTTGCAGGCGTTCGGTAAATTTCTTACGGTAATACAAACAACCAAAGATTGAATATTTGTGCTTGGCATTATATGATTGTGGAGAACAGATGTAGGCCTACCGTATATATTATGTTTTCATATATTATATGATACATGTGTAACATTTTTATATTATCACTACTCTCTCTCTCTCTCTGTCTCACTCTCTTTGTTTGTACTCCTTTGTCCTCTCTTTGTCTGATGTAGGCCAGGGCACGCCCCTAACTAATCTCTTCCCTCCCAGGGGAAATCACACCTAGCAGATGTTTTTGACCTCCCCTCTCTCTCTGTCTGTCTTCCTCTCTGGGTCTACCTATACTGCATGTGACATTGAAATTGCTTGAGAGTTTGATTGCAAGCATTTTATAGCGTATTATTTGCAGGCGTTCGGTAAATTTCTCACGATAACCAGGGTGTATGGTACATTTCTCACGATAATACAAGCAACAACGAAGCTTGGCGAAGATTGTGGTCTACAATATACCTTTTTATAATTGCATGTGACCTTGTAATTGCTTGAAAGTTTGATTGCAAGCATTTTATAGCGTATTATTTTCAGGCGTTCAATAAATTTGATAAATATATCAAAATAAGTCCTGTGGGACTATGAAATAGCTATTATTGGACAAGGACAATATTTTGTTCATCCCTCCACTGGAACATCAACAACAATGTCAACAACGTATCGCCGTCGGCAATCGTAAGATTCAGAGTCGTAAAGATTCCAGGACGAGCTCAATAGAAAATGAATGAATGAAATGAAGGAGTGTGCAGTACTGCCAATACGTATAGCGACTTCCGCTAGATCTAGAGACCTTTACTTCGATCTAGCAGCAATGACTTACACTAGCGGTTTTGTTTTGAAATTTCAGAACAATTTCGAAGTGATATTATATGGATTTTGCCAATTCATATTTCTAGTGGTATTTATCATGTCTTACATCTAACAATATATGCTAGCGGATTTAATTTCAATTGGTAACCCTCCCGCTCTAGTCGGGTCCAAGAAAATCGATAATGGTGGCACTTTAGTAAACAGGTGATAAACAAAACCGCATGCGGATCGGTTTGGTGTATCGGTATTATGGTAAGTTGGCTACCTACTATTGTTTATACGATATAGTAAGTAATGATAAGTAAATTATTATATATTCTATATAAAACAAAAACAAAATTCATGCAAAGCAAGCGAAACAGAGAGAGAGAGAGAGAGAGAATGCAGAAACTGAACTGAAGAAAGAGTGAAAAAGATATAATCATACAGAAATATTACAAGCAAATAAATGAAATAGAGGGATTAGATAGAGAAAATAATAATGAGAAATACATAATACGGATGAGGAAGAGGGAAAGCGAGCGAGCCAGAGAGAGAGAGAGAGAGATTAGAGAAAATAGAGAGATTGCAAGCATTTTATAGCGTATTATTTGCAGGCGTTCAGTATATTTCTTACGGTAATACAAACAATGAAAGATTGAATATTTGTGCTTGGCATTATATGATTGTGGGGAACAGATGTAGGCCTACCGTATATATTATTTTTTCATATATATATGATACATATGTAACATTGTTATATTATCACGACGCTCTCTCTCTCTCTTGTCTCTTCCTCTCTGGGTCGGTTACCTATAGCCTACATTTATAATTGCATGTGACCTTGAAATTGCTTGAGAGTTTGATTGCAAGCATTTTATAGCTTATTATTTGCAGGCGTTCAGTAAATTTCTTACGGTAATACAAACAACCAAACCACGAAAGATTGAATATTTGTGCTGCACATCCCTCATACGAAATACCATTCCCACCGTATAGAGAGAATACAGAAACTGAACTGAAGACAGAGTGAAAAAGATATAATAATACAGAAATATTACAAGCAAATAAATTAAATAGAGGGATTAGTTAGAGAAAATAATAATGAGAAATACATAATACGGATGAGAAAGGGAGCACAATAGAGGGAAAGCGAGCGAGCCAGAGAGACAGACAGACAGGAGGAGTGAGAGAGATTAGAGAAAATAATAATGAGAATTACATATACGGATGAGGAAGAGAGAGAGAGGGAAAGCGAGCAAGCCAGAGAGAGAGAGAAAGAGAAACAGACAGACAGACAGGAGAGAGAGAGAGAGAGAATACAGAAATAAGGAGAAATAAGAGAAAAATAAGACCGATTACCGAAGGAATACTAGACGCGCGAGAGGCCGAAGTCAGGCCAAAGCGAACGCAACCGAACGCGCCTGGGAATTAGACCAAAAAGTACCTCCTCTTCCTCACCTCTTCCCACCCTCCACACTCATTCATAACATCCATTCATAGACTTATATGGGGAGACGAAGAGTTGCTCTTTCCAAAAATGATCATTTCGTTCGCATTGGAGCCATAGTAACGGCGCTAGGGCGAGTGAAATTGAGCGAATATTTCGGGATTATGCCCGCTGAGCGGTACAGTGTAAAATACCTGACCACCCGCTAAATAAGGGTTAAGGAAGCCATACTGGCGATCTGAGAAAAGATTATGAGAAGAGAAATGCTTAAGAAATTTGGAAGCAAGAATAGTTTCAAAAACATTAGAAATACAAGAGATGAGAGCAATTGGACGATAGTTGGAGGGTTGAGAGCGGTCACCCTTCTTTGGGACAGGTTGAATGTGAGCAAACTTCCAGCATGAAGGGAAGACGTTAGAGGATAGACAGAGACGAAAGAGTTTGCCTAGGCAGGGAGTCAGCACGGAAGCACAGTTTTTGAGAACAAAAGGAGGAACACCGTCTGGACCGTACGCCTTATTAGTGTTAAGCCCAGAGAGGGTAGAAAGTACATCTTTAGAAGAGATTAGGATATTAGGCATAAGTAAGAGAGAGGAGGGCGGAGAGGGAGGAATAGCACCGGAATCATCCAAGGTGGAGTTTCTAGCAAAAGTTTGAGCGAAGAGTTTAGCTTTGTCAGAGGAAGAAGTGATGGTTGTGCCATCAGAGTGGGAAAGGGGAGGGAAAGACGAGCAAGATAAATTGTTGGAGAGGTTTTTGGCTAGATGCCAGAAAGCTTGGGAAGAGCTAGAGTTGGATAGTTCAGTGCATTTATTATTGATGAAAGAGTGTTTGGCAAGTCGAAGAACAGATATGGCTTGATTCCGGGCAGAAACATAGGATGAATGAGAGTCTTGAGTTTTAAGGCGTCGGTACCGTTTGAATGCTTCCTCCTTATTGCGGACAGCAGTAGAACAGGCGTGAGTAAACCAAGATTTTTTAGCATTAGTCTGAGAGAAGGAGAATGGAATGTATGCTTCCATGCCCGATAGGATTACCTCGGTAATGCATTCAGCACTCTCCGAGGGTCCCCGGCCTCGGAAGCATAAATCATTCCATGGGAAATCAAAGAAGTACTGCCGGAGAGCCTCCCAGTCGGCAGCGCCAAAGTGCCACAAGCGCCGCCGGCTAGGAGGAATGGGTGGCCGTACTGGAGAGATAGGACAGGTGACAGAGATAAGTTTATGGTCGGAGGAGCCCAGAGGAGCCCAGAGGAGAGAAAAGATCGACAGTATAAGAAGAAGGGTTAGAAGTTAGAAACAAGTCAAGAATGTAGGGCCGATCTCAGATGCGATCCGGGATACGGGTGGGTTGCTGAACTAACTGCTCTAGGTAATTTATGATAGAAAAGACGTAGGCTTGTTCACCAGGTGGATCAGTAGTGTGAGAGGAGAGCCATTGGCGGTGGTGAACGTTGAAATCTCCTAAGATGGAGATTTCTGAGAAAGGAGAAATGGATAGAATGTGTTCCACTGTAGAGTTTAGATAGTCAAAGAATTTGGGAAAGTTGGTAGAGTTAGGGGAAATATAGACAGCACAGAAATATTTAGTAAGAGAATGACAGGAAAGTTTGAGCCATAAAGTTGAGAATTCAGAGGAGTCGAAATCGGGAACACGAGAGCAAGTGAGTTTGTTGCGCACATATGCACAACATTCGCCTTTGGCTTTGAAACTAGGATAGAGAAAGTAGGAGGATACAGAGAAGGGGCTGCTGGATGTTGCTACAGACACCTGAGTTTCGGTGAGGAAGAGAAGATCATTTGTGCCTCGAATCACAATACACTCGGCTACACCATCACGACGCTCTCATCGACGCCATGACTGACTGACAGATAAGCATAATATTCATGTCCATTCCCATGTAATAATTTGTTCTTTCTTTAACCCTTAATTAGCGGCTCACCACATAAGTCGAGTTAAATAAAGCTGGACTATGTGGCGGCGCTCGACATAGGTCGAGTGGCAATTTCAGCACGTAATGTTGCTGAGAGAGAGAGACAAGTGGTGGCAGGAGACTAGCGAGCGTATGACTGCTCCAGACCACCGCGGCGAACCTACTGACACGAATCTCAGCTCCCTCCTCCCTCTCTCACTCGCTACATACTGAATTATATGGGGAAAGTACCGAATTACATGCTTTTTGCACTCGCGTTGCACGGTTATTGCAAGAAAACTAGCCATCATAAAAGGATCGTTATGGTGTCATTCGAAAGCTCTGTTTATGCCCTTTCAGGACCGCATAGGCCGCTCGTAAGGTGTTAACTTGACTCGAGTCTCGGGACCGAAGTCTCGTTCCCCATTGTCCACCGCCATATTGGGTAAAACGTTCTCCCTTGCCTCATTGCCACGTGGAACTATTGGTGAGTTAATTCCTGACTAATATTAACCCTTATAACCTTACCCTATATATAAATTTATTACGTGAGAACTTTGGATATAAATTAGCTTGTTTCAGAGTGAATTCAATTTAGATATGGAGTAGTTTTCATTTAGATTGATTTATTTGATTCATTATAGCTTAGTAATATTTATCTTCCATTGATAGTTTAGCACATTGTGGTCCTTCGAACCAGATCAACATGTGTCTTAGTCAGTGCCTCGCTGGGTGTACCTAGCGAGTATGTAGGTGAAGCATCAGGTGTCATAGGCGCTACACTGACGAGTGTTTTAGTCACGGCCACGCTGGGTGCATCAAGCCAGTGTACAGGTGTAGGTGGTGGGTCAGGTAGGTTGGATTCCTTTCCCTTGTTAGGTGTACTAAACGAGCGATTGTTCTGAGTAGGTTAGCTACTGAACAACCGTTCCAGCCGCTACTGTATCTTTCATCATCTCCTGCTGGTCCGGGATGATCAGGCAAGAGGGTCCTTGGTGGTCATCTTCTTCTTCAGTACCTTAGGCCCTTTTCTTTCTGGACTGACAACTAGAGGAAAAATCTTGGGCAAAATGACAGGTATAATGGGCTGGGGGTCAGGGACAAAATGGTGGCTGGGTGATGAGTTGCGTTTTCTTTGAGAATCGTTGGCCAGGATCAAATATTTTCGGTGAGGGTCTTGTTCATCTTCTTGATGTCTCACAATTATGGCTGCTAGGCATCCTGGAGCTTTGGAAGAGGTGGAATCTGGCATCATACTTCACTCGGTTGTGTAGAACATCATGACCCCATGGCTCCAGCGCTTGAGCTGGTGGGCATAAGGTGTCGGAGAGTTAAATACTAATGTTCGGTGGCTTCGGAGGGTATGCCATCTCTGATGGTGTCGGTGCGGGTACTGGGGTGTGGATACCACTTAAAGGTTTCTATTATTTACCCTGAGTGGTAAACTCTCCATATGCATCTTTCTATACTAAACCCGAACTCATATACGATGCATAGCTACCAACAAATGTTTGTGGACTCTTCCGATTGTCTCTATGCAAATATATTGATTTAGATTTATATTGATATCAAATCAGCTATATGTTAATTAATACATACTGGTAATACATATCTAAATATATATAGATGATTTTATCTGAACATTAATATGATTGGATATTGTTGCATAAAGACAATTGCCAAGACCTCATGAACTCATGTCAGAAGCACATCTTGCTAAGGTGTCCAGATGGTCTTGGGTCAGGAATCTGGCAGGAATGTTGATGTAGCAGTGTGACTGTCGATGGTGATAGGAGGACTTGTGACCTGTGACCTGAAGCTTTTGGTTAAGTGGTGTTGTGTGGATGCAAAGACACAATGTGCTAATCATAGTCTGGAAGGGGTTACTGACTGTCTGCCTGATATAGTGAAAGTTATGATTGTTGGGGGAGAATTGTGGGTGCTTTGTGTGGGTGGTCGGCGAGATGCAGGACGGGGATGTCCTACCTGCCCACTTACTATCCATATCACCTTTACCTGCTATACCGGATCCACAAGACCTAGTAAAGACCGAACCATGGACACCTTCCTGCCCACAAACCACAGACCATCAAGAATAGTGAAAACTGGATGCAAGCTCCTTCAATGCGGAATAGAGTTGGGGTGTCACACTTGATATGGGAAATGATCAAGGCATCAACACGGAATACATTTAACAAATCTTCACTACGAAATACGAATGGAGGAGTGGTAATAACTACTGCCACATCCCCTGCATACTCCATATGTAATACAATTGAGGCATCAACACGGAATGTGGTTGACAATGAAACACAGAATACGTTCAATCCTTCAGAGAGCAACCCAAAACAGCCGCCTCCACCAGCATAAGATGAGAAGATAAGAAGAAACCTGACGATGGCAATAGACATATCCCTTTCTGACCTCCTTCCACCCCTGCGAAAGTAAAGATACCCCTAGTCCCTTTCCGTGTCACCTCTGGCAAAAATATAAGCTGTTATTTGTTACTTGATCCCTCTTAAGGTAAAGAAATAAGACTATTAGTATGTACTGGCTGGTTTGATTTCGGTAGCTGTGGACCCATAACTCTAGTGGAGGTATTTAACTTAGAAAATAAATTCAGAGGACAACTTAAGGGTTCTTTTAATGAAATAACAGAGCAGTATGTAAAAGAAATATTACACTTACAATAAATACTAGCCTTATAATTTAGAGGTTACAGAGATTTAAATTCAAAGTAGAACCTGAAAAGGAGAATGAACATACAAGTGTATAAATGAATGAAAGGAAGAGCATGGTAATGAATGGTGTAGAGGCAGATTATCGGGAATTTAGATAAAGGTTAAATTACATATCACTGGTACATGAAATATCCCAACAAATAGTTATATTATAATTACCAACGACGTAGTCGTTGATAGGTGTAATCCAGTCCCCCACAGGCGGCTAGTTCAATTGCATGACATGTAGGAATGTTCACATAATACAATATCGATACAATGAACTTAGCTTAGAGGACTGGTGATGTAGGACTGTTGTTATAAATTAGTATTTGTAGCACATGGTGAACTGTGGGTTGAGTCAGGGCCGGGGAGGAGATGTTGACTGTACGGTGTTGATTGAGAGACTAAAGGGCCGGCCTCCGATCGCTTCGCGAAATTACATATGGCTGCCGGCTCATAATAATTATAACCCATAACTTGGTTTCATAATACATCTAGAGCTGATGTAGATATTTATACATTACAGTTAATATTTAACCTAACTTAAGAATAAACTACAATACACAAAGAACCAGCCGAAATCGTACAAGCGATACGATACCGCCAAATTCAAATGTCCTATTGGACCAAAACCTGTCGGGATCATTACCCTATTCCCGACATATTGGCCGCCACCAAAAATGATATACAGGAACAAAAAAAGGACATCGAAGTCAAAGATCACCTTGTTGGATCTTTGATCTCCAAAGATCCACGGAACTCATAGCCGTCCTCCTTTTGGGACGAGCGCCACCTGAAGCCTGAGGAGGATCATCCTTCTCATCATCTGCTGCCCCACCTTGAGGAGCACTGTCACCAGCACTCTCCCGCGGAGGGGTATCAGTAGAGACGCCAGGATAATCCGGCAGTTCTACATCCTGCTCCAAGGGATATAACCTCACGACTGGGCGAGTAGTAACCCCAGTCGAAGTTCGTATTTTAGCAACCCTTATAAGACCATCAATGCCCTGGAACAAATCGATAATCCTCCCAAGCTTCCAAAATAACCTAGGACGCTCATCATGAATAAGGACGATATCCCCGATACGAGGCCATCGTTGATTCGTCCCTTTGATCTTATGAGAGTGACGCTCGCGAAGAGACAGCAAATATTCTTGGGTCCACCGTTTCCATAGATCGTCGGACACCTTGTTTACATACTGGAAGCGACGACGTGTGGCGTCAGCATTGCCGAACGTAGGGTCATGCAGATCTTCGTCATTTACGGGCGATCTAGGAAAGGTATTAAGGGTTCGTCCACGTGTCATCATGGAAGGCGAAATGGGTAAGAGGTCATCAACATCTGCCGAGGTATAGGTCAAGGGCCTGTCGTTGACTAACATCTCAATCTCTATTAAGATGGTTTGCAACTCCCGTCTGGTCACCAGTGCCCTTCCTAATACCTTCTTCAAGGCAGATTTGACGATACCGATTGTTCTCTCCCAAATCGCCCCGAACCATGGTGCACGTGCTGGTATAAATCTCCATTGACAACCCTTTCCAGTGAGGGTAGCCACAACCTGCGGGTCATCCATTAAACTCTGGAGATATTTAGAGGCCCCGACAAAACAAGTCGCATTATCGCTCATAATAATTTGAGGGAAACCATTGCGGCCTGCAAAGCGTCTTAGAGTATGCAAAAACCCCTCACTGGATAAGTCGTCAATCAATTCAATATGAATCGCTCTGGTTACCGCACATGTGAATAGGACGGCATATACCTTTATGATAGTACCGGGCGATTCCCTAACATGAATCGCTCCGGTGTAGTCCACCCCGGTTACCTGAAATGGTTCAGTCCTTTGTACCCTGAACTCAGGTAAGGGAGGTAGATCAACTGGGGAGTAAGGCTTACCCTGTAATCTTTTACAGATCGTACAGCTATTGTGGATCCCTTTAATTGCTTGTCGCATCTTAGGGATCCACCAACGTTGTCGCATATACGCCAGAACATAATTTACGCCAAAATGTAGGCAGGTCCGATGGCATTGGCGAATCAACAGTTTGGTAATCAAATGAGAGGAGCTAAGGAGGACAGGATATTTCGCAGAATCAATAATGTCCGCCTTTTGTATCCTGCCTCTACACTTAATTATGCCTCCTTCCATATATAATCCTAGCTGCCTCATTAAGTTAGAGGGTTTGGCCTTTGACTCCTTGCTCAGGATTTGATGTTCAGTAGGATAAGATTCCTTTTGTACTAAACATATTAGTTTTGCTTCTGCTGATCTCAATTCATGGAGTCTGATATGCTTCGAATCTTTACTAAGGAAAGACCCGTGAGCCCGACTTCTCATGTTGTTAATGAAACGGTATATCCATGCAAATACCCGTATTACTTGATCATAGCTGCCGTAACGTTCCCACTCTACCAACTTGTTATCCTGATGTGTAGTACTCACATTCGAACTACTTAACACATCATCTTGGGGCCGACTTGAAGGATCAGATATGTAATCCCTGAAATCCTGAGGCCACTCAGTTGGAGATGTAAGCCATGGAGGTCCATGCCACCAAATAGAGGAAGACATCAACTGCTGTGCCGAGATCCCCCGGGAAATTATGTCACTGGGGTTATCCCTGGTGCTCACATAGCGAAATGTAGCTGTAGGAACTAAGTTATGAATCTCATCAGTGCGATTAGAAACATAAACAGGTAACACTTTCTGGCTGTGTACCCAAGAAAGCGCTATTTGACTGTCGCTCCAGACATAGACGTTATTAATCTGTAGTATGTCTGTATAAGCATCCAGTGTAAACTTTATTAGACGAGCAGACAGAAGCAATGCAGTAAGTTCTAATTTAGGAACTGTAATCTTCTTTATAGGGGCTACTTTGGCCTTCGCTATAGCCAGCGTCGCTTCACTACCATTGCATATGTATATGGCAGTACCGTACGCACTATTACTAGCATCAGAAAAGGCATGTAGATCCACCTGTTGACCACTAATAACCTGACGATTAAGTTGGACCGTGCAACATGTGGAAAGGTCCGACCGAATCAACCGCCAAGTATCTTGTAACTCAGTCGGGAGGGGCGTGTCCCATTCTAGTTTTAGCCGCCATAGTTGCTGTAAAAACATACGAGCACGGATTGATACAGGCAGCAAAAAACCTAGGGGATCAAACAACCTCGCTGACAAGCTTAAGTAGTTTCGCTTGGTCATAAGCTCACTGCCGCATGGGGTGTGACAGAAGGATATACAATCTGTGGTAGTGTCCCATTTGTGGCCTAAAAACTTCACCTCACTATTCTCAGTAGCCACACCGTCAGAAGCAAATTGACCTTTCAAAAGATCACTATTAGTGGCCCATTCTCTTAAGTATAAATGAGCCTTGGCAAACATATCACGGATCTCCCAGCATCTCTTGAGCAATAAATCTTCATTGTCTCCGGTGCCTTGAAGATTGTCCACATAGATCCCCTGCTTGATCTCATTCTTGAAGACAGGATCTAGTCCAGCCTCCTCAAGATGACGCAAGATAGTAGCGTTGAGAAGGAACTGGGAACAGGTCGCCCCAAATAAGACGACTCTGAACCTGTAGACCAGGTACTCCGAATCTAGATCCATTGGGTCCCGTGGCCATAAAAATCTTGTCGAGTCCCTGTCTTCACGATGGAGTTGAAGCATCAGGAAGGCCTTCTCAATATCGGCGACCCATGCAAACTTATGACATCTGAAGCGCAACAGAATTTGCACTAGATCAGAGACCAGGGACGGACCCGTGTACAGACAATCATTCAGGCTATAGGAGCGATCACTGGATTTAGCAGAGCAGTCATACACAATACGAACAGGAGTGGTGGAACTGTCCTTTTTAATCCCATGGTGAGCAAGGTAATGGATGTTATCCCCATACTCACTGAGATCTACTCTCTCCACAAATCCACGTTGTACCTGCTCGGCCAAAACTGCCGCATAAGTCTCGCAATAACTTGGATCCTTGACAAACTGCTTCTGAAGCCCACGCAACCTACCAAGTGCTAGATGGAAATTAGTAGGTAATTTACTCTTGTTATCATTCCAAGGGAGCCTTACCACATACTGACCTCTGCCAGAGTCATACGTTACAGTCTCTTCATACGAGCTTAACGCTAGCTTGGACTCACGATCAAGTTCATGTGGGTCAATTCCAATATTGTCCAAGTCCCATAGCTTATCTATATCAGTACATGTATTATCAGGCACATTTGGCCGAATATATTTATCTATGGGCTTACTGCTACCTTGAGGACCGTAACCACCTCCACCTGTGTGTCTTTAGAGGAAGTGGCATAGGATCCAGAAATGGCATACCCTTGGATCGTGGGGAGCATTATAAGCTTATCTACCCGCCGATATCCAGGGTGAACCAGGTCGTAGTAATAATCAGCTCCGACCAGTAGCATAATACCATTGTTAGCAGAGAGTTGATCATCAGCCAGTTTATACCCCTTGCTTCTGAGATATTTCAAATGTGGTTGAATCTCTGATGCTATATAGAAACTGGGTAGTGTGTCGACCACAACAGCCTTGATGGGACATACCTTTTTTCTATAAACATATGAAATCTCCACAATATCATAGTCACTGGAATCTATTTCACCAGTGAAACCATGGAGACGCAAATTCTCTTGACCCTTGCTGGTACACTTGAGCTGGGGTAATGATGACCGCAGAACGAATGACCTCTGTGAGCACTGGTCAAGTAAGGTGCGCGTCATTATAGTATTATTATTACTCCCCACTACTGGCAGCATCATAGTAGGAAGCTATTGACATTCTCGAGAAGCAATGGACATGGTAGATACTTTATCACCCTCGCTCTTACTTTTCTCATGTGACTCTTTGGGGCTTCTCCCCTTTTTTTTGCCGTCGTGCCGATCAGACTGGGTGCAAAGGGAAAACCAATGTTTCCCCTTGCAATACTTACAAGGTTTGATGTAGGAATTGGTGCAGGTACTGTTGAAGTGGTCTCTTGCCAGACAGCTGGTACATAACTTAAGCGATTTAGCCTTGCTAATCTTCTGGGCAGCCTTAGGATACTTAGGACACTGATACCACAGATGACCGTGAACACTGCACAACTTACAACCTAATGATATTGGCCTTTTCTGTTTAGGAGAAGTCTGTACCGGGAAAGCTGCAGTAGATGGCGACATCTCCACTTGTCGGTAGTGTCCAGTACTCTCCATATTGAAGACTTCAGTCTGGTACAGCTGCACCAACGCTTCCAAGTTTAGTGGAGAGTCGCTTAGTTGTCGTCTTAAGATTTCCTTTAGGGGAGAGGGTATCTTATTCAAGATATTCACACTAAATATCTCCTCCTTGGTGACGGCCATTGTCTCCATAGATCGGAGGAGGCTCTCAAAGGAGGCATAGTACTCCTTTAGGTCCGCCACATCATAGGATGGAGGATCTAGTGTGAAGAATTTGGTAATTAAAGCGGTCTTGATGACTTCCACTCTCCCGTAAGTTCTCTTCAGCAACTCCACTGCAGACTCGTAGCTGTTAGCTTCTAGCTTGTACCCATCGACTAACTTCAATGCCTCCCCTTTCAATTGACCACGGAGATATGTGAACCTTTGGATGGATGTGAGTGTTTTATGATGATGGATGGAACACTCAAAAATATCCCAAAATCCAGTCCAGGTAGCCGAATCCCCGGAAAAGGTAGGCAAAGTAAGCTTCGGCAGGTTAAAACCAGTCGCCTTTGGTGTACCGGTATCCTTAACAGAGGTTGATTCTTGGGTGGAAGATAGTCTGGCTAAGGCTGTATTAACGTCCTCAAAGTACTCAAAATCTGCCGACATTTCTTCTTCCACATCGTCAGTAACTGTCAATAAACCATATACCTGCTGAGAATAACTATCATAAGTAGCTAGCGATTTAGTAACTGTAGCAATTTTACCTTTTATCTGATCAGCCGTGGCACTTATTCAAAATTCATCAAGATCTCTTAAACCTCTATTTAAACTTCCCTTCATCCCTCCCTTAAGAATATTAAGTTTCTTCAAATCTATCATCGTTAAGGTTTAATTTTTAAGCAACTTAAACTACAATGAGGTCAGACTACAAACCGTTAATCGCTTAGGAATCAACAGCGGCAAACTCCCATTACTTAAGAAATTTACTCAAAAGGAATTACATAATACCTACAGTCCCCTTAATATAAACTAACGAAAGGAAATTATCTGACTAGACAACAACATAAAGTACACTGGGGCTATATATGAGGAGACCGACTACTGCGACGCAAGATAGTCCCTTACCATCTTAATGACCTGGGCCAACAAACGATCACTGCCTTCATTGGTGAGGTGGACGCCGTCCTCGGACATATACTGGCTCCCAAAACTATATGGGGAGAATCGACCACCAAGGTGCTTGTATTTCCTCTTGAGGAGAGCATTGACCGAGTTCTTCACCTTGTGGTATTCGCCTGCCGGTATACCCCGAGGAGACTCCCTCTGCTCTAATCCCAATACAAGACAGCGGCCATTCGTGGATGCCTCAATCTCATAGGTCAACTCCTGGATCTTAGCCGCGAGCTCCTGCGGGACTACCCCAGAGACGATGTCGTTACCGCCTAACACTAATACAGTGATCTCGGGCCTTAGGCTCAAAAGACCATCCCAGGCTGGTTGGTACCTGATATTATCGAGAGTGGCTCCTGGGGCACTAAACACCCTCACAACAAAACCCGGGTCATAAAACTCTCGGCGGGAAACCCCTAGGCGACCAACATAACTGTGGCCTAATATACCCACCACTTTCCCAGGGCTCTGATTGTATGAGGAGGTTGGTGTAAAATTCACCCCAATGCTACTTCCCGACGCAGCTGTGGGATGGTTCCTTTGAGCCATGATGTATTGACAAAAGAATTAAATACTAAATCCATTAAAGGAAAGGGTAAGGTGAAGCACTAATTATTGTAAGCCCTTTATAGGTAAGCCTAGTTGGTTAAGCTACAATCATGAGGTCTGACTATTAACCGTCAATCGCTTAGGAATTAACAAAGACCGACACTCATGACCGCCACTTTAAGCAACTAGGCCTAGGCTATTATGAAATTTAAATATAAAAGGTCACATGAGAACCCTCCCCACTAGCAAAATTAATAACGAGTCCCACAATGACACAACACAACTAACACCACAGGCACACCACCAAAGCGAAATGAAAAGCCACCACAGATACCTGCAGGCCTAGACTGCCTAGCCTAGCCTATGAGCGCGAAATGGCGCCCGCCAAAATTACTCCAACCCCAATCTCCAGCCCAGCTAACCCACCAAAAAAACGCCAAGGATCACACGCCCAAAAAACTGGAAACCAGTCCCAAAAAAGATAGAGACGGTGCCTAAATGGTAAAAAACACGGGGGAAGAAGCTGGGTCTAAACTAGGGAAATGGCAGTCGGCCAACAACGCGCGAGGCGGCAGCCATTTGTAAGCCCACAAGCGTCAAGGAAGCAAACAAAACGGTACTACGGTATGGAAGCTTTAGGGCACGAAGGACCAATATTTATCGGGAATTTAGATAAAGGTTAAATTACATATCACTGGTACATGAAATATCCCAACAAATAGTTATATTATAATTACCAACGACGTAGTCGTTGATAGGTGTAATCCAGTCCCCCACAGGCGGCTAGTTCAATTGCATGACATGTAGGAATGTTCACATAATACAATATCGATACAATGAACTTAGCTTAGAGGACTGGTGATGTAGGACTGTTGTTATAAATGAGTATTTGTAGCACATGGTGAACTGTGGGTTGAGTCAGGGCCGGGGGAGGAGATGTTGACTGTACGGTGTTGATTGAGAGACTAAAGGGCCGGCCTCCGATCGCTTCGCGAAATTACATATGGCTGCCGGCTCATAATAATTATAACCCATAACTTGGTTTCATAATACATCTAGAGCTGATATAGATATTTATACATTACAGTTAATATTTAACCTAACTTAAGAATAAACTACAATACACAAAGAACCAGCCGAAATCGTACAAGCGATACGATACCGCCAAATTCAAATGTCCTATTGGACCAAAACCTGTCGGGATCATTACCCTATTCCCGACACAGATGTTGCATTTAAGAATAGCTTTAAAGTGATAGTTGTATCTACCGATCAAGGCAGAATCGTCTGATGATGTAGTATGATGTATAATTATCTCTGACAGGAGTAGCAAGGAGAGAGTGTTTGTCCTACTTATTTATTATTTAAGTCGGGACTAAAAGAGACCTTTAAGGGACGATCATTATATAAAATAATAAGTCCTCAGGCAAGTTCTATATGTTTCCCTGGTATGGTAGGGAGTCGTTCGTTAAGGTCAGGGGTACAAGATCTACAGAGACCAGGATCGTCACGATCCTAGTTTCTGTGTATAGTCACAAGGTGTTGCGGCTGGACTGTATGAGGCGGCTCTGTCGTCTGCTGCTGCTGTGATTTTTCTCCCATCATTACCCTTGGGAAGCACCAGTGAGGTCTTTGGCAGCACCTGAGAGCGGGTATTTGGACCTCTTCAAAGAGATAGGTCTTTGGGAGCACCTTTATATCGAGCTTGGGAGAAGAGATTAAGGGGTGTGTAACTACCGAATGATTCCTTATTTGTCTTGCTCCTCTAGCTGGTCTTCAGTGTCTGGGTTTACAAGGGCGACTTCTCTCACAGGGTATAAGGTGGATTTGTGCCGTTTTAGCCCCAAAACAGGCGGCACCTTTGATGGTGTCACCTGACTTCCTGAGTCAGATAGCGCAGGTGGCGTGACGTCATTGGGGGCAGGACGGGGCTCCAGGTCTTCTAGAGAATGTTGGTGGAGGGCAGACTACCTGTTTTTTCTTCTCTGTCATTTTGGTGCGTGCCTTTTCTTTCCTTGGTGTGGGTGCGTGTGGCTTCTTAGTTGCTGATATCATTGCAGCTTTCTCGATTTTTGTTGCCCTGATTGTTGTGAGCAATGTTGGTGGTGTTGCAGTCACTCTTCTTTGGGATGTGGGCGTAACACACATGCTATCCCTTTGCCATCTTTCTGAATACACTTGTATCTTAAAGTTACATTTACAACTTTGTTAACATTGACTTAGATATATTTATATTTAATTACCAAAGAAGCCTCCAACACACCACTCGCTACGCACCTAAACATTTAATTTAACTCTCACACTCACCAAAGCTAAGTCTATATTTCTCACAGGTTATATCCTGATAGTGTATGTACGTATGTCCAATGTCATTCATTGCCATTCACTGAAATATATTTGCCAAAATTAAATTATCACTTGTGGACGTATGTGTAGGGAGGAGGCTGTGGATAGCCAACACCTTCTTCCGACACAGAATGATAAACAGGTACACATGGAAAGTGGTGTGGAAGAGGAGGGATGGGACAGTGGAGAAACGAAAGGCACTGATTGATTACATATGTGTGGATGAGCGAATGAAGAATTCTGTGCTGGATGCTAGAGTGTATAGGGTAATTTGAGTGGGGGTCTGTCGGACCATTATGTAGTAGAAGCTAAAATTAGGATACAAAATAAGTGGGTGAGGAGAGCTGGAGGGAGGCAAAAGGAAGGTGGAGTGGCAAAGAGGGTGGAAAGATTGCAGGAGGAGGAGATCAAGGAAGAGTTCAAGAGAGCAGTAGAGAAACGACTAGGTAGGTTTGACTTGAAGGATATGGAGGAAGTGGAGGAGATGAACAAAGTGTTTAACCCTTATTTAGCGGCGAGCAACATAAGTCGAGTTAAATAAAGCTGGACTATGTGGCGGCGCTCGACATAGGTCGAGTGGCAATTTCAGCACGTAATGTGGCTGAGAGAGAGAGACAAGTGGTGGCAGGAGACTAGCGAGCGTATGACTGCTCCAGACCACCGCGGCGAACCTACTGACACAAATCTCAGCTCCCTCCTCCCTCTCTCACTCGCTACATACTCAATTATGTACTGAAAGTACCGAATTACCTGCTTTTTGCACTCGCGTTGCACGGTTATTGCAAGAAAACTATCCATCATACAAGGATCGTTATGGTGTCATTCGAAAGCTCTGTTTATGCCCTTTCAGGGATAGTTACTTGTTTTACGTTCTGGGTCTTATTTAGGCATGAAAATGATCACGTAAACAGCCCTATTTTGGCTAAAAACACCCCGCTGTGCGGTACACATAAATAAACCGCATAGGCCGCTCGTAAGGTGTTAAGGAAGAGATATGTGCAGCATGTGAGGAAGTGTGTGAAGTAAGGAGAAAAAGGAGGGGAGTGAAGGCTACAGCGTGGTGGACTGAAGAGGTAAAAATAGCTGTTGAAGACAAGAAGAAAGTGTATAGAGAGAGGTTGGGTAGTAGAGGGAATGATGATTTGGAGAGATAGAAAAGGGCGAGGTACTTGGAGCAAAAGAGAGTAGTGAAGGAAAGTAAGAGAAGAGCAGATGAGGAATTTGTTAGGAATCTCAGTGTAAAATGGAGGGAGTGTGAAAACTGTTCTGGAAAGAGGTTAAGTAAGTTAAAGAGGGTAGCAAGGGAAATAGTAAGGGTGTGAAAGATAAGAATGGGCGAGTGATAGCCGAAACGCAAAAGAGAGTCGAAAGATGGAGGGAGTACTTCAACGAATTGCTAAATGTAAGGAATGAAGCAGCAGCAAACATAGTTTGATGGGGTATGGGAGGGAGAAGAAGAGTAGTAGCGGAGGAGGAGGTCGGGATCAGGAGGATAGAAGTGTGTGAAGCCATGAAAAGAGTGATGATGGGGAAAGCATCAGGAATAGATGCAGTGTGTGGGGAAATGCTGAGGTATTGTGGTAAAATAGTGATTGAATGGATATGGAAAATGTGTAAACTAGCATGGGAGAAGGGGAGTGCACCTGATGACTGGAAGACAGGCATAATAGTCCCTCCCCCCCCCCCCCATATAAGGGTAAAGGGGAAAGAGGAGTGTGGGGTAACCACCGGGTAATATGCCTTCTACTGTAAGTGTAGTAGGGAAGGTGTGCAGTTGGGTAGTGATTGAGAGAGTCAGAGCAAGAACGAAGAAATGGATAGGTGACGAGCAGGGCAGGTTTAGGAAAGGAAGAGGATGTGTAGATCAGATTTTTACCCTGAAATGTGTTGTGGAGAAATATCTGTAGAAGGGACATAAGTTGTATGCTGCCTTTATAGACTTGGATAAGGCCTATGACAGAGTTGATAGAGAAGGTTTGTGGAAAGTACTGAGAATATACTGAGTAAATGGCAAGTTGCTGAAAGCAGTGAAGAGCAAATATGAGGGTGCAAAGGCATCAGTATGTGTGGAGAATGAGCAGAGCAAGTTCATTGATCTGCATGTTGGGTTAAAGCAAGGGTGTGTGATGTCCCCATGTCTGTTCAATATATATATGGATGGAGTCATGAAAGAAATACAAGGAATAGCAGTGGATGTTGGTGTACCTCTGATAAGGGAAGGAAAATGAGTGGAAGTTGCCTGTAGGCCTACTGCTGTTTGCTGATGATACAGTTCTGATGAGCGTAGTGAATGGGAGTTGCAGGGGCTGGTAAGTATGTTTGGAACAGTGTGTGAAAAACGGAATCTGAAGGTAAATCCGGGGAAGAGCAAGGTTATGGTCTTTGAAAGGGGTGCAGCCACAGTGTGAGGTGAGGTTGAACGATCAGGTTATGGAGAATGTAAACTCATTTAAGTATTTGGGCAGCGTGTTGAGTAAAGATGGAGCTATGGATGAAGAAGTGCGGGAGAGGGTGCAACAGGGAAAGAGGGTTGTAGGAACGCTGAAAGCAGTAACAAGAAATAGGGTGGTCAGCATAGAAGTAAAGAAGTCCTTGCATGACAGTGTAGTAATCCCGACATTAACTTGGTGAAGAGACTCAAACCAAGAGTGAGAGTGGTGGATATGAGTTACTTGAGAAGTGCGTGCAGAGTTACATGGAGGGATGGACAGACAAATGAGGAAGTACGAGAGAGGTGTGGTGTTGATGTAGATGTGCTGGAAAGGAACACTTTGAGATGGTTCAGCCACGTGGAACGTATGGGAAGCGAGAGAATGACTAAGAGAGTGTACGAGGGTGAGGTGGAAGGACAGAGAGGGAGAGGTAAACCGAGTGAGAGGTGGAAGGATTGAGTTAAGCATGGTTCACACATACAAGAGTCGGTGCCCGAGTCCAACACGAGTGAGGACATTTTCATATTCGGCAATGACTCGTGTATACTCGTGTGAGTCGTGTTGGTATCGGGGTGTGTCTTGGGGACTCATGACGTGGCCTACAAATTTCAAACCTGCATGAAATTTCTTGTCCCCGTCACGAGTCCGAAGGACACAGGTGACTCTTGTTGACTCCGTGAATCGTGTTGACTCTTGTTGAACTCTGCATAACTCTTTGTGACTCGTGTTGACTCTTGTTACATTCTTGGATGAATCAGGCACCTGCACAATGGGGGCCACTCTTGGGAGCACTCTTTGTGACTCTTATTACACTCTTGTTACACTCTTGTTGACTCGTACCGATTCTTTTTCTTCGCACCCTAGAATTTGACCGTTATTATTCAAATTTCCTCAACTCGTGTTACACTCTTTGTGACTCTTGTTGACTCTCCGTGGCTCGTACTGACTCTTGGATGAACACGTACCGACTCTTGTTGACTCTTGGTGAATCGGGAACAGTGACCTACTCGGGCTGGTTCTTGCCAGAGTCAAGAAGAGTGTCACCCATCGTTCACTTGTGCTGGACTCGGGCACCGACTCTTGTATGTGTGAACCATGCTTTAAGAAGTATATGAGTGAAGGCGGTGCTGGATTGTTCTTTATTAATGCATATTTGTTAATTTATTTATATATTTATTTATTATTTTAAGTTTCCTCCCAAGACCTCTATCAAGGTATTAAATTCGACAACCTTATGGGACTAATCATGAAGGAGAAGAGGGTCTAGAAAGAACAAATGTCCCCTTAAAATGTTAGCATGCAATATAGCCAGGTACTTGGCATTTTATTTGCATTTATTTTCTAGTGTGACAATGCAACAATTCGGTAGTTATTTGAGGATATTATATATATCAGCTAAAACCGATGCATACTAACGTATTGAATTTGTTCACCATACTATAAATTTGTCGGCGAACAGTTTTATCGAAAAAAATAGGAATAAGTTATTTTATATAACATATACTACGATTGTTAAGAGGCAGCACTTATATTAACAATGACAAATATTGTTATAAGCCAGTGTACTCTGTGTTAAATAAAGACTCCATACATAAATAATCCATGCAGATGAAGTGTACTTATTACTTGGAGCAAATCCAGCAACATAAATAAAGTGAAGTCATCGTCGTCTGATTGAAGGAATTAATGAACGTATCACATTAATGCAATATGTTCCCATTTCTTTATAATTATATTAATGTAACAGTTAGGAGTTTCATTACGGTGGTTTTGATATGTATTTAAACCTAGTGAACACTATACTGTATTCACACTAGGAAGTATCTTCAGGAGTCAAGGGCTACAAACTACAGTATATTTTGACTTCCACAAACCCTTTCTAAGCAAAGTAAAATAATTGTATGATCCCTGCAATACGATGTCTCCAGTTCTTTTACTAATATTCATTAATGACCTTCTCAATTGTACCTCCAGTCCTATATACTCATATGTTGATGACTACCTTATACTATTCAATTAGTTTTCCACAACGACACAACATGCAATTACTCCAAAGTTCACGTGATTATAGCACGCCTATCCTCTGATCTGTCAACTATCTCCGACTGGGGCAGATAATTATAATCTTGTTATGTTCAATGCTTTCAAAACCCAATATCTCCTATCTACCCGTCACGATCTTCCACATCACTTTCTCTTATTCTTCAACAATACATATATCAACCCTTCATCTTCTCTCAATATTCTTGGCATTTCTTTTTCTCATGAACTTTCTGGGAAAGATCATATTACTACTCTTGCTAAAACAGCTTCCCAGAGGTTAGGCGTCCTCAACCATCTCTGTGGGTTCTTGACCGCAGCACAGCTTTTTGCTCTTTATTGGGGCACAGTGCACCCATGTATCGAGTATTGTTCGCATGTGTGGGGAGGTTCCACCTATACTGCACTTCTCGAAAGGGTAGAGTCAAAAGAATCTCGTCTCATCAACTCACTTCCTGTTATTAATTCCCTACAATCTCTCTCTACATGCCGCAATGTTGCATCTTTCTCGCTCTTCTACCACTATTACAATAATCAACGATCTTCAGAGCTCTCTCAGTATATACCTACTCCCGTACACATGCATCTGCCTTTTAACACACTCCCACTCCTATTATGTCCAACTCTCTAACCCAAGAGTGAACTGATTTCCCCAGTCATTCTTCTACTCAACAAGTTAGCTTTGGAACTCTCTCCCTCAATCTGTCTTACTCTCATCCTATGTTATAAACTGCTACAAGCTTTGTGTATCTAAATATTTGTTTACTCTAATGTACCTTGAATTTGGCTGTCTGTCACTCATTCAACTTTGGGGGAGACATTTATTACAGGCAGCTTTTTCTTTTGTTTCCTTACCTTTCATAGAAAAAAAAACAAAAAAAAAAACAGGACACACACACACAGTCATCCACCCATATCCGCTACACTGTGCAATACTGTGAACCAAGAGTAATTTTACAAGCCACGGGTTTTGTAATTTGGCAATTCATTAGTTACTTGCAGCGGTAAATGGCGAAAATATCATGGTTGATTTTTCCATTGATGTGGTATTGCCCACATTTTTTGTTTTTAAATACATGTCATTATTGATCAGTATAAGAATATGTTTGGATTGATTTTGTGGGTGAAAATTGATATGTGTGTGTGTGTGATACAACTTATAAGTACAAACTAGTTTATAATATCTGATTTATTTGTATAATCAATTGTGTGGCAAATGTTGTTTATGCGTGTGTGATAGGATGTGTCTGCATTTGTACGCGTCTTTGCGTCTGCATGTGTAAATATGTATGTGAGTGTGAGCATGCGTGTGTTGGTGTGTTTTTGCAAGTTAATTTGTTAGTGTATTGGTGTGATGTATAATATGTGGATGTGCAATAGCTTATGATTGCACATATCATCCAAGTACAGGTACTTTATTTATGTCTGATTATGATTCCATGAAGTACTTATACTTCTAGCAAGAAGGACAGATGCTAGAGGAAAAACAGAGAAGGAAGAGTTAGCCTGGGCACTGCAGGGAGTCAGCACAATAGTAGGAACACCATCAGGTTCGTACACCTTAGTATTAACCCTCTTACATATGGATATTCTAAACACATGTTTAGGGCTTTTATGGATTTGGAAACAGCATATAATTGTGTGGATCGTGAAGCAATGTGGAAGGTGTTAAGGATTTCTGAAATTGGAGGAAATTTGTTAAAAGCCGTTATGGTTAATTTAGATAAGTGGACTGTATATTATTGATATTAAATGAGTATTAACCATATAGAAATAATTACCCTTTGATGAACTCCGCTGGTGATTGGAGGATGGCGGAAAATAGGCTAGATGACTTGAAGTGGTTAGTAAAGTAAACAGCGTATGAAAAGAGGCTACAATAGGCTAGGATAGGCTAGATATTTACGTTAAGTTCGTGCTAATTAACAAAGATGATGATGTAGTGACTATATGGAATATGA
>CM064563.1:2429453-2531953 GCA_032716605.1 Paralithodes platypus
TAACGACCTTCTCAACTGCACCTCCATACCCATTGACTCATATGCTGACGACTCTACATTACACTATTCCACCAGCCTTCCACAACATCATTTACAGCAGGAATTCCAAAACTAACATAAGGAGGCCATAAAGTACCCTATCTTCTGAGATCTCTACTATCTCTAATTGGGGCAGAGAAAGCCTTGTTACTTTCAAAACTTCCAAAACTCAATTTCTCCATCTTTCTACTCATCTCCCCCTTCCAGAAAACTATGGCTTACTCTTCAACAACATACAAATTAACCCTTCATCTTTTAGCTTAATATTCTAGGTGTTTCTTTTTCTCCTTCTCTCTCTTGGAAAGGTCATATTACTACTCTTGCTAAAACAGCTTCCCAGAAGCTGGGTTCTTTACCTCTGCGGAGCTTCTAGCTCTGTACAGGAGCACAGTGTGTCCATGTATTGAGTATTGTTCACACGTATGGGGAGGATCCTCTCACACAACTCTTCTAGACAACATAGAAAAGAAAGCCGTCCGTCTCATTAACTCACGTCCACTCACCAATTCTCTGCAGTCTCTCTCTCTTCGCTGCAATGTTGCATCTCTCACTATTCTACCGCTATTGCAATAATCAGTGTTCCTCAGAGCTCCCCCTCCCTTCTCTCACCCACTTTTCGCAGAGCACGTAGCGCCCGTTTTGCAACACAATGCCACCCCTACTCTGTGCAACACTCCAACTCCAGAGTGAAACATTATTCGCAATCTTTCTTCTATTCAACAGCTGAGCTTTCCCTCTTCCTATGACTTAAATTGCTTCAAACTCCGTGTGTCCAGACATTTTGTCTCATACGTCCCTTGATTTTGGCCTTGTCACTCTTTCAACTTTGGGTGATGCACTCGTCACAGGCAGTTTTGCCTTTTGTTTCCCTCACTCACATAGAAAAAAGAAAGAAAAGCAAAGCATATATGAAATGCGGGAAGAATACTACGTTAACAGAAGAAAAAATATAATTGTGCAATAAATAAAATGCTGAACATGGTTAGACTGAAAGAAATTTTCAGTTAATATATAGCAGTGACTCTCCTTATTTGTTATATACTATTACATTTATGTTGATATAATTGTTAAAGGCATTAGCAATAAATGAAAACAAGGCAATCGAAACAAATGATACAGTATTGTTATTAAAGCTGAGAAGACCAGTGTGCCGCTACGCCGCCTACAACAGCAGAACGACAAACAGTGAACAGTGAAGTGCGAGATTGCTCCCTACAGCTAATATATTTATTATGGCACCTACACTTATCGTAACTTACGAAATAACATAGAAAAGTAGATTGTACCTTAACTAAAGAAACTTGACCAGTACGAATTCTCCTTGGCACAAACTAAACTCGAAATGTACAACAAATCCAAAAATAGGTTCTAGTAAACAAAGATGCATTCTCTTAACGCCATTCTCTTAAACCGAGGAACGCAGCATTGATGTTTTTGAAAAGCCTGTGCTTGCCAAATATGTTATATTTTATTATTATTTTCATTGTTGTCTATTGTATATATATCTTTATGTTTGTCAATATGTGTTAGTGTCATTGTATTCCATTATTTTTTTTATTTTTGTTAGTGTTATTGTATGTGTTGCTTTGTGATACTTGCCAAAAATTAATTCAACGTTTTCTTACTGATTGGTAACTGTCCTGGGTTAGTAGAGATAAGTTGACTCCCACCCTTTCTTCTGTATCTGCCGGAAGATGCCTTGGAATACAGACGAAGGCTTGCAGCTCTGTGTTTAATTTTCCTAGCGAGTGCAAGACATATATTTATCACGTGTATTTGTGGTTATTCTCTCTCTCTCTCTCTCGATATATATACATTTTTTTCTTTTTTCTTTAATACATACGAGGTTGAATGAAATGGCAATTTCTGCGTTGGAAATTTTATTATTCATGGTTTCCAGGTCTCTGATGAGTTTTCGCTGGGTGGCAGGAAGTAGATGAATGAGGTTAGCAAAATTCATGGTGGTACAGGGTTACATTAATGTACATGATGATACAGGATATACGATGCGTTTCACTGGACAACCAGCATTATCAAGTAAGGATAGAATGATATAAAAGGTAAACAGGAAGGGTATATATAGAGGGTGGAGGATCAGAGGAGGCGAAAATCAGGGGACAAATGTCTGCTATTGGTGGAGGGGTATTCTAGGAGTGTTAGAGAGAGATCCGTGTCACGCAGGCGCACTGGATGCGGGAAGGTGGTGGTTGGTTGGCGAGGTCGAAGCTGATTGGCTGCGTGTCGAGAGGCTTGGCCTAGGTTGCGTAGTACGTGTGGCGCCGGCAGAAGACGAAGCTGAAGGCGGTAGCGCGGGGGGCTGCGTCAAGGACACCTGGGGGCGAGGGGGATGTTAGGCCCTGTAGGATAGTGTCTTTTGGCAGAAGGAAGGATCAGAAGGTCCAGAGTTTAGTTGTTGATGTTAGGATGTAAGGCTTGGATATATAGCGCTTCGAGTATTGATGATCTCCTTGGGTCACTGTCTTTATCGAGTATGGTGGTGTGTTTCTCTAACTTGTTGCGTGTGAGGTGGGGGTGGTTAGGGGTGAGATAGTGGTCTTTGATGGCTCCAGCCTGAAGGTGAAGAGTTAACCGACGTGAAAGACGAGTCTGTCATGCCAATATAGGAATGAAGTCCACAGTCCTCATAATTACAGGTATGTTGGTAAATGACGTGATCGTCGGTCATCGGGCTCTTTATCGTGGTGGAAGCTGGTTTGTTGCTGAGAACGAGGTTGGAGGTCTTGGGGGATTTGTAATAAATTATTATTTGATTTTGTTTTCCGGGTTGGTTGGGTGGACATGCTTGGAGATTATTTCTTTTATGACGGCCTCGTCATTTTTGTGTTCAGAGGACATAAAATTGCGGTAGAAGATCTTGATTTCATTGGGGGGTCAATGTTGGGAGGGCTTTGGGTGTACCATTTTTCAAGATGGTGGTTGATGGTGCTGGAGACGTCGGAGTTTGAGTATCCGTTATTCACTAAAACTTGAGATAGTCTTTCTAGTTCCTGGTGGGTGTCGGCCCAGGTAGAGCAGTGCGTGAGGGCTCTCCTTACATAAGCGGAGATGGAGGATAGAATATAACAGCGGGGGCATTCACTATCGCCGTTGAGGCATTGTCCTGTGTTATTTGGTTTAGTGTAGACGGTGGTTTTGAACCCATGGTCGTTCAGAGCTACGAGGATGTCGAGGAATGGGAGTTGTCAATTGTTTGATTTTTCAAAGGTGAAGTTAAGTCCGGAGGAGGTCATGAAGCAACGCTAGAGTTCCTGTAGTTCGTGGAGGTCCTTGAATTGCACGAAGATGTTAGGAGAGCCCTCACGCACTGCTCTACCTGGGCCGACACCCACCAGGAACTAGAAAGACTATCTCAAGTTTTAGTGAATAATGGATACTCCAACTCCGACGTCTCCAGCACCATCAACCACCATCTTGAAAAATGGTACACCCAAAGCCCTCCCAACATTGACCCCCCCAATGAAATCAAGATCTTCTACCGCAATTTTATGTCCTCTGAACACAAAAATGACGAGGCCATCATAAAAGAAATAATCTCCAAGCATGTCCACCCAACCAACCCGGAAAACAAAATCAAATTAATAATTTATTACAAATCCCCCAAGACCTCCAACCTCGTTCTCAGCAACAAATCAGCTTCCACCAAGATAAAGAGCCCGATGACCGACGATCACGTCATTTACCAACATACCTGTAATTATGAGGACTGTGGACCTCATTCCTAGATTGGCATGACACAGACTCGTCTTTCACGTCGGTTAACTCTTCACCTTCAGGCTGGAGCCATCAAAGACCACTATCTCACCCCTAACCACCCCCACCTCACACGCAACAAGTTAGAGAAACACACCACCATACTCGATAAAGAAAGTGACCCAAGGAGATTACCAATACTCGAAGCGTTATATATCCAAGCCTTTCATCCTAACATCAACAACCAAACTTCTGGACCTTCAGATCCTTCCTTCTGCCAAAAGGCACTATTCTACAGGGCCTAACGCCCCCCTTCGCCCCCCGGTGCCCTTGACGCAGCCCCCCGCGCTACCTCCTTCAGCTTCGTCTTCTGCCGGCGCCACACGTACTACGCAACTTAGGCCACGCCCCTCGACACGCAGCCAATCAGCTTCGACCTCGCCAACCGACCATCACATTCCCGCATCCAGTGAGCCTGCATGATGCAGATATCTCTCTAACACTCCTAGAATACCCCTCCACCAATAGCAGACATTTGCCCCCTGATTTTCGCCTCCTCTGATCCTCCACCCTCTATACTGTATATACCCTTCCTGTTTACCTTTTATATCATTCTATCCTTACTTGATAATGCTGGTTGCCCAGTGAAACGCGTCGTATGTCCTGTATCATCATGTACATTAATGTAACCCTGTACCACCATGAATTTTGCTAACCTCATTCATCTACTTCCTGCCACCCAGCGAAAACTCATCAGAGACCTGGAAACCTTTAATAATAAAATGTCCAATGCAGAAATTGCCATTTCTTTCAACCTCGTATGTATTAAAGAAAATTTATTACCTGGCTTTACTAATATATATATATATAAAGTGCTATAGTATAGGTTGTATAGTGTAGATGATGGTGAAGGTCAACGAGTGCCGCTCGACTTACCAATGGTTCATAGCACTTTACAACAATCCCTGGGGTCTCAAAATTTTTTTTTAGGCATAGTAAAACAGTGGAGGATCATAAAAGCTTGGAAAACACACACACACACACACACACATAGACACACACACACACACACAATTACCATTACTTTTTCAGAACGCTCCAGCCAGCAATCCCTCAACGACAAACGTAATGAAGCCATACAACTCTTAAATTCTGATCTAAATACTATTTCCAATTGGGGCAGAGAAAACCTTGTTAACTTTAATGCTTCCAAAACCCAATTTCTCCATCTATCTACCCGTCAGGATCTCCCAGCGGAATATCCCTTATTCTTCAACAATACAAAAATCAACCCTTCATCTTCTCTCAATATTCTTGGTGTCTCTTTTTCTTCTGCTCTCATTTGGAAGGACCATATTACCAGCCTTGCTAAGGCAGCCTCCCAGAAGCTGGGTGTGCTCAACCACCTTAGGGGGTTCTTTTCCCCTGCACAGCTTCTTGCTCTGTACAGGGGCATAGTGCGCCCTTGTATTGAGTATTGTTCACATGTGTGGGGAGGTTCCTCTCACACCGCTCTCCTAGACAAGGTTGAAAGGAAGGCCTTTCGTATCATTAACTCCCGTCCACTCACCAACTCTCTGCAATCTCTCTCTCTCCGCCGCAATGTTGCATCTCTCTCGCTATTCTATCGCTACTATAATAATCAGTGTTCCTCAGACCTATCCCAGTGCATACCACCTCCTTTACGTAGGGCACGTGGTACCCGTCTTGCAACTCAATCCCACCCCTACTCTGTGCAATTCTCCAACCCAAGAGTGAAACGTTACTCACAAACTTTCTTCTACTCAACAGCTGAGCTCTGGAACTCTCTCCCAGAATCAGTTTTTCCAGCTTCCTATGACTTAAATTGCTTCAAACTCTGTGTGTCCAGGCATTTTGGCTCGAACGTCCCTTGATTTTGGCCCTGTCACTCTTTCAACTATGGGGGAGGCACTCGCTATAGGCAGTTATGCCTTTTGCCTCCCTCAATCACATAGAAAAAAATATATTTAGATGAATGTATGCCAACTCAGATAATCATATCCATGATCAGACCTAGATTGGAATATGCATCATTAGTATGGTCCCCCCATTTATGAAAACACATCAACAAATTGGAGAAAGTGCAACGAATAGCAACCAAACTGATCCCAGAACTAAAGGACCTACATTACCTTGAAAGACTAGAAAGACTAGGGCTTCCCACGCTAGAGAAGAGAAGGCTTCGAGGAGACCTGATAGCAATGTATAGATGCATGAGAAGATTCGAGTCTCGATAAGGAGGATATTATTAAGCTGGATGATGGAAGAACCAGAGGACATAAGTATAAAATAAGAAAGGAGAAGTGCAAATCAAATGTAAACAAGTTTAGCTTTCCATATAGAACAATAGATAGGTGGAATACCTTAAGTGCAGAGGTTGTAGAAGCAAGAAATATCCACGACTTTAAAAGTAAACTGGATAGTCAATAGGAATTGAGGCAGGACAACACGAGTGCAGCACAATTCCTGTAAACTACAAATAGGTGAATACAAATAGGTGAATACACACACACACACACACACACACACACAAATACACACACCCAAACTTACAGAAAAACAGCGGAAGTTATTGTATTCAAACTCTTTAATAAAAGCTGCTTTACAAACATGACGTCTAAATCTATTTAAAATATTCAAAAGGTATACCACATCAGTTAATGAATGGCTTTAGTTATTTTGAGGCCCCACATAGCAGCACTGGTTGGCAGCATTAAGTGCAAAGAAAGTGGGTGAATGAATACGATAGCAATGAATTGGGAGAGATAAACCTTTTAGTATGACAACACCATTTTGCAGTTAATGAATAGATTATACACATCTGACATAATTGTTATTCACAAGTGTTTGGATGTTGGACTTATTATGAGAGTGGTTTTCACTGGCTACAGACACACCCCAGTCACCAAGATTTAGGGTTGATAGAGAATTCCCTACACACTTGGGCGGCAGCTATCAGGGTGCAAAGGCTGTCGCAGCAGAAGTTAGACATCAGAGAACAGTTCTATAGTTACACACACATACATAGAATATAGACTCTACAGGTATACATTGTTACGACCGGGACTCTTATAAAACAAGGGCTCTTAATCATTGGACTAGAAAGGCACACAGCCACAACGGTAACACTAGATCTAACCCTCGAACTTATAATGCCGGCGCACAAAAACACCTATACCCTCCAGAGTTAAATCTGCGATAGCGGGGTATCCTATAACTCGGTATAAATGCACTACTACTACAGGCTGATGATCTCTGATACAGCCTGATCACAACAACATACAATTACGTTAATAATGTATACAACGAAACAGATAGAGAGCTTAATTAAATCACTGGAATGATTTAATGCAAACAAGAAGAAGGTATAATTAAAGTTACTCTAAACAATAATAAACTGTCACTCCTATATTAAAGAAAGTGAATGAAAGTCCTAAAGCATCGAACAGGAATCTTTTGAAGAAAGTCTGATGCTGCTTAAGATGATCGAATCGGATTTTGAACTGTTATATAAAGCAGGAACAAGATATGACAAGTGTAGGGACATACAGTGTTAACTGGCACGGGAATAACGATAAATGTGCAATAGTATTATCTCCAACAACAAAAGAAGTACTTCCACAGGCAACGCAAAAACCTGCTCGGGTTGTGCAGCTCAACAACAACCAAGGCTTACAATCAACGTGATTAAAAATGCTGCATACATAACATAAGAGCTTATAATCCTAATCGGGTGTCTGCTAGGCGAATAAAGTCTAGCGGGGATGTCGTAGGCTAGGAAACAATGGCTGAGCATGCGGCTCGTAGCCTAGCGAGGTCCTTAAGACTGTACGGCCAAATTACGTTAAATGACGGGGTGCTCTCTTGAGAGATCCAGATCGCTAGTATCTGGTTCTCTCCTGGCGACCCTCTTCAAGTCAAAGCAAAATGAGTTAGCACAGTGTTGGGTGGCAGAGGCAAAAGCCCTCACTCACAACACAGTGCTAAACTCACAAGGTACACAGTCAGAAAGACAACCTAGGCTTCCCACGTATCCGTTGCGATTGTACAAGTTCAACAAAACCTGGTACACATCGGAAATCACATCAATAGCCTTACCCCAGTCTAGCATTAAATAGCCCAGCAGACAACCAAGAAATAGGTAGGGAGACACCGCGAGTGTGTCGAACCTCTACAGACAAAATGTTAACCCCTCCAAAATGTCTAACTAAACATGGAATATCTGAGAGCTTCAGCATATAATACGATGGCCGATATATGAAATCGTGCAGAACCAAAGGGGAGTTATGATGTTAAATTGATTGGAAGAATGAGAGGTAAGAAGTTGAGAGAGAGAGAAAGTGTTCTATAGGTAGAAGTCGGGGACAGGTGGCAAGGGTATGCTGGTCAGGCAAGCTCTGAGCAAGGAAGGCACAAAGGCAGCAGGGAGTGCGGGGGGACCACTTCCCGCCGCGGCAGGAGGGCAGCAAGGCGGCCAGCCACTCAGAGGGCCCGGCCGTGGCATGACGTCACCGAGACAACGTGTAACACTACGCGTACTACCCTCTGCCTCCTGCACTTACTCACTCACACTCTCTAGCTGTATCATTCAGTCTTTTACATTAAACTTATTAACTGATGATATAAAATATAATGCATTGTCACAGACAAAAATAAAGACCACTTCTATACTGCCTGTGGCATGACGATTCACAAGAAAGAAAGTACAACACTGTAGATAGACTGTAGCCCATTTCACTGCCCTGGCGAGCGCTAGTAGCTACCGGGAGGCAATTCTGCCAACGCTGGTAGGCGTCACAACATATCTACGTATACATCATTCCTGTCATTCGTCGTGCTTATGTCAAGATATTGTTCCTGTTCTTGCATAAAGAAGTGGCTGATTTCTTGATCTTTATTATTTCTCATTACCTATAAAGTATTGAAGATGGTGGATGGTGTCGGCGATAAGTCTACAACAGTTACTCTACATGTAACTAGTAATACAACCCAAAATAATAACCTACAGTATCTATGCAAGACAGTCACTAAGATGGTTCTTAAGAGTGTCGACAAAGATACAAATTTGGTTTTAACAACATCCAGTAACTTAAATCTCAGTCAACAATGTACAAATAGTTGTTAAGTATGCAAACAAAATAATTGGCTTTATAGGCAGGTTATTTGATCATAAATTCAAAGATGCAATCCTCACGCCTTACAATTCCTCAGTCCGTCCTATTCTGGAATATTGCGTTCAATCCTGGTGCCCCTACTACCAAATTTTTGTTTGACAGTTGAAAGTTGTTTATCATATTTATTCCTAGTATAAAGAACAAACGATACGAGGAGCGTGTTAAAGGATTAAATATGTTTCCTTAAACCCAGTGCCGATTAAAAGACAACCTATTTTAAGTGTTCAAAATCATCAAAGGCATCGACAACATGAATTGCAATATATACTTTACAATCGACCAATAAAATTACAAGCAGGGAATTGGTTGCAAAACCATTGGAAAATGCCTTAACTCCCACGAGTCAAAACATTTCTTCTTCAATCGAATTGTCCTTGAGATGAAATTGACTGCTGCACCGTTGATTCCTTTAAAATCGCCAAGACAAAAACCTTGCTTTAAGCTTGTGAGTGACTGCATTTGTAATTAATATTTTTGTCTGTTTTTCCTCAGATACAGATATTGCTCACTTTTCCCCAGGTACACGATGGATCACTTATAATGTAGTTGTGTTATGTTATTAACCCAAATTGTGCCCTACTAACATCTCCTAACCCTGCCTAGGACTTAAGTCCTTGGGCAGTACTTACCTTTCCAATTTTCCCTTACCCACTCTAAGCCACTTATGCACAATCTGAGCAGCAGTGATTAAGAGGGCAAGCATCCTTGAGAAGTCGCTAGACTAGTTGTTGCTTGACTTCCTTTCTACTCCTTTGTACTTTCTATTTTCCTGTTCTTAATCTCACTAAAATTCACCCTCTCTCTCCCTCCCTCTTGCCTAAAATACCTTCCTTTTCCCCTTTTACCTCTCTCCACATCTGTTTTTTCTCCCTTTCTATTTTTTTCTATATTTTCCCTTTGACGAAGTTTATATTTTTGTTGTAAGCATCAGTTTTAGCATATTTCTCACATTTTTTTTCCTATGGAATGATTGTTAGGCATTATGTTATCATCTGTTTGTATTTTTACATATATCTTAACTATAACTTATTGTTATCTTAGCTTACGATTTCATAACTAAATCGAAATTGTAATATGAATTAATTAAACCCTTTCACCAAAAGATACACCTAGGCACCAGAAGTCCCCAAGGTCGTATTATTAGGTTGGTGTGAAACAGGACGTCTAGTCGCCACTCATGTCGTCGTTGTTGTTGTTGTTGTTGTTAGGGCGATCAATATAAAAAAGGGCTATTTCTCGGTTATTATTGAACCAAATTTCATTGTTTTTCACATGCATATACGCTGCTCTATCCTCTAGGCTGTAATGAAGCACTTTTTAATTTTGGCCTGAACGCCCCTCGAATCACCACCTTGTGAAGTAGGACGACTTTTATAAATATTGCTATTTCTCGGTTATTACTGAACCAAATGTAATGACTTTACCCATGCATATAAATAATATATCATCTAGGCCGTAACTAAGCCCTTTGTTTCAATTCCTGACAGAACGCCCCCCCAGGGGAGGTGTGGAAGAGTGGTCTTGCCACTGGACTGGTAATCCAATGGACCCGGGTTCGAATCCCAATATGTCAATGGGAAGATATTATTGGGGTGGAATTTGTGCTGTACCTAGTTTCAGTGCATTACCACAGCACACCGAAATGCCAAAACAAAATACCCTCATTGTTCCCTGATTAAAAAGCACTGTATGAATATTCCCATATTCAAAATATGCTACAGGGGGGCAATGCCTAGTGAGTTAATTGCTCAATAGGTGGCGTTCTGAGAGTGAGGGTCCGAGCCTGGGGAGTAAGACTGTGAGGCGCAGAGGCGAAACAGCTTCAGAGATGGAGTTGGGTTTGAGCCGTGAAATAGGTGCTTCACATGTCTCACTCCCTAGGCTGGAACAAGACCTCACGGGCCTCACCGTGTTCAGCGGTAGAGTGTAAAGGCTATCAGCCTATGCCCGAGAGGAAGTAGTTGGAATATATAGAAGAAAAAAAAATCCTTCTGCAGTAGTACAACGCTTATCGAAATTTGCTATTTCTCGGTTATTACTGAACTAAATGTTATGCGCTTACAGACGCATATACTCTAATATTATTCTCTAGGCCGTAACTGAGCCCTTTTCTTAAATTTCGTACTGGGCGCCCCGGTAATCTGCGCCTTCTGCAGTAGTGGTGAAAAATATAATGTCTCCCTGTTTGGAAATTGTTAAGGCATATTTCATAGAACTCCTTATGCGTAAGCTCTTGTTTATTGATCATGCTTTAAAAAGGCACTTTTAAAATACTTCGCCCTTGGCGGTTAACTTTAGGGCCCCTTCTACAGGAGTACAGGAGTAGATAGAATATTTAATCGGCTGTTTTTTGGGGTCTTTGCTTTGCTAGTTTCATTCACATGCATATTGTATACTGTAGCGTGATCTATTCCCTGACCATAACGTAGTTCAATCTCAAACTTTAGCCCAGGGTGCCTCGCTACTGTCTCTTTAATCTATATTTTATTAATTTCACCACAACACCAAACACTCCCAATGAAATTAATTAAAGTATATATGATCCGCCAGGATTCCAACCCGGGTTATCACACACAGATTTTTGCCACCTTAACCATTACTACAGGAGTGACGAAAAATGAGATCGGATATTTCTATATGACTAATGAACCACACATATAGTATACTTACAGATACTTTCAATTAATTATTGGATCCAACATGTCGGCCATGGCACCCTACCACAGGCCTCCGTCTACAGGAGTGACGGAAATTGAAAACGGTTATAATTTGGGGATAGTACTCACTCTTACTTGAACATGTACATAATCTTATCTATTTCGTAGACAATGGTCAGAGTTCTATTTTCATATTTTGCCCAGGGCGCCCCGCTGTTGCATCCCTTCTGCAGGAGTGACAGAAAATGTGATCCGGTGGAAATGAAATGCATTACGTAGAATGGCATTTTATTTAAATTGCCTCTGCCAACGAAGTTGGAGGAGGTTATGTTTAGCCTCCATTTGTTTGTAATTTTGTTTGTTTATTTATTTGTTTTTATGTAAACAAGATAATCCTATAAAAAAACTATGAACAGATTGTCACGAAGGTTGGAGGCCAGATAGGATATGCACCAAGGAAGAAGTCGTTCAATTGTGGAGGTGATGGGTAGAGCGCATATCTCCGCCAGCGTAGACGGCTCACAAAGTTATTAACCAATCTTCACGAAACTTGAAGCAATTATATTGAAGAGGCAATCGGTAGAGCGCATACCTCCGCCAGCTTAGGAGGAGGTACGGTACAGGCTTTCCAGAGTGCTCCGCCAACGAAGTTGGACGGAGATTATGTTTGTCCTCCGTTTGTCTGATTCTCTCAAAAGTTATGAACCAATGGCCACGAAATTTGGTGAGCAGATAGAATTAGCTCCAAGTAAGAAATTATTAAATATTGGAGACGATCAATAGAGCGCATACCTCTGCCAGCGTAGTCGGCTCTCAAAGTTATGAACTGATTTTTCACGAAATTTGGTGTATATTATTGAACCAAAAATAATGATCTCACATGCATATACTCTAATTTATCCTCTAGGCCGTAATGGAGCCTATTTTGTTTACATTTCATCCTGAGCGTTGCGGCATGCGCCTCGGAGTTAACACGGCCTCACGGACCTATAATCCAGCTTTATATATATATATATATATATATATATATATATACCGGTATATATATATATACTGTATATACAGTATATATATAATATTATATATATTTCATATTATATATAATTGCCACTATTATAATGTTTTCTTGTGAATACTTATGTGGTTATTTATAGGTATTCTAACCCTGATTTTAGTAATACTTTCTTACTACTTTCACTACTTGTATATAATTGTAGCCGATTTCGTTGCACACTTTTCTTCCTGTGTTATCCTTTTCTCTTGCTCTACTTAATCTCCCTTTCCCCAATAACTAAGTTTAACACCATTATAACTTTGGCGTTTTGCCTCGCTCTTACCCCAGTGTAAATTGCTTCTCCTCAATCCTTTCGATAACCCTTCGTCCTTCTCACCTCTCTTCCTCTTCAGTCATCATTACCTTTTTATAAAGTTATTCTTCTTCGTCTTCGCCTTCTTTTTGGTCTTCTTTTCTTGTTCTTAATTTTCTTTTTATTGTTCTTCTTTTGTTATTTGTATTATTTTTCTTCTTCCATTCTCTCTTCTTCTTCTTCTTGTTTTGTTGATGTCCCTATCTGTTTCTTATTCTTATAAACATTATCTATCTATCTATCTATTGCCTGACGCCGTAATCCCTGAAGGGGTGGCCACGAACGAACCGTCCCCATGCACCTCTGTCCCCAGTCAGTCGACGCCCCTCCCCCCAACCAGCACCGCCTTCGTTCATATACTTCCTCACTTCATCCTTCCACCTCTCCCTCGGTCTACCTCTCCGTCTCTGTTTATTATAATTGTGTAATTTATTTTTTTATTATTACAAATTTATCTTGGCCAAGTCTTAGTTTGTACATAATTTATCGGGTATAATTATTGTTTTCATTCTTTACTTACTCGTTGTTTATCGTCATAAGGGTAGATATATAATATTGATTTGTTCATTTAACCCTTCTTTGGCGGCGCCCGGCTATTGTCGAGTTAAATAAATGTGGCCTATGTGGCGGGGCCCGGCTATAGTCGCATGCATTTTGAGCACGTAATGTGCTCTGAGAGAGAGCGGAGCGGTGGGACGAGCATAGGTTACCTCATGACCGCACGCCACGGTGGCCGTGGAGCTACTGAGATGTACTCCGCCCTACTCCACCCTCTCTCACTCGTTTCACACGTAATAATGAAAGGAAATTACCGTATTTTACCGATTTTGCCCTTCGGTTGCACGATCGTTGCAAGACAACCAGTGATCGTAGAAGGATGGTTCTGGTGTCATTGGAAAGCTCATTTATCGCCCTTTCAGGGATACATACTTGTAGTACGCTCTGGCTCTTGTTTATGCATGAAAAGAGCACGGAAACAAGCTCGTTTACGGTAAAAAAAAACGCTGGGCGGCACAGTCAAATATACTCCACTACCCGCTCTTTGAGTGTTAATAATTCATATATAATGTTCATTAGTTTCCTCTCAAGACCTCCAACAACCTTAAAAATATTACGCCCAAGACCCTTCTTCGAGATAAATTTGTACATTTTGTCGGTAGAAAAATATCCTGGCTGAAGGCCGTTACCTCCTAAATTACAGGCTCTTATCTTTCGCCAAGTAAAAATAGACACCTAAATGGCACAACAGATCCTAAACTCGTCAAACTAGTGGAACGAATGTCTTAAAACCTAAAAACAAATGGGAGAAGGGGGTGCATACAAACCAAACCTCTCCTAAATGATTTCCTCCTCTCAGTCAATTGCCTCGTAATTATTATGTCATGTTCTTATGACACTTACGTTTGTTTTCATTATCTGTAATTATTGTTCCTTATCAACTCCTATATTTTACTCCTCTCCCTCCTTTCACAGATCTACTCTTCTCCTCTGTCTCTCTCCTCCTACCTCCTCTTCATGACCTTTTCTATCTTCCTGCTCTCCTCCCATATTATTTTCATTTTTATCTACCCTCTTCGTTCTTCCTTCTCTACTTTTCATAACACCACTTTCAGCAGGGAATGTAGTACAGTCACAAACTTAGCGTAAAAAACATATGTAAGTAAAGTCTATTATCCTAAAGCTACTTGTCTTGCTGATCATATATTTGGCATTAAGGTGAGGCTGATGGACTGTTGAGGTTAAGAGGAGATGGATCGTTTTTCTGGTCCCCTTTCTCCCTCGTGTTAAGCCCCATTTGTTTTGAGATTATAAGACGTTCGGACCATTAGTTTGGCGATAGCGAGCCTGATATTTTAAGAGGAACCGGCCTTTGGCCGGGAAATTTTTCTACCGAAAAATATACAAATTTATCTTGAAGGGGGGGGGGGGGGGTCTAGGGGGTGTTTTCTAAGCTTGATGGAGGTCTAGCGAAGAAACTAAGAAATAAGGAATAATTGAAGTAATAGACCAACAAAACGGACCATCTCCCCTTCACCCCTTCTGTACCGGCGACGTCTTTTGTATTGTATTCTAGCTATATTTAGACGATTGTATGCAGTTTAAGAAGGATCTGTGGTAGTAAAATGGATTAAGTGAGATAGATCGAAGCCTGTAAATTGCTGGAGGCCCTTTTTAAAATGAATTAATTTGTCTAATTGTAGTCAGAATAAAATATAAAGACGTCGTCGGTATAGAAGGGGTTAAACGTGTGGCCAAATGTTCCCTAGATCTCCACCAAGCTTAAAAGATAATTCCGCCAAGACCCCCCCATCGAAATGAATCTGTACATTTCTCGGTGGAAAAATGTTCCGGTCGAAGGCTGGTTCCTCCTATATTGCAGGCTCGCTATTGATCACCAGGAAAAACAAATCAAAATCTAAATGGCACAAAAGGTCTTAAAATTAAAAACCAAATGGGACGTAACATATTTATATCGTCAAACAATTAGGGCGAGCGTCTAAAAATCACAAACTTAATGGGGCTAAGCATGGCAGAAAAGGGGATCCAGAAAAACTTAACAAAACCTTCCCATAAAAGTGTGGCCAATTTTATCATATCCTTAACCCGGGAACTGCAGGGAGACTCTTATGAGTTTTACTGGGTGACTGCGGGGAGACTCTTATGATCCTAGGCCTTTAAAACCAAAAAATTAAAACACCCAGTAGCACTTGATTTTTTTTTTTTTTTTTTTTTTTTTGCCCCTCGGCCATGCCACATATCACTCCTCCACATCCCCTCCTTCCCCCCCCCCCCCCCTCCCCCTTCAATTATCACCTATTTTCCCTGTTATTCCCTTATTCCTAGGTATATTTTTGTGCTAACATTAGCGAGTTGCTAGCAGGGTGTGGTCATCTGTGTGTCTAAGCATGGGAAATAGCGGGAGATACAGAGAGAGGCCGCAGTGTCTCTCCAGGCTTCGAGAGGGGAGGATGTAGAGCAGGTTGGCTCACACTTAATGAATGAAACTCGCTTTCATTTTGTGATTTTGACCATCCAAACACTTTTTCCACTTGTTTTATTGCTGTAACATGTTACTATCTTCATATTAAACGTAAAATAGGCGCATATGGATAAGCATTAATGATATTTATGGTAAAATAACGATTTTAGTGAGGAAACAGTGTAAATACCTCCGCACAGGCGAATGGTGTATACTACCCACTATGCGCAGCCCAGAGGTTAATAGTAATTCATATAAGATGTTAGAGAACTTACAGTGCCTCAGAGTTCTTATTAGCATGTCTTACTCTACCACTGTAACCATTTGTATAAGATTCACACAATAGAAGGTGGCGCAGATTGACCATTTGTCTTAACCCTTTCTTTACCAGTGACATATATATGATTTGATTCCAGTTATATTTATACTACTTTGAGCAGTTTAAGAAGGATCTGTGGTAGTCAAAATGGTTAAGTGAGATAGTTCAAAGCCCGTTAATTGTTGGAGGCAATTTTGAAACTTAATTAAATCGTCTAATAGTAGCCAGAATAAAGTGCAAAAGTCGTCGCCGGTACAGAAGGGAGGAAGGGGAGGTTTATTATGCTCCCTAGACCTCTATACAAAAACAACATCCACATGACCCCTATTCCAGAATAATTTGTAAATTTCTTTTGGAAAAAACGTCCCGGCTGAAGGCCAATTCCTCCTATATTTCGGGCTCATTATCGCTCGCCAAGAAAAAAATCGACACCTAAACGGCACTAAGTCTGTAATATTGGCAAAGAAATGGAGGAAAGGTCTTAAAATTGCCAAACTAATGGAGCAAAGCTCTTATAATCTCAAAACTAATGGAGCTAAGCATGAGGGAAAGGGGGGCGCAGAAAAAACGACAACAATAACCTCCCCTTAACGGAGGCCTACTGTAGACTGGGTATCCGAATTCTGAACCAGCCTGCAGAAGGAGAAATGTAAACAACCTGTGAGCAAAACTACATCTTCAACTTTGAGGACCCGTAGCTCCGCCCTCTCTCAGATTGACTGCGGTTTGGAAGATGACAAAAAAAAACAGACATTTTGGTTGAGCGAAAACAATGTCCACAACGGCCTATAATAACGAAATATACATAATTTGCATCACACCACCTAACGACAAGCATACACCTCTAAATATCAACATGTGATACCTGCACCAGCTCTACTGCTTGTCTCCGTCTCTCCTCTATAATGTTTATTTTCGTCTATTCCCGTCTTTTACTCCCTATAATCTGTGTATTCATTTTCCCCTTACTCTCCTCTCTTCCTCTTCTTTATCTATTTTTAATTAAACAAACCAAATGTTTCCTGTTTGTTTTACAAATTTTGTGTAAATGGTGTTTCATGCAGAACTAGGTATGAAATCAAATGACATTCTGACTATTTATCCCTTTTTGCTTTTAGTCTCGTAGACAGACTTGCCTACGCAACATAAATATACTTGATCAAAATGGCAAAATGCATAGTATGTGTATTGTATGATTGACCATAACTTAGAAGGGAACCTGAAAGTCAGAAACAGCAATACTTATGTACCTTTACTCCTTGGAGTTTGGTATGGCTCAGGTGGGCGCTCCTGGCAAGCAAGGCACTTTACCAGATGATACACATTATGGTTCCTCGCCAGGTGCAGGTGTTATGTGGGAGTATGTTGGTGAGACCCCAAGTGAACGTGAAGTCGGTACAAAAACTAACCAGTGCCTCGGCAGGTTCAGATCGTATGACTGAGTATGCGGGGAAAACGTCAGGTGTACTTACATAACCAACAGGTGTGCAAGCAAGTGCCTCACTGAGTGTACCAAATGAATATATAGGAGAAACGCTAGGTGTATTAAACGTTATGCCGACATATTTACTATTCGGTATCTCACTGGATGTACCAAGTGAGTATGCAGGGGAAACATCAGGTGTACTAGATGTGGTACCGACAGATGTATTAGCCAGTGCCTGCTGGAAATACCAAACGAATATGCAGGCTAAGTGTCCTTGAGGCGATACCAACAGGTGTTTCAGTCAGTGCCTTGTTGGGTGTACCAAGCGAGAGTACAGGTGTAGGTGGTGGGTCAGGTAGGTTGGATCCCCTTCCTCGTCAGGTGTACCTAACAATGGAGCGTTCTGAGTTGGGGAGCTACTGAACAACCATTCCAGTCGCTCCTATATTTCCCTTTGAAATCTCAAGTTCGTCCTGGTCGGCACAAAGATCTTTGGTGGTCATCTTCTCTTTCTGTACCTTAGGCCCCTTTGGTTCTGGACTGACAGGGAGAGAAGAATTGTGTTGGGGGTCACGGACAAAATGGAGACTGGGTGGTGAATTTTTTTTTTCTTTTTTTTCTTTTTTTGAGTGATTGGTCAGTGAAAATGTATTCGGTTGGAGTAATTCTCAATCTTCTTAATGTGTCTCATTTATGTTTCTAGGCATCCTGGGGCATGGAAGAGGTAGAATCTAGAATCACAATATCATTCTTTATTACGCCTTATAGTATTATTTTACTTTATTTTCCTCCTCTTCTTAGTTAATGTGTATTTCTTCTTTTCCTTGGGTTGGACCCTCACCTTGTTTACCCTGATGGCCAAAGTTAGGGACTGGAAAGATCTCAGCCCATTTTCTTCTCTTTCCACTAGCTCTTCTTTTCTCCTTACCTCCTATCTTCATGGTCTTATGTTGAAATGTTTCTTCTTTATATACTGTGTATCTGTTTGGGATTACTGGCTCATCAATGTTTGCTTTCCCATGTTTGTCCTCTGTATTGAAGTTCATGTTATTGTTTTGTTATGTTTCATGTAGTATATATATATACTGTATATATATATATATATATATATATATATATATATATATATATATATATATATTTTTTTTTTTTTTTTTCTATGTGGAAGAGGGAGACAACAGGCAAAACTGCCTGTGATGAGTGCCTCCCCCAAAGTTAAAAGTGAGAGGGCCAAAATCAAGGAATGTTCGAGCCAAAATCTCTGGACACACAGAGTTTGAAGGAATATAAGTCATAGGATTAGAGAAAGTTGGATTCAGGGAGAGAGTTCCAGAGCTCAGCTGTTGCATATAATAAAGATTGGGAGTATCATTTCACTCTTGGGTTGGAGAATTGCACAGAGTAGGGGTGGGATTGTGTTGCATGACAGGTAATACGTACCCTACGTAGGGGAGGTGGTATACACTGAGAGAGCTCTGAGGAACACTGTTTATTGTAATAGCGATAGAATAGCAAGAGAGATGCAACATTGCAGTGAAAAGAGAGAGAGAGAGAGATATTGCAGAGAGTCGGTAATTGGCCGTGAGTTAATGACACGAAAGGCTTTCTTTTCTACTTTGTTTATAAGTGCTGTATGAAAAGATCCTCCCCACATATGCGAACAATACTTAATACAAGGACGCACTATGCCCCTGTAAAGAGCAAAAACCTGTGCAGAGGTAAAGAACCCCCTGAGGCAGTTGAGGACACCCAGCTTCTGGGAAGCCGATTTAGCAGGAGTGGTAATATGGTCTTTCTAAGAGAGATCAGAAGAGAAAGAGACACCGTGAATACTGAGAGAAGATGAAGGGTTGATTTTTGTATTGTTGAATTATAAGAGATATTAGATCAGAATAGAAAGAGACATTGAGAATACTGCGAGAAGATGAAGGGTTGATTTTTGTATTATTGAAGTATAAGGGATATTCCTCTGGGAGTTCTTGACGGGTAGATAAATTAAGAAATTGGCTATTGGAAGCATTGATAGTAACAAGACTTTATCTGCCCCCAATTGGAAATGGTTGTTAGATCTGAGGATAAATGTTCTATGGCTTCATCCCGTGAGTTTTTGAGTGATTGTTTGCTGGGGCATTCTGGAAAACTAGTTGAATAGAGTAAGATAGAGTCATCAGCATATGCATGGATAGGACTGGAGGTGCAGTTGAGAAGATCATTTATGAATATTAGAAAGAGAATTGGAGATAGGACATAACCACGAGGATCACCGAAGTTGATAGAATGAGGAGGTGAACGATGGCCATCCATAACCGCAGCTATGGAACGGCCAGAAAGGAAATTAAAACAAAGGCACAGATGGAGGGATAGAAAGCGAAGGAGGGTAATTTAGAAATTAGAGATTTGTGCTAGACTTTATCGAAGGCCTTTGATATGTATAGTCTAATACAAAAGGTTTCACCAAAGTCCCGAAAGGAGGATGACCAAGAGTTGTAAGAAAAGAAAGATCACCAGTAGAGCGCCCCTAAAGAAGCCATACTGACGATCTGAGAGTAGATTAAGAGAAGAGGAATGCTTAAGAAATGTTGAAGTAAGAATATTTTCAAAAAATTTAGATATGCAAGAAATGAGAGCAATTGGACAATAGTTGGACGGTTGAGAGCGGTCACCCTTCTTTAGGACAGGTTGAATGAGAGAAAACTTCCAGCAAGAAGGGAAGACATTAGAGGAGAGACAGAGACGGAAGAGTTTGCCTATGCAGGGAGTCAGCACAAAAGCACAGTTTTTGAGTACAACAGGAGGAACACCATCCGGACTGTACACCTTCTTAGTATCAAGACTAGAGAGGGTAGAAAGTATATCTTTAGAAGAGATAAGGATATTAGGCATAAGTAGGAGAGAGGATGGCGGAGAGAGAGGAATAGCAACGAAATCATCGAAGATGTAGTTTCTTGCGAAAGTTTGGGCAAAGAGTTCAGCTTTGTCAGATTAATGGTTGTGCAATCAGAGTGGAAAAGAGAAGGGAAAGATGAGGAAGACAAATCGTTGAATTGGAGAGGATTTTGGCTAGGTGCCAGAAAGGTTGGGAAGAGATAGAGATGGATAGTTCAGTGGATATATTTTTGATGAAAGAGTGTTTGGCGAGTCAAAGAAGAGATTTGGCTTGATTCCGGCCAGACACATAGGAAGAATCATGTTCTTGATTTTGTAGGCGACGGTACAGTTTGAAAGTGTCCTTCTTATTGCGGACAGCAGTAGAGCAAACGTGATTAAACCAAGATTTTTTGCACTAGTTTGAGAGAAAGAATAGGGAATGTATGCCTCCATGCCCGAAAGGATTGCCTCGGTAATGCGTTCAGCACTCTCCGAGGGTCCCCGGCCACAGAAGCAAAAATCATTCCATGGGAATCCAAAGAAGTACTGCCGAAGAGCCTCCCAGTCAGCAGCGCCAAAATACCACAAGTGCCACCGGCTGGGAGGATCGGGTGGTCATACTGGACAGATAGGATAAGTGACAGAGATAAGTTTATGGTCGAAGAAGCCCAAAGGCGAGAAAAGATCAACAGTATAAGCGGAAGGGTTGGAAGTTACAAAGAAGTTGAGAGTGTTGGGCCGATCTCCGAAGCGATCCAGGAGGGTTGCTGAACCAACTGCTCATATATATATATATATATATATATATATATATATATATATATATATATATATATATATATATATATATATATATACAAACCTCTCTAGTTCCAGTAAGACCTTACTCTTCGTTATATTGTTTCCATTTCATTGTGAATATTATACTGACATATGTATTATCTATCTTGTTATTCCTATAGCCCCCTCCTATAACCCTATACAGAATGATAGGCAAAGTTATGGACCTTAGTCTCACTCGGACTGACTTTCACCCAGTTTTAGTATTATTACTTTCTGCCTCTCTTACTGGCGTTCTCTCTCTTTCTCTCTCTCACTCTCACTCTCTCTCTCTCTCTTTCTCTCTCTCTCTTAATAACACATATATGTACTGTGTATTTTGTCTATGTGTATGAAGGAGACTGAAATGTCGGGTTGGTATTTCAACTCGACTTGGTATAATCTCGATAACAATCTTATAATAAGATATCTTGAGATAGAATATGCTCGACAGGGTCATGTCTAGCTTTATATATCTTGCATCAACTCTTTATCCCAAGGCAGCATTCACACAATAAGAACACAATATTACTTCACACTTTAGTTTATTCAATTGGCATAGGTTATGGAATAAAGTATATTGTTCTGTCATATAGGGCAGACAATAAAAGGTACACAAGTGACGTATCAAATATAGAATGGTCTATAATGATAACTTAATTATATTTGGTCACGTTATATTTACACACAGTATCAGTAATATAAATATGCAGGAATGGAGATGTTACAGATGTACATAGGAAATCAGTCAGATGATAACACGTATGCGAGCATAGCGTCTAACGTGAAGATTTCTGGCACAGGGCGAATTGACTTGAAACAGCGTTCAGTAACGCTGGGCGGTGAGCGCTTATGAAGGGGATTAACGGGAGGGTCACACAGGTAAAGTAAATCCAAGGTAGTGAGTTCTACCCTAGGTCAGAGAGACTGCTTTGGTATGAATTTGTAATGCAAAGTAGTGCGCCTACAAGACATTACTGAATGTTAAAGATATACTAAGGAGCTTATCGGCAAGGTAGTTTAATTTGGAACTAACTTATCTAAGTGGTTTTTGTGAGAGACTCAACCTACGGATACGAAAATAGATTGAGACCGGTTATGAGATCGATACACACAAGTATAGAATTCAAATTCAAATTTAGATCAATGAATCACTATAACAGGGTTTTGGAATGAATGCAAGCTAATATAAAATGAGGAAAATACACTCAATTAAAATGCGACTGGAAATCACAGAAAATTAGAATTCAAATTAACTCAGAATATAAAAAGAGGCATACACGACGAAGTTGTACTGGGTTAAAATACTACGATAATAGTATTCAAAGAAATGTTAATACATTAACAAATCCCTATCTGGCAATACGTGGATCAAAGTTATGACGTAACGCGAATTACATAAACATACAATGTAATTAAAGATTTACTATTGAAATAGTAAAGTAAAACTAGAAACGGTCTCTACGATATGGAGACACGAATATAAAATAACAGGAATAAGAGTTACTATAAATGTGTGAAAATAATTATTAATTACCCACACACGTAGATCAGATTAATTCACAAGCACTGGTATAAACTAAATAGCTCGAATAATAGAATTAAGGTTAACTCAAAGGGGGTTCTTGACTTTTCGGTATGGAAAGATAGATAGATTAAAATTTGGGCATAGGTCCTAGGTAAATGGTAGTAAATTAGGGAATATCTTCACGGTTTATGCTTTCGCCTCAACTTGGATACACAAGAGAATAAATAACATTTATAGGTGACATCTGAGAGTATTCCGTCTTGAGCCTGGAGCGAGATAAGTTTATATAACCGGTGCACAATTGATAACTATAAATAACACCACAGGATATATACTTCAAAGGGGTACACACAGCAATATCTGGTGCTATGAACTCACTTGCACAGATCAAAATTTATTGGAGGACAAATGACTATGTAACGTGTACACAGATCGATAATTGAACAATTAAAAGGCACAGATCAACTTAATAACAATTCCGGAGTACTCGCATATATTACCATACCTTCAACAATAGCCACAAATTGAGATACGCAGAAACACTTAGGGTGGCGTGGGGGAGCAGAAGGGCCAAGTACGAGGGTCGGGGCGTCACAGAGGTCCGGGCACGGTGGCTGGACGTAATGGGGCCACCTTTGTCAGGTGTCCAAGGGGCAGGGCCAGACGTCAGGGTACTGCTTCGGCAGGAGTCCAAGGGGCAGGGATTGGACGTCAGGGGACCACTTCGTCAGGAGTCGAAGGGCAGGGGGGCGGTGGACAGCAGGCTCCTTCTCTCTCGGGGGGAAACGACTCCCGGACAATAATCCGGACGGAGTGTTTAGGTAGTTAATACTCCCGGACAATAATCCGGACGGAGCAATCTACTGAGTTTGAACTGACTCCCTGTAGTTTCAGTCAGTATATATTTGGGTTATTTCTCTTGGTCAGGTTGCGTGATCTCGCATGAATAGGGGCTTAGTAAAACATAAAAATTGGCTATGTCAAGGTTAATAATTACATGAAAAATATATTATGGTGCTTAATGACATCGCACTGAGGTTCTCGTCTTTTTTACCTTTGTTTCTTACTTATCGCATCAAGCCTGATGATGTAATTCGTGATTTTCTGTTCACTAATTGTTTTGGCTACTTGGATTGTTTATGTAATGATTTTCTTCTGTGGCACTTCCTATCACCATTTCACTTTCCTTCTCGTCTGGCAGCTTCTTGAGGATGGAGGGCCCCAACGATTTAAATAATCCCAGGGCTCTTTATTCTTAGATTGCATAAACACTTTTTCATCAAAGTATTCGGGGGAAAGTTCTGCCTTGGCTGTTTGAGCCCCGCACTGTGATTGGAGGGGCCGTGTGAGGTGATGATTGGTGAGGCTTGACCTGCTCTTTGGGGGTAACTCACCTGTTTGCCCGGGAATTAGAGAATGAGTCAAGGGGTCAGATTACCTGTTCTCTGGAGAATGGGAAATGAATCTGTTTTTAAATCCTTTTCTTCTGTTCTCCCTGGATTCTCTGACAGTGGCTATTCTGTGTGGTTGTCCTTTGGCTCCGTTATTTCACCACCTTCGACGGAATAAAATCCTCGATCTCGAGACCTCATAACATATTTGCGGTACGTGGGGGTGGTGAGAGTCCGTGTCAACCGGTCCAGTACCAAACACCAGAGGGTTGTAGTGCTGTCGGGAGGGATGGAGGGGTCCGTTCTCACTATTGTCTCGAGGGGTGTCGTCGAGCTGTTTGTCACCTGAAGGAGATGGTCCGGGGACGTGAAGGCCTCAGGGTGGTTCCGGACGGAGGATATAAATACACTGTTTATCTTCATGTTGACTCCGGGTTTAACCCTTCCCGCCCAGGCAGCATTTTAAAATGACGGTGCGGCAGATGGGCCGGAGCCCGGGTGTCATTTTAAAATCCCTATGCTTGAAAGCGTGCTTTGAAATTCGCGCGGCGAAAATTTCCTTTGCAGGGGTGATCGCAGCGCCACCAAGCCTCAACTACTACCGTTATCAGTTCCTACGTGCCCGCCATAGCGAGTTATAGCAAAAAAATTAATTCCGACGCGTCCGATTCTGTGCAACCTCCTGCGCGCCCCACTGCTACCCCGGTAGCTACGTCTACGCCTGTTGTAAACGGGAAAAAGCCACAACGTAAGAAACCAAAGGTATTATTGAGTGATAGTGCGATTGAGAGAGAACTTTTTGCCATCGAAGAAAGCAGTGGCGAAAGCTTGATCGATAAAGAACAATATATTACTGCGAGCGAAGACGATGATTTTGTGGGGTTTGAGGGTGATGACAATGTTGATGTGTTTGAGGGAGGAGACAGTAGTGATGATCCTGATGTGGAAGTAGTGAATGAAGGTGAAGCAGAACTTCCCAGTGTGCTTGAGCCTAAGCCTACCCCACCATTGCTTGGTCAGCCTAGGCCTACCCTGGGAACTTCCGCTTCCCTTTTGCCTGCCCGTATGCCCTTGAAAGTGGGCAAATACTTTTATAAGCAAACATTGGTGAAAAGTGCAGCCAAGAAATCACGCAGGGCAGCAGAAAAAGCTAGGGAAGGGGATGATAGTGATAGTGACGATGACCCTGGTCTAGCAACCATCCGCATTCCTTTGTCCCGACCCCTTGACCCGGGACGCCGCACGGGTCACCCACAGCCCTCGGCTTCATCTCGCCCTCAGGTTGTGCATAGGGCCTCTTCAAGTGGTACTAGTGGTGCGGCATTGTCCTCCCACAGTGTGCTACAGCCCTCATCACATCGGAGGGTATTATTTGGAGCGGAGAAGCCCTCGGCTCGCCGCAAAAGGAGCCCAACTCCCGAGGCTCCTATTGTTGCACCTCCCGCAGCCTCCCGCCCCCCACGCCACCAACGCATGGTCACTTCTTCGCCAGAGTTGTCCCCCGAAGATGCTGACGACCCCAAGATTGCCCCAGATGACTTCACATCACGTGAGGAGGAGGAGGACGAGGACGAAGAGGATGTGGAAGCTGAGGAAATACGAACACGACGAGTTCGAGGGCGATGTCGTGGGCGTAGGGCTCAGCCTGCCGACGCCGCTTCCACTGACCCTGGGCGTGGGCGTGGGCGTGGGGGGCGTTCCGCGTGGGCAAGGGCGTGTGCCTGGGCGTGTGTCTGCGCATGCGCGCTCATCTGACTTGTTTGTCTTGACAGATGGGACCGATTTTGAGCCAGATTGTCCTGCCTTTGACGAGCAGCAGATTGGCTCAGGGGTAACAGCAGCATTTCCCTGTGGCCCAGATGCTACCCTCAGTGAACTATTTTGTGGCTTCTACGACAACGAAGTCATAGCATACTTCGTCGAGGAGACTAATAATCACCATGAGATCTGTGCTAACTTTCTTGGCAGGAAGACCAGTGCCAAGATGGTGGCATGGCGAGCTGTCACTGTGGCAGAAATGTATGTGTTTCTGGCACTAACTATGCTGATGACACACATCAGGAAGCACACTCTGGCTCATTATTGGATAACTACCGACCTCATCACAACTCCAGCATTCGGAAAGTACATGTCCAGGGACAGGTATTTTGACATCCTCTCGGATCTCCACCTGACCAACAACATGCATGTCCACCTTCCCGACGCACTATGGAAAATCAGGAAGCTGTATGACATGATACGTCATCGGTTTACCACCTACCTGATTCCATTTCAGAAGATGTGCCTCGACGAGTCTCTGGTCCTGTTCCGTGGTAGGCTGCATTTCAGACAGTACATCCCGTCGAAGAGACACCGTTTCGGCATCAAGCTCTTCGTCCTCTGCGACTGTAAGACGGGGTATGTGCTGGACTTTGTGGTCTACAGCGGCAGTGGTGGCGAAATTGTGACTGAGTTTGGCGGCGCTGTCGTATAGAAGATGATGGAGAAACACTTCCGCAAGAACCACATCCTGTACACAGACAATTACTATACATCGTCAATCCTCACCAAGTACCTCCATGACCGCAAGACCGGAACTGTCGGCATAGTCAAGGCCAAGAGGAAGGGCATGCCAACATACCCAACCAAGACCAAAAAGACGGATATCTTCCACAAGAAGAGTGGCCCCATCCTCTCTATCCACTGGCATCACCAGCGGAACGTCAACCACCTCACCACATGCCACAAGGCAGAGATGGTCGCCACAGGGAAGGTGGACAGGAAGACCAAAAACCCCGTCCAGAAACTAGCTGCTGTCCTGGATTACAACCTGAATATGCGTCTCATCGATAAGTCCGACATGCAGATGGGCTTCATCGACTGCCTGCGAACATCTTGCAGGTGGTACAAGAAGTTTATTCTGCGTACGGTAGATATGTCGGCCCTCAATGCCTACAATATCTACCGTCTGAGGACTCTAGGAGCCAAGAAGTACAAGTCCCTGCGGAAGTTCCACAAGCAGGTGATACTTGAGCTCCTGGATAAACATGCTACAGCCGGGAGACCACTACAAGGACCAGGCCGGCTGGACCGTACAGCATGTGCAGTCTATTTCAGGAAGCACCAGCTCAACTCCCTTCCTCCCAAAGTACCAGGTGATAATGCCAAGAAGCAGAAGAGGTGCCATGTCTGTAGCCTCACAACCCGCAGATCCCATAAAGTAACAAAAACCACATGGGAATGCCTAGAGGGTGAAGTGGCACTGTGCGCTGGACGGTGCTTCAACGACTTTCACACTCTAGTCCAATATTGAAGAGCCCGTGACAATGACAGTGAAAGTGACACTCTAAAATGTAGGCTAATCATAATATAAAATAATGAGTAAAAGTGAAAGAGACACAAATAACTAATAATAAGTGCCTTCATAACAATATGAACAAGTGAAAGTGACACTAAAATATATATTATAGCATACCTAGCAATACATAAAAGTGAAAATGACACTATCAATTATCATAGTCCAGTGAAAGTGACACTATAATTACAATAACACTGAGTAAAAGTGAAAGAGACACAAATAACTTCATAAAAATAACTTCATTGAGTGAAAATAACATAATAATTATAATAAATGGCAGAATAAACAACAAAAACACTCAAATCGCTTCCCGGCATAATTGCGGGTGGGGCGACGAGTGCAACAGTGCGTCGTAGCCAGGGCCGCAGTTGAGTGTTCGGACGCGTCTAGGTAGATACGCGCCAAAAGTTACCTCCACTAACATCGGCATACCTCTGGAACCAGTTGAGCTAGAGAGCTCTACTTAATGCCAGCCTACACGGCAAAGTAAGGAGTACATTTCCACGTTTGTTTGATCAGTGTAGCTATTGTATTAAGGGAGATAGACCTTTGTTTACGTGTGTTATTTTTCAGCCAGATCACCCGGATACGAGCTCCGTCATTTAGAAAGGCTGCCCGGGCGGAAAGGGTTAAGGGCTGGTGGAGGAATTGCTTGGGCAGTGGCCACTGTATGAGTGTTGGAAGTGGTCCTGCCAGGTGGGGGAAGTCTGGCAGTGAGGGGGCCTGTGTCATAGGTGTGTGAGTGTGACACAGGCTGGCTAGGTGACCTCGCAGTAAGAGTGGCGGCGCCTTTGATGTGCCGCCGCTTGTAGGTTGGCTGGAAGGTGGGAGCCCATCTCTGCGGTGGTTTCACACGACGCCTGGATCTCGTACATGGTGGATTAGATAAGAGGGGTATTAGGCGGGGTGATTGAGCATTCTGGGGGGGTATGGATCATTAGCAGGGGGTGAAGTAGAGACAGTTTTCTGAAAGTTAGAAGGTTCATGTGACAGTAAATTAGGCATGATGGGAGAGGTGGCTGGTTGAATAGGGGGCGTGGCAGTTCCACTTGATGGAAGGGCCTGGTCAGGTCTCATTTGAGGAGGTGTACTGGTAAGGGTAATTAAGGCGTCGGCTGCAACATTAGGTAAGGGTGAAGAGAGGGTGGTTATGTCAGAAGTGGATGGCTGTTGTAAAAGGGGAATATTTTTTAATATTGGTGAACTAGGAAGAGTGCAGGTAGATTCTGAAAAATTTGGTAGACTGACAGAAGGGGATGGGGGGCAAGAGGGGGGGGGGGGGGGGTGTTGTCTGATGACATTAGCGTCAGCTGGAGTAGACAACTCGGGTGGGGCAGAGACAATGGGAGGAGGCTGTGGAGAGAGGCTGACAGATCCCAATGATCTTGAGGGTAGATTGAGCTGAAGGGGATTTGGGTGATTATGTGGCTTAGGTATAGGAGGAGGAAGTTGGAGGATGAGTTCCTCCCGTAGGGAAGGTAGAGGGGAAACGGAAGGAAGAGGAGAAGGAGGGGAATCTGAGGTCCCCAATTACTGGTCATTAGTCAAAGGCAACACATTTTTCTCTGGGGAATCGGCAAGCATAATGGCATTCTCATCTAAGGGTTGAAACCTACGTACATATCTATTTCAGCATGTGCGTGACTCACCAAAATAGTATATGGTTACCTGGTAACAATTTGGAACAGTTAAAATTTCAAAAGGACGTTGATATCTGGGTTTTAATTTGGACGGCACGGGCAGTTGAGCAACCATCACGAGGTCACCAACGTGATGAGGACTTACTTTGGCAGTTTCGTCAGGTTTTAGGTCTTGCAGATATTGGAGTTGTCACAGTTGATTTTTCAAATGAACCAGGGACTGGTCAAAATTAGATGAGGGCTCAAAGGGGACAGCTAGATGACATAATGGGAGCAGTAGGGGGGGTACTCCAAAAATGCGGTGAGATCCCGTCTTTCCTGGGGCAAGTGTTAATTCCCCACTAAACGATTTTTACCTGGCTAGGCAAATCCTTAGTATTCATCTGTTGCAATCTTGTCCGGACTTGTTTTGCAATCGTGCGGTGGCTTCGTTCACAGATGGAATTCCCTTGAGACAAGTATGGGGAGGAGTGGCTGATCTTATACCCACACATTTGAGATAGTTGGGACCAGATGTGGCTGGTAAATTCTAGGACATTGTCTGAATGTATGGCTTCTGGCAAACCGAAGTATGGGAACACATGTTGGATAATGGCTTCTGCTACTGCTAGTGCGGAATGTTCTTTATCGGGGCAGGCGATCACATATTTGGAGTATGTGTCCACGAAAGTAATTATGTATTTCAAACCTTGACTTCCTTCCAATGGACCCATTACATCAACGGCTAAAAGTTGCCAGGCTTTAGTTGCCACTAACTTTCCGGAAGGTCCTGGGGTGCGGGTCCTGTCTTTACCTAGGGTACAGGCGCGACAGGCTTCGATGATCCGCTTGGCAGTGATGTAGGGGGAAGTGGTCCAATACACCTGTTGAAAGGTGGCGGTCAGCTTTCGTTGGGCCAAATGGATGCCATTTTATGTATATGGATGGATTGCATGGTGGCTAGGGCAGTGGCTTGGGTAATTACAATTTTCCCTTCGGGTGTGAACAGATTATATCCTCGGCTAGTGAGTTGGTTCGGGGCATCCAGCCAGGTTTTTCTTGTCGTTGGAATAGCTTGCGTAGTTCTTGTTGCTCTTCTGACATACGGAGCCCTGTATGTTAATTTAAGAGTTAGAATTAGAGTTGAAGGAGTCTCACTACCCAAACGGTGAAGCAGACTAGCGAGCGAAGCAGCGAGTGGGGAAACTAGCTCGCCGGCATACCTGCAAACAAGCCTTCACACCTGCGTGCGTCATAGGGGACCCTGCAAACTACCTCGATGACCGATGGTATGACGTATGATCGACGCCAGGAGCTGTGAGTGGACCAGGCACCTGTTATGCGACTCGAGGAGCTATGATTGGAGCAGGCACCAACCCCCGCCTCCTGATTCGTTCCTACACTATCATTGTTTGGTATATAAGACCCGAGTTGTGGGCATTCAAATCAGTCTCATTTGGAGTTGGGGAAGGTGAACTTGCAGCTGGAGGAAGACGGGGTGAAGTATTATAATGGGTTTGTGACTGTCAGTCAGATTATATAAGTGTGTGTTAAGTGTGTTCGGTGTAAACACTTACGTTATGTTGGTTAGTGAGATATGTGATTGCGAATTAACGTGAACGCTACTATTTATGTTTAACTATGATTGCGAATTAACGTTAACGCTACTATTATGTAATTTAACTATTTGATTGGGATTTAACGTTAACGCTATTATTATGTACTTACTATTTTAGTTGACTAACTTGTGGACTAAAGCAACTCTTTAAGTAATTGGGTTATGATGAAAGTAATACTATTGTTTTATATTAATACTTACGAGTTCTTTCATTTTCTTTTAATTAAGCTTACATTGCTTAACGGTGCATAGTACGGTGATGCTATTGTCTCGTATTAGTAATATCGCCTTAGACTAACATGGCTGTGTTAATATTACTTCTAGTGATTTCCTAAGCTGAAGAAAATTCTTTTAGCTTCAAAATATTATTTTTGCTTTCATATTATTTGAGTGAGACCTGAATCGAATCTATGAAGCGATCCTGTAACTTCATTTACTCATAATCAAACCTCAATGTTACGTGGTTAAGAAATACATTTAACTAATTATTAAATATATATCTAACTTTTTATGTGACTTTGATATTAATCCTGATGATAATAATAATATAATACTATTAACGTAAGACAAGAACCAAGAATAATTAAATTACATATAAATAAAAGAACATATAAGAAAACTATATTCATTTAAAAAAGGGTAAGAGACAGAAATATTCTTACTTTAATATTTATCTTTCAAGACTTTTTATAGAATTAATAGTCCTTCTTTAGCTATAACTTATTCGGTTCATAACCATAGCCTACTAAGCTTCGGTTAAATAATATTTGTTTATAAATACTACATGACTTTAATTAGTTTCAGTATTTTTCATAATTAAAGAGTATCAGTCAATAAAGGATACTAAGTCCTAAGATCCAAAAGGAAAGGAAGCAACAACAGGAAATTATTTTATTAGATTTTACTTTTGTTTTGCCTTCAGCTGACGATCCTTAATATCTCTGTGCTATCTAGATTCATCAAGTTAACCACTTGAGGATCAAGATACATAACACTCTTGATCTGCGGAATCTTGATGGTGGACGGCTAAAATGGGGTGAACATCAAGGGGGGTGAGGGGTGTCTCTGGTGTGGAAACAGTGGGTAGTCGGGACAGTGCGTCAGCATTGGTGTGGAGTTTCCCAGGTCTGTAAGCTATTTCAAAGTCGAATTCGTTCTAGACTTTCTCTCCATCTGACAGTTAAAGCATTCTTGGTGTCGGACTTCCTCAACCATTGTAGGGCGTGGTGATCGGTGATGATGGTCACTTTTACCCCGGCTAAGTAGGCCCTAAAATGCTGCAGGGCCCAGATGATACCCAGACATTCTCTGTTAGTCATAGAGTAGTTTACTTCTGCTGGGTTTTGGGTTCGGCTGGCACAGGCTATTATATGTTCTTGACCCTCTCGTGTTTGTCCTAACACGGCACCTATTCCAGTTTGAGAGACATCTGTGTATAATCGAAAGGGTTGGGTGTAGTCTGGGAAATAGATGACAGGTGATGCAATCAACAATTCTTTCCGGGTATTGAAGGCCTGTAGGCATTGTGGCATCCATAGGAATGGTTCATCTTTCTTGGTCAGATCATGAAGAGGCTTAGCAATGGTGGCAACATTTTTCACAAATCTTCTATTGTATGAGGCTAGCCCGAGAAATGCTCGGACTCCTTTGACATTAGAGGGGGGGGGGGGGAAATTTTCCCAATGGAATCTAGTTTGTGGGGGTCTGGTGCAATTCCTTTGTCGGATGGTGTGGCCTAGGAACTGTACTTCGATCTTGGCCAACGTACATTTTGAGGGTTTCAGTTTTAAGTTGGCTTCTCGGATTCTTTGGAAGACTTGTTGGAGGCGTTGTAGGTGTTCAGCCCAGATTTTTCCGAACACGATGATGTCGTCTAAGTAAGCCAGGCAGGTTTCCCAGGTCAATCCTTGCAATGTGGATTCCATCAACCTAGAGAATGTGGCAGGGCCATTGCATAAACCGAAAGGCAATACAGTGAATTCATATAGGCGGCCTTGGATGGTGGTGAACGCCGTCTTCTGTTGATGTTCGGGAAGGACTGGCACTTGCCAATAGCCTGCTTGCAAATCTAGGGAAGTGAACCATTTAGCTCCAAGTAGGGAGTCTAGGGAATCATCAATCCGGGGGAGGGGAGTGGCATCTTTGATCATGACATCATTGAGTCTGCGATAATCTATGCAGAATCTGGTGGTCCCGTCTTTCTTCCGTACAAGTATTACTGGGGACGACCAAGGGCTTGTCGAGGGGCGGACCACTCCGGTGGCCAACATGTCTTGTACTTGGGACTCTTCTTCTTGCCTTTGAATGGGATATTTTCTTCTGATAGGTTGCTTGACGGGATGTCCCACGGTATGGATAGGATGATAGAGTACGTTGGTTTTTCCCATATCTCGATTTGAAGTTGCGAAGATGTCTTGGTAGGTGGTTAATAGATTCTTCAGGTCGGCTTGTTGTTGGGGGGTTAGACTGGAAGGAATAGAGGGTAGGGGTAAAGAGGTATTAGAGGGAGTATCAGCGGGAATGGATAGTTCTTCTGCATAAGGCTCTAGTTCTCCAACGGTTAAACCTTTTGGTAGGGTAATGGGCTGGTCTGATATATTGGCGATTTTTATTCAATTTAATTTGTTAGAAATTATACTAGGAGCGGTTAGGCAGTCCCTATCAAAGGGGCTTTGGAGGTGAGGGGTCATAATGGCATCCCCAGGCAAGGTGGGTACAATGGGGATCCACTTATCATGATGAGGGGGGAGTGTCACGAGTTTGGCAGTGACTGCTTGAACGATGGGCATTATGCAAGGGGGGGAAATCGGAGTTTGAGGGGAAGGAGCAGGATTGGGGGGTGTTAGGGTAGGAATGGGCTGGGTTAAGGGTAACGTTTTGGTTGAAAGAGGGCAAGGGCAGGGGGGTATCTCTAGTCTGGGTTTTTGGCTGGGTGCCTCGATGAGAGGCACTAGTTTTATTTATTTTTATTTGTTTAATTGGGGGGAGGAGGAAGAACGTCAGTGTTCTTCTCCCATAATCAAGGGAAGCACTTAGTTTTGTGAGTAAATCGAGACCCAAATATTCATCGTATAGGGTCTCTTTGGGGTCATACACCACGAAAGAGTGGTTTGTTCCGTGATTAGGAACAAGGGTATTTACATACAGGGGAAGTGTTTGTTCAAAATTGTTTATAACTTTAGCATCGGCACTTACTAATACAATTGAGGAAGGTTGGATAGTGCCTAAGGCTTTCTTGTGTTGCTTAAAGAAAGGAGCGAAAAACCATGATCGGGATGCTCCCGTGTCGATCAGTAGGCGGACCTTCACCCCATTAAGAGTGAGTTTCCTGTAGATGGGCAGTTTTTCCGAGTCTGCCTCCTCATGAGCCGCCGCCATTTTGAAGGTTATTAGTGTACGGGGGCGGTCTGAAAATCCAGGTCATGTGGTGCCTCCATTTCTGACTCTGGTTCTTCTCCATTATCTTCTTTAGATCCTTCATCAAATCTGGCCGTGCAGTCCTCCGTAATGGTGGCGATCCGCCTTGGTTTAATCCAGGGAATCTGGGCCCACCAACTGGGTGATCTGGTCCTTCTTCTCGTCAATTCGGTAAAAGATCTCCGCAATGACGTCAGCAGACACTGGTTGTTGCAAGGTTTCCAGTCGGTTGGGCGAATCCTGGTCCATTTCTCGGCCTTATCACTGGCTCGGGGGGCCATAGGGCTAGAGGTAGGTAGGGTGGACCGGTGTGGTGGCTTTTTGTAAGGCGGCTACCATGTTTTGACCCCAGGTTTGCCTCAGGGTCACAATCCGCCTTACGACAGGCATGTCCGTGTCGTAGTTAGTAGGTTCAACAATGGAGAAATGATCTGGCACCGCCAAAGGTAGAATCCTCAGCAAAGCCCTGAAAATTATCTTCTTTCTTTGAGCGGGGGTTTCCTCTGTGAACGCGGTGACAGCGAGCTGTGTCAACTCACTGATCGTGTCGTCCAAATTCCCATTGTATTTTACTTGGTGAAAATGCCTGTCCGAGATTATTTGGCCTAGGACAGGGTTAATGGCGGATTTTACATAGTTTTCAAATGGTGCCCAGGTTAAACCAGGCATTCGTTCCCGCACATACCCTGATACCTTTCCTGCATATTTACCTAACTTAACTATTACTGTGTAAATCTTGGAAGCGTCTTGGTCCTGGAACATCAGATCCAGGACGGGTTTCACCATTTCCATGTATTTCCTATGTTGTTTTCCTCGGGCTTAAATGCCGGGATATCGAGTGACTTGGCTGCTATGGTGATTGGGTAAGTTGAGAGTGCAAGTAAGAAACAAATTAAGCAAGCTGATGTGCCGTATCGAGACACCGCTGCCACCAGTGAAATGTCGGGTTGGTATTTCAACTCGACTTGGTATAATCTCGATAAGAATCTTATAATAAGATATCTTGAGATAGAATATGCTCGATAGGGTCACTTCTAGCTTTATATATCTTGCATCAACTCTTTATCCCAAGGCAGCATTCACACAATAAGAACACAATATTACTTCACACTTTAGTTTATTCAATTGGCATAGGTTATGGAATAAAGTATATTGTTCTGTCATATAGGGCAGACAATAAAAGGTACACAAGTGATGTATCAAATATAGAATGGTCTATAATGATAACTTAATTATATTTGGTCACATTACATTTGCACACAGTATCAGTAATATAAATATGCAGGAATAAAGATGTTACACATGTACATAGGAAATCAGTCAGATGATAACACGTATGCGAGCGTAGCGTCTAACGTGAAGATTTCTGGCACAGGGCGAATTGACTTTGAAACAGCGTTCTCTAACGCGGGGCGGTGAACGCTTATGAAGGGGATTAACCCCCCCAGACAGAAATAGTTAACTTACTGACGAGGAGGCGGACGACACGGTATTATCCTCACAACTGTCAAAATCTCACTGAGGGACCGTTAGAAATCGGAGGAACGTGGGGTTGCCACCATTCGACAGATTTTGATGTAACTTACCTAACTTACTGAGCTCAATATGACACTGCTAGAGCGTCATATAACTTATTAGAGAGATATTAAGATAAGTTCATATGACGCTCTAGCGTCATATGAGTATTTTGGCCAAACCTCCATATGATGCTCAAGCGTCATATGAGACGGAGAGTGTTAAGGGGAGGTTTTTAGTTTGTTCCCTATATTTCCATCAAGCTTACGATTACACCCCCTAGATCCCCTTTCAAGATAAATTTGTAAATTTTTCGGTAGAAAATGTCCTGGCGAAAGGCCGGTTCCTCTTAAATTACAGGCTCGCTTTCGCTCGCCAGGAAAAAATTGACACCTAATTGTCACGAAAAGTCTTAAAATTGACAGAAATGGGGCGAAAGTTCTTAAAATCGCCAAACTAGTTGGGCGAAAGTCTTAAAACCTCATAAGCAATGTGGTTAAACATTAGGGAGAAAGAAACCTTTGCCATATGCTAGTGTTTCGTTTTTTTTAGTTTCTTGCTATTCCTTTTCTTTGCTCTACTTTATTTTCCTTGCTTTTCCTTCCTTCATGCGCCTGCTCCCGCTTCCCTAGTATTCTTACGTACCTGGTGCCCGGTATTTTCGTGTCAGGACTTCGTTTTTTGTCCTTACTATGACGATGTCGATGTACCTAATTACGATTGTTGACCACTGCGGCCTGGGAGAGCCTCGTTCGTTACCAGCCTTTGAAGCTTTGAAACAACATAACAGCAGAAGACGAGGGGCGGGAAACGGCGGTTTTAAATTAGGCTAACCATCAATTTGCGTTCCTAATTTTCATGTTTTCTAGGCTAAATTTAATTGGATTTAAATTGGATTAACCATTTAATTGGGTTCCTAATTTTAATTTGTTTTCTAGGCTACATTGGGTAGATTAGGTATTAAATTCAACAGTTAATTAAATTGAAGTGAAATACAATTGCCGACTTGCTAGTTTTGTTCTATGGAGGGGTTGGAACTGTGAACATCGCTATTAAACAGAAATGCTTTAGTGATTTAGGCTTCTAGTGAATAACAGTGTGATGAATTGTGTTTTATGCATATATAAATACACTGCAACTGTATTTTAGCCAATGATTTTGCATATTATCGATGTCTAATACTTCAACTTCCTTATGGCCCGAGACTCGCAAGTGGTCAATTAACCCTTGTCTAGCGGGGTGTTTTGGTCTATTTTGGGCATATTCAGGCCCTCCTGAATGATCAATCAAGTATCTGCATGAAAAGAAATGTATTCAGCAAAAAACTAGGCGCTAAAAGCTTCAAAATGAGACCAGAACGAGCTATGTAGCACTCGTGGTTCTCATGCAGTGGTGCCACCAACATGGGAGTTTAGCGTATAGCGGTATATTTTTCCCAGCTATGCTCACTACTGGCTACACTGCCGGCCTCTCGAGAACACAGGGAGCGTGAGTCAGTGGGTGGCGGTAAGCCCTGGGCGTCGGACGTGTGGCCTGCTGCGCTCCCGGCCATTTGCACTCGATTTTAACCCTTTAAAAACCTTAATAATGCTCCTAACTCGCTGCAAATTGGTGCACGACTTAAGTCGAGTGCTGCTCTTTAAGGGTTAAAGGGGCTAAAATTATTTTGTATGGTCTTCTCAACTAAAACTAAAGGGGTAACTGCCACAAACATGTCTGGTACTAAGTAGATATTGGGCTAGCCTATAGTTTGATTATGTTTATAAATTAAATTGCCTTGTCTTATGAAATGTTTGGCATCCCTTCCTTAGTGTACTTTAACAAAATTGCCGCATTTAATATAGGGTTAACTATTTAAATTTAAGAGTGGAGATAATTTAGGCGTTGTTAGTTTACTTTAATTATTGCGCTCTACGTCTTCTTTCCCTCTTATTGCCTTACACCGACATCACACATTTGTTTAATTATTACGTTTAAGTCGGGGTTCCCTATATCTTGCCTTTATTGACGTCGGCGAATTTTCTTAGTGCGCTTTGCGTCCATATAGGTAAGGTATATTAATATTCTATTTCCTGTGTATTGCCATCATGTCATTAACTCTATCCCAGTACAAACGACGCAAGGGGGGTATCAAGAGTGGTTTGACTAGGATCACCAAAGATATAGCTACTGTTACGATCGGGTCTCGTATAAATCAGTGACTCTTATACATTGGACTAGACTGGCATAAATGCAACAACGGAAACGCTAGATCCAACCCCTGATATATAATCCCGTCGAACAAAGAACACATATACCCTCCAGAGTTATATCTGCGATAGCGGGGTATCTTAACTCTCAGTATCTATGTGCTTCTACTATAGGCTGATGTTCTCTGAAACAGCCTATTACCTATAACATATGGTTGCTTAGTTATGGTACACAAGGAAAAGATAGTTAACTTAATTAAATCACAAGAGTGATCTAATGCAAACAAGAAGAAGGTTTACTTAACGTTACTTTAATCAATAATATCTGTCACTCCTTTATGAAAGAAAGTGTTGTAAAGTCCTCAAGCACCGAACAAGGAATCTTCTGAATAATGTCGGATGCTACTAAGAAGAACGTATCGGAAATGGAAACCACAAAATAGCAGGAGGCAGGACAATGCACGTGTAGGCTAAATACACAAAAAGGCTGGACCTATAATGTTATTGGACACAAGAATATTATAAGCGGTGCAACAGTAATAATGCTCGCCACGAAAAAGTAGTACTCCTATTAACAAAACCGGTCTATGCTGGTTGTGTCTCTCTACAGCAACCTAGACCTCAAAATGCTTGTGTAGAAATAATGGGTATGCATAAAAGAGTATATGATCTAATCCAGCTAATGTCTACCCGGGTTAATAAAGTCTAGCTGGGATGCGCAAAGGTACAGAATTCTGGTGGAGCAAGGCAGCTCCTAGCCTAGTGTGGACCTTGGGTCTGTGCGGCCTGATTACGTTAATATGAAGGGGTGCTCTCTTGAGGATTCTCGATCACAAGTATCGAGTATCCTCCTGGCGACCCTCAAAAGTAAAAGCAAATAGAGTTAGAACAGTGTTGGGTGGATTAGGCAAGCAGCCCTCACGCACTACACAGTCTAAACTCCAAGGTACACAGACAAAAGATCCACCCAGGTAACCCACAGAATCCGTAGTGTCGTGCAGCTCAAAAGTAGCCTACACACAGTGAAAACACCAACAGCAAGGTACCTGATACCTAGTCTAGCATTATTTAACCCTGTAGAAACATTAGTGATTGATGGAGACAGTCCGAGCAATACAATCTCCCAAAAAGACAATGACTATCTTCAACCTTAGCCTAGTACATAAGAAATGTGAGATCCAGCATATAATACAGTCTGGCCACCAATTCAAGGTGTGGATGCAGGGAACCAGAGGGGGATTGATATTAATAAAAGGTGAGGAAGTAGTGGAAATGATAGAGGCAGTAGAAGAGAAAGATTCTAAGACAAGAGTGTGGAACAGTTCAAGGGAGATGCTTAGAGTATGCTGTCTGGGACGGATCTGACCAGGATATTTCCAGGGACCGCATGGGTGGAGTCCCAGTTCGCAGGAATCGCACGAGGGCGCGCGACAGTCGCCCAGTAAGCATCCGCCTAGTAGGCCGTGTTAGGCAGGAGGCAACGAATCCCGCGAGGCCTATGTAAGGGGGCCAGCCACGCGCCACACTCACCACCAAGTCACACCACCTGGTCTCTCTCTCTCTCTCTCTCTCCTTCCCATCATTCAACTACTTAACACAATACTTTCAATTGACTAAATAAAATAGAAAGGATTGTGACAGACGAAAACAAAGAACAGTTCTGAACTGTCTGCAACACAAGCTTTCTCGAGAAGGAAAGTACACAATGATAGGTAGACTGTAGCTACATTCTCTGCCCTGGCGAGTCCTAGCGAGTAAGCCATGCGGTTCTGGGGGAAGCGGTGAGCGTCACACTACATTTTTGGTTGATGCAGATAATGATGCGATTGAGGCTAAATTGGCTTCGGTATTAAGACAGCTCGAAGATTTAAATTCATGTTGCCGCGAACTGGAAACACTCTATGAAGACGACACCCAGTATTTCGCGGACATAGAAGTAGACATGGATTATCTAGAGCGTCTTGATAAGGTTATCGTCCTCCTTAAAGGTAAGCTAAAACAAAAGGAGCCAAATCGTGCTGCAGTCAACAGAAATGCCGGTATAAATTGCCGAAAATCACCCCTCCTGTGTTTGACAGCGATCCCACTCTGTGGATGGGATTCTGGGATATGTTCCACTGTAGTGTCCACAGCAATGTGGAGCTCAGTGACATCCAAAAATTCACCTACTTAAGAGGTCAACTGAATGGCAAGGCAAAACAACTAATTGAAGGTTTCACAACTGAGGTCGCCAGCTACCAAACAGCAGTTGCCCTTCTACAGAAAACCTATGGGCACAGGGATAGAATTAAGGCGGCGCATATAACTAACCTTACTACTTTGAATCCTCCCTCTTACAATGTCTAGGAACTAAAGGGATTCTATGCTAGTTTTGAAAGTACACTGAGATCAGTAGAGACCCTATAAATTACCCTTCATTAACCCTTAAAGATCGGGGCCCGACTTAAGTCCGAATTGAGAAAATTGGACTAAATGGCGGGGTCCAACTAAAGTCTGTGGGCGTATTCCAGCCCTAATTTAGGTGGAAAGCGAAACTTGGTGGTCAGGCGGTGTACTACAAGGTTCCACCCACACATCCCCACTGCATGACCATGACTCAGTAACCCTCAAGCAGCTGTAATGGAAGGTCAAGATTTGCCCGTGTGCGATTCGGTGGCCCCTAGTGCGTCGTGCCACCCTACTCATCACGCCCAGCTCATCACTCATCACGGCCCACTCATTACGCCCGGCTCACCGCCCAGGAACTAGATATCATGCTGAACTCTTCAGAACTTTCTAATAGGCTGTTGAATGAAACTATGGGAGGTCTGGGTGAGAGTTTTTTCGGAAGACGAAAATATGCCGATCATAGGCTTTCACCCCAAGCATAATTTGCGTGTCGCAAATATTGTGGTTGATGTTGCACAGACCGTTGAGCAAAATGGAGACGTTCCTGATGAAGAACATACTGGTGTGGGTGTTGGTAAGTACAATTTACATTTTATAATTGCTTGAAAGTTTGATTGCAAGCATTTTATCACCTTACGAGCGGGTGGTGGAGTATATTATACTGTGCCGCCCAGCGTTTTTTTTTTACCCTAAATGGGGTTGATTCCGTGCTCGTTTTCATGCATAAACAAGACCCTGAGCGTAATACAAGTATGGTTCCCTGAAAGGGCGTAAATTGAGCTTTCCAATGACACCCGAACCATCCTTCTACGATCACTGGTTGTCTTGCAACGATCGTGCAACACGAGTGCAAAAACCCTAAAATACGGTAATTTCCTTATATAATTCCCTGTGTGGCGAGGGAGGGAGGGTAGATGTAAGTGGAGTACATCTCAGTTGGTCCACGGCGGCCGTGGCGAGCGGTCAGGAGGTAATTTATGCTCCTAATCACCGCTCCGCTCTCTCTCAGAGCACATTACGTCCTCAAAATTGCACTCTATAAGAAATTTCCTTTGCATTTTATAGCGTATTATTTGCAGGCGTTCGGTAAATTTCTCTCGATAACCAGGGTGTACGGTACATTTCTCACGATAATACAAGCAACAATGAAGCTTGGCGGAGATTGTGGTCTACAATATACCTTTTTATAATTGCATGTGACCTTGTAATAGCTTGAAAGTTTGATTGCAAGCATTTTATAGCGTATTATTTGCAGGCGTTCGGTAAATTTCTCACGATAACCAGGGTGTACTGTACATTTCTTACGATAATACAAGCAACAACGAAGCTTGGCGAAGATTGTGGTCTACAATATACCTTTTTATAATTTCATGTGACCTTGTAATTGCTTGCAAGTTTGATTGCAAGCATTTTATAGCGTATTATTTGCAGGCGTTCAGTAAATTTCTTACGGTAATATAAACAACGAAAGATTGAATATTTGTGCTTGGCATTACAAGTGATCACTCCCATAATCGAACTATATGGGCCATGGCCAGCTCGGTCACAGGGAGTATTCGGAGACACAGAGTAAATTATTTATTTGTCATTATTATTAGGTTATTAGTCCTTTTAACTATTTATTTGTCTCTATTATTATATTGGCAACATACCTTCATACCAGGGGTCATAAATATATCAAAATAAGTTCTGTGGGACTATGAAATAGCTATTATTGGACAAGGAAAATATTTTGTTCATCCCTCCACTGGAACATCAACAACAATGTCAACAACGTATCACCGTCGGCAGTGTGCAGTACTGCCAATACGTATAGCGACTTCCGCTAGATCTCGAGACCTTTACTTCGATCTAGCAGCAAAGACTTACAATAGCGGTTTTGTTTGAAATTTCAGAACAATTTCGAAGTGATATTATATGGATTTTGCCAATTCATATTTCTAGTGGTATTTATCATGTCTTACATCTAATAATATATGCTAGCGGATTTAACTTCAATTGGTAACCCTCCCGCTTGAGTCGGCTCGAAGAAAATCGATAATGGTGGCACTTTAGTAAACAGGTGATAAACAAAACCGCATGCGTATCGGTTTGGTGTATCGGTATTATGGTAAGTTGGCTACCTACTATTGTTTATAAGATATAGTAAGTAATGATAAGTAAATTATTATATATCGGCGATTTCGGTCACTTTTTTTTTTTTTTTTTTTTGCTAGATAGCGGGAAGAGGAGATACCTGCAGGACCGTGTCACAGGCAACAGGACTGTAGTTGTTATCTCCAAACCTGACGCTGTCCTGGAGTATAATGTGAACATGCGGTTGGTGGACAAAAGTGATATGCAGATCACTGCTGTTGGCTGCCTGAGGAAGACCTGTAAATGGTACAAGAAGGTCGTACTCCATCTTCTTGATGTCACTGTCCTCAACGCATCCAACCTGTGGATGACGCACACAGGAAAGAAGAACTCTGTAAGGCTGTTCTCCAAGGACATCATAGAGGCCATCCTCCGTAAGCACGGAACCACACGTGCGGCACCAGTTCCGAGGGCGATCGTGGATTTGCCCAGCCGCCTTGAGTGCCGGGACTACCTGTTGACCCACAGGCTTGTGACTGTACCTCCCAACCCTAACCAACTTGCTGCTGGCCGGGTGGCCGGAAAGAAGGTGTGCCACGTCTGCAGTCACATGACAAGGAGGCCCCGACATAGGAGGGAAGTCGCGTGTAGTCGGTGTGATGTAGGACTCTGTCCTATTCCTTGCTACACCGAGTACCACACACTGGAACACTTCTAACCTCCTCCCTTCTTGCCAATCATTCATAACTTCATTCAATCATTCATTCATCTATTTCAAAGTACCTCATGAATTCATGTCATTCAATCATTCATATGGTGGAATAGCACACTACCCAAACACAAGTGCATTCATCATCATCAGCAACATCACCCATTACATCCATAAGTTTCGAATCTCGTCCATCCATCTGGTTCTTGATCCACCTCATACATCCATGTCATTCATTCATACATACATTCATACACTCGCTATAGGCAGTTCTGCCTTTTGTCTACCTCAATCACATTCATACACTCGCTATAGGCAGTTCTGCCTTTTCCCTACCTCAATCACATAACTGCCTTTTACCTACCTCAATCACATAACTGCCTTTTGCCTACCTCAATCACATGTGGATTACACCTCCTGGGAACACCACAAAAAAAAAAATGAGTCAACACTACTCCATAGGGTGATTTAGAAATGTGTTGAAATAATATTATATATAAAACAAAACAAAAATTCCTGCAAAGCAAGCGAAACAGAGAGAGAGAGAGAGAGAGAGAGAGAGAGAGAGAATGCAGAAACTGAACTGAAGAAAGAGTGAAAAAGATATAATAATACAGAAATATTACAAGCAAATAAAGAAAGAGGGATTAGAGAAAATAATAATGAGAATTACATATACGGATGAGGAAGAGAGAGAGAGAGAAAGAGAGAGAATACAGAAACTGAACTGAAGAAAGAGAGTGAAAAAGATATAATAATACAAAAATATTTCAAGCAAATAAATGAAATAGAGGGATTAGTTAGAGAAAATAATAATGAGAATTACATATACGGATGAGGAAGAGAGAAAGGGAGCGAGAAAGAGACAGAGCGCGCGAGAGAGGGAAAGCGAGCGAGCCAGAGAGAGAGAGAGAGAGAGAGAGACAGACAGATGGGAGGAGAGAGAGAGATTAGAGAAAATAATAATGAGAATTACATATACGGATGAGGGAGAGAGAGAGAGACAGAGCGCGCGAGAGAGGGAGAGCGAGCGAGCCAGAGAGAGAGCGCGGGAGGCCGAAGTCAGGGCAAAGCGAACGCATCCAAACGCACCTGGGAAATAGACCAAAAAGTACCTCCTCTTCCTCTCCTCTTCCCACCCTCCACACTCGCTCATAACATCCATAATAAACTTATATGTGGATACGAAGAGTTGTTCTTTCCAAAAATGATCGTTTCGTTCGCATTGGAGCCATATTAACGGCGCTAGGGCGAGTGAAAGTGAGCGAATATTTAGGGATTATGCCCGCTGGGCCGCACGGTGTAAAATACCTTACCACCCGCTAAATAAGGGTTAAGATAGTGTTGTGATTCTCATAAATAAACTGCCATCCCCACTAAAGGAAACATTAAAGAGAACTTTAGGTGAAGGTCTGGACCTAGAAAGGTTTGTCCAGGCTTACCAGACAGAAGTTTTTAATATGGAAAGTGTAGCAGATCGGACTACACCACACATACCATGATACCAGTTGCTTCAGCATCCTTTGCGGTGCAGGAGGCCTCGGTGCGAAGGAAGGGTTGCAAGTTGTGCGAAGGGGCACATGCATGGTTTAAGTGTCTAAAGTACAAAACCAGTGTTCTGAAGGTTAAGCGCGCAAAGCAACTCAACCTTTGCACCGGGTGCTTGTCCTCAGACCACGGGAGCAATGGTTGTGTGAACCCTGACATCCGTAACTGCAAATTCAGTCGTAACAGACACTACCATATCATCTGTCAGTCCAGATCTCAATGGGACAGTGCAAAGAAGGAGCAAAAACCTCAACAGGTAACATAGACCAAGACGCAAACTACCACGATGTCTGTATCTTCAAAGAAGACTAGTATTATCCTCCCAACTGTTAGGCTGCCAACAGTAAAGGAATCAAGAGGAACAGTCAAGATGCGTACGCTGCTGGATCAGTGCTCACAGCGCACCTTCATTCTAAATTCCGCTTTAGACTCTATCCATTATGAAAAATTGGGTGGTGAAGAGCTAGAGTTGTGAGGGTTTACCGGAGCATGTGAGAGCAGAAAGTATCCAGTAGTGTCCTTCAAGTACAAGTTCCGGGGCAGAAACTATCCTCTACAAGCAGTTGTGGTAGAAACTCTCCCGGATCACAAAAGAATAGAATGCCTTGAAGCAGACATGAAAGTGTTGCGAAGCAAGGGTTACAAATTAGCTGATCCTCTAATGACACAGACATCTCGACTGGACTTGTTGATTGGTGCCGATTATTATTATGACTTGGTGCAGCCAGGGTACGACAAAAAGAGGGTGACATAATTCTCTTGCCCACTAAATTTGGCTATGCACTAAGTGGCTCCTGCCATAACGACAAGTCTAGAGCCCAAGTAGAAGTAGTTACAATATTGAAAGTTGCGGTCACCCCGATGGATCAATACATATCCACGGAATCATATAATCCATGTCATAATGATTTAAAATGTATGTGGGAACTGGATCATCTAGGAATTTCTCCGACCGAATATTCAAAGGAAAACAAGACTGCATTGGACATCGACAAGGAGACAGTAACATACTCTGCACAGAATCAGCAATATGAGGTCAGACTGCCATGGAACCAACAGAAAGAGAAGCTGTCTTCTAATTATGGTTTAGCAGTGGGTCGCCTAAGGGGTCTGCAGAAGCGATTTAAGCAAGAACCTGATTATTGTAGTCACTACAACAACGTTATCCAAGATCAACTTCATCGTGATTTTATTGAAGAGGTTCCTTTCGGTGTTACTGAAAACAGTCATTATTTGGCACATCACCAAGAATAGCACAACGACACCCGTTCGTATTGTGTACGACTGCTCCGCTAGTTTTGGCAAAGGCAGGCCAAGTCTTAATGACTGCCTTTACACAGGGCCATCATTAGTGCCAGATCTAGCAAAAATCTTGCTGAGATTCAGGGTACACAAATATGCCTGGATAAGTGACATCGAGAAAGTCTTTCTCATGTTGAGACTTCATGAAGAAGATCATGACTAAACCCGATTTTTGTGGCCAAAGGATCCCTTGGACTTATCTTCACCCTTACATTGCTACCGATTTAAGGTAGTTTTGTTCGGGGCGACTTGCTCACAGTTTCTTCTTAATGCCACGATCTTAAAGCATCTTTCCATTATCAAAGAGGATTCCGAAGTTGTGGAGGCTATTAAGGAAGGTTTGTACATTGACAACCTCCAGGGTACAGGCAGTGATGAAGAGACTGTCATTAAGCGTTATTGGGATGCCCAAAGAATAATGTCTAAGCACATTTATATATCAGAGAATGGGCTACCAATAGTCCTCAAGTACGTGACCTCCTGCAATTGGATGGTGTTGCTGCCAAGAATCAAGAGCAAGTGAAGACATTGGGACTCTTATGGTTACCTGACTCTGATCTGTTGACGTTCAACGCTAGTCTCCCAGGGACCAATAAGGCCACAAAAAGAGTGCTTAAGAGTGACGACACAACTGTTCAGTCGACTCGGTGTACTACTGCCCGTTACAATAAGGTCCAGAATTTTCTTACAGCAATTATGGAGACTGAAACTAGATTGGGACGATCCGCTACCTGAAGACTGTGCTACCGAATGGTCTACAATTTCCAAGGACCTGAACCTCTGCTGTGACTTTACTTATCCTCGGGGGACGGTATACGCTGACTCAGTGGAACTTCATGCGTTTAGCGATGCGAGTGGTGTCGCCTATGGCACTGCAATATATTTTGTGAGCCCGGAATGTAGTAGTCTGGTCATCGCTAAAGCGAAGGTCGCTCCCATAAGGTCCATAACTATACCAAGACTAGAGCCAACTGCTGCTTTGCTAGCCGCCAGATTAATCAAATTTGTCGAGGAGGCCTATCATAATATTGTAAAAGTCAACAAAATGTGTTATGGTGCGACAGCCAGGTTACATTGCATTGGTTGCGTAGTATGAAGAAGCTTCCAGTGTATATCACAAACCGAGTTGACGAAATAAAATCCCTTCTTCCGACTGTAGAATTCCGGTACGTATCCTCTAAAGAAAACCCTAGTGACTTACTGTCTAGAGGTGTTTCGGCAAAACATCTCAAATCTTCTGTGTTTTGGTGGGAGGGGCCCATGTGGCTCCGAAACAAAGACGAGTGGCCAGAAGACATATTACCAGATGACCCGACGCCAAAAGTAACCTGCCAAGTCATTGGGACCAATGATAAACAGGACACACAGTTATGGAACTGGGAAAAATATGGAAGTTATGAGAAATTAATTTGGATAGTTGCATGGACTATTCGATAAAAGAATAATTTGAAGGCAAAAATTAAAGGGACGTCTCCCACAGCCTCCTTAGCATAAAGGAACTAAAAGTAGCAGAAAAGATTGTAGCTCAAAGATGCCAGCAGGAATGCTTCCCAAAGGAGTACGAGATGCTGTCTGGTGACAAGGGTACTCACAATAATTTGGTAAACCAATTAGGTCATGAAAGGAGGTTTAATTGTATATGAAGGTAGATTGAAGTTAGCGGCTCTTCCGGATTCAATGAAATATCCGATACTACTGCCTTCCAAACATCCTTTCACTACCATGTTCATCAATATGTGCCATCATGTCTGTTGTCACTATGGAGTTAATCACATGGTCGCATATATACGGCAAAGGTGGTGGATTCCTAAGATAAGACAAGCTGTAAAACAAGTGACCAGTAAGTGTATAACTTGTCGTAAAATACAGGGTAATACCTACGCGACAGCTAGAGTACCTCCCCTGCCAGACATCAGGACTACTCCTAGAGATCCCTTCGAGGTCACGGGGGTCGATTATACAGGAGCAATTCCTGTCCGGGACTCACACAACAACAAGGCTTATATGCTATTATTTACGAGCGCTACTACAAGAGCTATTCACATTGAAGTAGTTAGCAATATGACCTGTGATAGCTTTATCCATGCGTTCCGAAGATTTTGTAGTAGGCAGGGATTTCCACAGATAATGTTAAGCGACAATGCTGCTACATTTGTAAGAGCTTCCAGACGCTTGGAAGATATCCAAAGCGAACCCAGTCTTCAGGCTCATCTTACCGAAATCCGATGTGAATGGCGTTTTATAACAGCATGTGCGCCTTGGTTCGAAGCTATTTGGGAGAGAGCCATAGGTATTGTGAAGACTGGGCTTAAAAAGGTACTAGGCTGCACTCTAGTCTCCTTTGAGGAACTAACTACTGTCCTATTGGAGCTGGAGGCTACCGTTAATAATCGCCCCTTAACGTATGTCTGGGGTGATCTGGAGGACCCTTGTCCTATTACTCCATCCATGCTGGTTAATGGTCGTAGACTTTGTGACAATCCAAAGGACGTAATTCAGCTAGATGAACTGCAGGACCATAGTTACGATAGTAACTCAGCGATACACAGCAGGTACAATTACATCAATAAATTGATCCGGGACCTATGGAGGCGTTGGTCTAGTGAATATTGGCATCACTACGAGAAGCCTATATGAATAAAAGAGGCTCATCAAGCAGTGTATGGCCAAAGGTAAATTACATCGTTCTTATATATGACGAGAGACCTCGTGTCCTTTGGAAACTTGGTAGGGTAGTTAGACTCTATCCAGGACGAGATGATCTGGTTAGAGTGGTCCAGATTAAGACAAAAACTGGCCTGACCACTCGACCCATCGTCAAGTTGTATCCATTGGAGCAGGAACTCGAAAGGTTTTCCATCCCTCAACTGGTGGTCGCTGATGGTGTTAGTTCTCACAACTCCACCCCTATGTCACCAGCGGTCGCGGGACCATATGCCAGTAACGATCCTGTTGGAAGATTACCTCTTCGTTGAGCCACTGTTAGTTCTTCACAGCTTTGGAGATTTAACATCGCTGTGGGATTACTGTAGATAATGTATATATTGGTGGTGGGAATGTGTCGAGACTCATAAGTAACTCGACAGTTTAGGTTAAGTAAACCTACTAGAAGTTCAAATTTGGTGCCAGTATTAGGCTAAGTTATATGGCTATATTTCTAGAATTAATGAATGGGGACAAGAGAATCTAGTTTCCTTTAATGCACAGAAAACCAAGTACATTCAATTTTCTAACCGACAGAATCTCACTGACTCCCATATATTTTTTAATGATGTAAATATTCCCACTTCCCCTAGTATTGACATTCTCGGTGTAACATTAACTACTAACTTGAGCTGGACACATTATGTTAGAAGCATTGCTAAGAATGCCTCTAAAAAACTGGGACTCCTGTACAGAGTTCGAGAATTCTTCACTGACGAGCAGTTGGCCGTAATATATAAAAGTCATGTGCGCTCTCAGATGGATTACTGTTCACCTCTGTGGGGTGGAAGTGGAGTGGTTGCATTGAGGCAGTTGGACAAAATTCAAAATAAAGCTATTAGATTAATCAATAACCCTGCAATCACACAGGACCTTCCTACATTAGCCATACGAAGAAACGTTGCATCCCTTGCATTATTCTACAGATATTTTCACAGCAATTGTTCCGAGGAACTTGCTTCAATTGTGCCGCATTTCCACATCTTTCCCCGTAGAACTAGGGCAGCTGAGAGCGCCCATGAATTTACACTTTCTCCTCCACAATGCAGAACTTCTGCTTATCAGAATTCATTTATCCCCAGAGCTACTACTCTTTGGAATTCACTTCCCTCGAATTGCTTTCCACAAACTTACAATCAACAAATGTTTAAATCCAGTTGTTACAAACATTTTATGAATGGAGGATGCCTTTAGGCACATGGACCTTTTTGTTTTATCTGTGTTTTTCCTTCCTCCGTTCATTGTCTCTTAAAAAAAAAAAAAAAAAAAAAAAATCTTTATAAAAGATATGTACTATTTCGTATTAAGTCTCTATGGGTTTATTATCCAAAATTACAGTATATCAGGTTATCATTATAATCGATCTATTATATCATGTAGATAATTAAATGACGCATTGGTGGATATTATAACTGCGCATGTGTCATTTTTGGGACTGGCAGGTTGACTGCCGTTAAGCTCAGACTCGCTTTAGCTACGACCTCATCAACAACTCCTACCAGCCGCTCCAAATACAACCACCTGTTTCATGCTAAGTCACTCAAATTCTTAACTCCTAGTGGCCACAATACCTTCTATCTATTCCTAATTCTATCCTTGAGCTATCCATCACTATCAACAAGTAAAGTAAGTTAACTCTTATTAGTTTATAGGTAGATTTCACTTTGTTTACTGTCGAATTCTTATAAAGAGTACAGAGCGTGTGTGTTCAAGTAGGAAATGAGTTGAGTGAATGGTTTGAGGTATATGTAGGTCTGCGACAGGGTTGTGTAATGTAACCGTTGTTGTTTAATGTATATATGGATGGTATGGTGAGCGAGGTAAAAGGAGAACTATGGGTAGAGGATTGGGTTTAGTAGGAAAGAATTGTGGAGATTGGGAGTTTAATTAGTTGCTGTTTGCTGATGACACAGCATTGGTGGCAGATTCTTAGGAGAAACTACAGCGATAATAAAAGAGTTTGGTGTGGTATGTGGGAGGGTGAATGTCAATACAAATATAGTGATGGTATGTAATAGAGATGCTCATAGGGTAAATCTAAATGTACGACTGGATGGTGTTACGCTGGCCAGCTTGCCAGAATGTACGCGTAACTCGCTAGCGCTCGCCAGGGCAGTGAAATGGGTTATAATAATCGTAGAACGGTGTTCTTTCTTTTTTAGTGTTCATGTTGTCACAGACAGATCAGTGGTGGTCTTTATTCTTGTCTGTGACACTTGTAAGTATTTTATATCATTGATAGAGTATAAGATAATGTAGTGTGAATTGTAAGGAGAAAGAGAGCGAGCAGCGAGATGGTAATATGTGCGTGTGTATGTACGTGTGACTCTCTCGCTCGGGCGGAGGTTCCCACGCTCGTGATTGGTCGGCTGGCCTGACGCGTCATATGACGCCTGCTCTTCATGACGTAGTCGTCTGTGATTGGAGGCCGCTGTCCTAGTAAGGTGGTGCGGGGCTCCTACCCGCGTGTCTCCTTCAGAGCTTAGCATGGTGTGCTTGGTCCTAGACGTCCCTTGCAATCTGTCCCCAATCTAACCCCCTGTACTACTGTTTCTCTCTCTTAACTTCTTCTTTTCCAATACTTCTTATTTTTACTCAATTACTTATCCCTTCTGGTTCTGCATACGACTTCCATAGTCGGCCAGTCGTATTACCAGCACCAGTTCTCCATATATGTTTTGCACTAGCTTTAGGGATTATTAGAGTCATAGTCATATGGTATCATAGTATTGGGGTGCTTCTAATTATTGAGTTGTTCTTTCCTACTATTTAATGCTAGACAGTGGAGGGTATCTTTAGTCGTTGTCTGAGTTATGTATGTGGCAAGTCAGAGCCTGTACGACTTCGATGGAACTAGGTAGCCTGTAACCCTTGTGCATATTTTTCCTTTGCGAGTGTAGCAGCATACTAGCAAAGGGCTTTTGCCTACTCTTGCTCGTATGCTTGCTACCTCATTTTGTTGACCTTTGTGGAGCGCCAGGGTAAGACCAGATACTTGAGATCTGGACTTACCAAGAGAGCCTCCTAGTCACTTAACGTAACATAAGGGAAATCTGTTCAAGGGGAGACAGTAGGCTACGAGCATGCTTGCGCTCTGCCTAGGTTCCTTGTACCTTTTATGCCACTGCTAGACTTTATTAGTGAGAAAGACAGCATTGTGTTTATTAACTTTAACTGCGTATGCTTTAGGAATTATTCACGCCTTATTTTAGCCTAGGTTGATGCATAGTGCACAACCCAGTTTGGCTGTTACGTTGGCTAAGGAAGTACTGTTTTTGAGTGGCTATTATTAGTGCTGTCACAGAGTTGTTGCACTCCCTTGTTTTAAATATATGTATCCTACTTGTTGGTGTATTTAAGATACACGCTTTGGTGTCCTGCCCCTGCATTATTTCTGTTCTATATTGACGAGCATCTTAGAGCATCAGACGTTTTCAGAAGATTCCATATCTGTTTGCTGTAGGACTAGACTTCCAGTGTTTTCATAGAGCATTGAAGAGTTTAGTGTTGAGTACAGACTCACACTAAAGTTAACATAAGCATATACTCCTTTATTAAATCTTATGATAGTTTATTTAAGCATTGTTATTACTTGAGAGCATTTTCGTAACGTAAGTACTCCTTTTGTGAGTTGGCTTTGCCGTCACCGGAAAGCCTTTGTAGAAGTGCACTAAAACCCAGTTAATTGATACCCTGTTATCCAGAAGATTAACTCTGGAGGGTTTAAGTGTTTTGTTCACCGGCGTAATAGTTCGAGGGTTTGGAATTAGCGTACCGTTGTTGCAGATATAGCCTATCATCTAGTCCATTATTAAGTGCCCTTGTTTATTTCGTAGTGCCGGTCATAACAATGGTGAAATACTGAAACAGGTGGAGTGTTATAAATATCTAGGAAGACTGATAAGCAGGGGCGTAGGTGTGGACATGAAGGTAAGACATAGAGTATGCGAAGGAAGGAAAGTTTTGGGAGCAATGGGAAGTATGTTGCAGGTGAGAAATCTTGAAATAAAAACTAAAAGTATAATGTATCAAGGGGTAGTTGTACCAACAGTGATGTATAGGGCTGAGATAATGGCTTTGAAGGTACAAGAAGGTACAAGGTGTGGAGTAACACATAGAGACTGATTGAAGAATGATGAGGTATGTAAGAGAGTGGGACAACAGGAACCCTTATCGGCCAGAGTGGACAGAAGGGTGCTATGCTGGTTTGGACATGTTAAACGAATGAGAGATGTAAGGCTTACAAAAGAATATAAGAGTCAGAAACAAGGAGAAATAGAGGGAGAGGAAGACCTTGGATGATATGGAAAGATGGTTGGAAGGTAGAGAGAAGACTGAAAAAAAGGCAAGAGAAGTGGTAATGAATAGGAATTAATAGAGAATGCTTGGGAATAGCTGAGTGATAATGCGGTCTTAGGGAGAGGGGAGGTGTGGAAGAGTGGTCTTGCCACTGGACTGGTAATCCAATGGACCCGGGTTCGAATCCCAATATGTCAATGAGAAGATATTATTGGGATGGAATTTGTGCTGTACCTAGTTTCAGTGCATTACCACAGCACACCGAAATGCCAAAACAAAATACCCTCAGTGTTCCCTGATTAAATAGCACTGTATGAATATTCCCATATTCAAAATATGCTACAGGGGGGCAATGCCTAGTGAGTTAATTGTTCAATAGGTGGCATTCTGAGAATGAGGGTCCGAGCCTGGGGAGTGAGACTGTGAAGCGCAGAGGCGAAGCAGCTTCAGAGATGGAGTTGGGTTCGAGCCGTGATTAGGTGCTTCGCATGTCTCACTCCCTAGACTGGAACAAGACCACACGGGCCTCACCGTGTTCAGCGGTAGAGTGTAAAGGCTATCAGCTTATGCCCGAGAGGGAGTAGTTGGAATATAGAAAAAAAAAAAAAAAACGCCAGTTGCATTTGATAATAGTCCATCAGGCGCTTGACCCGGGGAGCCGGTGTATGTTGTGAAGGGTCATGCCTAGAATTAAGGTGGGCAGGCATTGTGGTGGTCGGTTTCGATGCGTGTCTACCTGCTGAGTCCGGAACATCTCCGGGAGGTCTGGGACCTGTTGACTTTGCTGGGGACCACAAACGGACCTAGGAAGTCTCTGGGCTTTCTCCTGGGCGACCTAGATGTTTATGAATTGTTAATTTTGTTTCTTATGTTGTGTTGTATTGACCCTATTCGAGCTGTCTCGAGTTGGCCACCCCTAGGCTATGGAGTATGAGCTTGAGTATAATATGTGTATATATATATATATATATATATATATATATATATATATATATTGGTCAGGTTCAATAAGTGAAGTGAATTATAAAGATAGATCCATTATTAACCCTTTCACGCTTTTATGATGCAGAGGTTGCCAGATTAGCAATAATAGAGTTTTCTCACTCTTATAATTACCTCTCCAAAATTAGTTTTCTGCCCACAGCTAACTCAAAGACAACTGCAGAGATTGAAGTAACTAAACTAAAGGTTTATAAATACCCCTGATGGTAACAAAGGCTTTAAAGTATCCCCAATAGGCTCAAAATCGCGTCATATGCGTGAACGGGTTAACTTGATTTATTAGAATACCCTGGAACAACAACATATCTTCAGAGTCATATTGATGAACCTACATATTCAAGGGTTTGGTCCTCCCAATTGACACATATTTAGATTCGTAGAGAGAGAGAGAGAGAGAGAGAGAGAGAGAAGGGGGGGATGGAAAGCTAACATAAAAGGACATGCCAATAGAGAAGGAATGTTAATGAAAACAATATTAAGTTGCTGACAAAGGAGAGGAAATGTCGGCAATCTACATTCCATTTTCTTTATCTCAGTCTAAATGCAATACATTCTTGGGTTCCTCATACTTGTTCTAATGATGTCCGCAATCAGCATTCAAAACATTCAAACGGTACCATCAACTTCAAAGTCGAGTATCTCATGTTTTTGTTATGTTTTTGCGTGGAATCAAGCTAAGTCTGTTCTTCGACTAGCCAAAAACGCTTTGATTAATACCAAGTACTCTTCCCAAGCTTTCTGGTTGCTAGCCAATAACCTCTCCAACAATTTTACTTCCTCGTCTTTCCCTCCTCTTTTGACTCTGACAGCACCACTTATGCCTAAGATCTTAATCTCTTCTAAGGATGTATTTTCTGCCCTCTCTGGGCAGTACGGACCGGATGGTGTTCCACCTGCTCTACTCAATAACTGTTCTTCCATGCTGACTCACTGCCTAGGCAAACTTTTTCTCTAATGTCTTTCCTTCTTGTTGGAAGTTTGCTCTCATTCAACCTGTCCCAATGAAGGGGGACTGTTCGCAATCCCCTAACTATTGTTCAATTGCTCTCATTTCTTGTATCTCTATCCGTAATTCAAAATTTCTTAAGCACTTATATTCCCATAATCTACTATCAGATTGCCAGTATGGTTTCCTTAAGGGCCACTATATTGGTGATCTCCTTGCTAAACTTACTAACCCTTGGTCATCCTCCTTTTGGGATTTCGGTGAAACTGTTTCTATTGTGCTAGACATATCGAAAGCCTTCGATAGAGTCTGGCACAAATCTCTAATTTACAAACTATCCACCTTCAGTTTCTATCGTTCTATCTGTGGCTTTGTCTCTAATTTCCTTTCTGGCCATTCCATAGCTGCATTTGTGGACGACCATCGCTCGCTTCCTCAACCTATCAACTTCGGTGTTCCTCAGGGTTCTGTCATGTCTCCTTTCAACACATTCCTACTCCTCAGATGACGAAGAGGAAATGGAAGAAGTTCGGCTCATGGGAGGCTCGATGGTACGTGGTCAGCTCACAGAGTTTTGCACCAGGGCGCATAAGACCAGGAAGCGTATTTGTATCCCTGGTGGTGGTGTGGACGACATAGTTGCTGCAGTTGACAAAGTATCGAAGCTGGCCCCTGCTAACACAATGTACGTCATCCACGTTGGATCCAATGATGTACAGCGAACCCTGTCGGAAGATTTGCTATGCAAGTACCAACAGCTGATCAAGTCATTTAAGGAGAAATCGTCAAGGATCATCATCTTAGGAATAGTCCCCCGGCTCGGTGTAGAGAGCCAATTTTACAATATGCCACCAGCACAAGTCGTTGTCTAGCAAACCTCTGCAGGAAGGAGAATGTGGAATTCATCAACACCTGAGACAATTTTGACTACAATGAATATTTGTTTTCGGACAATGGGGTTCATCTGAACCAGGTGGGAGCAGCACGTTTTGGACGTCTTCTCAACGATGCGGTGAAGGATTTTTGGAGTAGAAATTGACTCAACACAGGACAACCAGGAAGGAGGACCGAAGACAGCAAGGACGGCAACCAGCGAAGAACCTAAGTGCTAATCCGTCAAGAACCACAAATTTGGATAAAGGTCCATCAACAAGACCCAAATCCAAAAACCTCAAAGTTTTCTATGCAAATGCTCGTAGCATATACAATAAATTTTCAGATCTATAAAAAAAAATTCACAGAAAAATATGATATAATCGGTATAACAAAATCCTGGCTAAATGCAGTAGACACAGAATTTTTGGCTGAATATACACTTCCCAAATATGTGATGTTTGAGAAAAGTCGCATTAACAAAAATGGAGGAGGCGTTTTGTACTTCATCGAAGAAAGTCTTGACCCCATCTTGATGTCAAAACCACAAAAAGAAAATGTCGACATATACTATGTAATATTAAAAAAATGATCACCAAACAAAAATAATACTAGCTCTTATATACAGACCCATAGCCCAATCAGTGCAAACTGATCGAGACATTATTGAGAAAATTACTGAAGTAAGTATCTCACAGGATACCAAAATTGTTGGCGATCTTAATTTACCTGTGACCAAGTGGGGCGATACTCTCACTTCACACTCCGGACATGACCTGTATGCAAACCTTCAAGAAAGTTAATTTCATCAATTTGTTCAATCTCCGACCTGTAGAAATAATGTGTTTGACCTTGTACTAGCAACAAATGAAGACTTAGTAGAAGATTTGAGTGATGGTGATGAATTCAGTAATAGTGACCACCGTAAAAACACTTTCAGTTTAAAGTTTAATAGCAATGAACACAATACTAGCAATGAGAAAGTCCTAAATTTCCAGAGGGCAAACTTCCAAAAACCTAGAGCAATCGTTGATACAACTAACTGGAGCTGTTTGATTACTAACAATGACACGAACAAACAATGAGGGTTGTTCACCACCAATTACTTGCAAGCATTGTAAAAATGCATACCAACAAAGAACAGAAGATCAGTAAATAATAATAGACCAAAGTGATGTTATCGAGAGATTGCAGCATGTCTGCTCGGTAAAAAGAACGCCCATGACAGATATAAAATATCTGAAAGCGAAGAAGACAAAGCAATATTCATAGATCTACGACACAAAGCCAAAAAACTAATAAAGCAAAGCAAAAAGACTTTAGAGTTGCACGTTGCAAATCATAATAAGACAAACCCAAAGGAATTCTATAGCTACATTAGGAAGAAAAAAATAGTGACCTCAACAATTGGACCATTAGTGAATGAGAATGGAGACTATGCCAAAGATGAAGCACAAATGAGTAATGTTCTCAACACCTTTGCATCAATTTTCACAACAGAAGACTTTAGTGATATTCCTACAGCATCACCAGTACAGTTAATTCAAATGCGCTTAGCAATATTCGTATTACTGAGAAAGAAGTAATGAATTGCTTAGACTAACTCAAGTTAAATCAATCGCCTGGACCCGATACTATTTCTCCCATAGTTCTCAAAGAAGCTAAATGTGAGCTCTCCTAACCACTGGCACTGGCCGCACTGCTACTCAACAATTCTTTGAGAACTGGGACTGTGCCTGATGAGTGGAAACTTGCGAACGTAACCCCAATTTAAACAAAAAAGGCAGCAAAGCCTTGCCTAGTAACTATCGCCCAATCAGCTTGACTTTAGTTGTGTGTAAAGTGCTAGAAACTATCATAAGAGACAGACTCGTAAAGCACTTGGAGGAAAACCACATACTTAACCCCTACTATACCAGAGGGTATTACCATAAATGTACCCTCCAGTACCAAGCAATTTGGCCAAAATGGCTTCAGAGTCGAAAGAGAACACCCTTCCGCCTCAAAATATAAAGAAATACTGACTCTCATAGCCTGTGGGAGCTTGGATATAAGCTGAGAAATATTGTCAAGGTTTCAGAGCAGTGCTCACAAGTCGTGGTACTAGGCACCGATCGATACGGGCTGTTAAAAGGACGAACGTCGTCCGTCGCCAGTACTGACGAGTGACATTTTTACTGTAGGCCAATGTACGTCGCTGGGACAGTATGTGTTAAAGATACCCAACACGGTTTTCGAAAACAATCGCTCCTGCTTGACAAACCTTTTAGATTTCTTCCACGATATCCTAAATCTATATTATGAGAGTAAAGCTGTAGATATTATATATCTCGATTTTCAAAAAAACTTTGATAAAGTTCCACATAAATGCTTATTGATCAAATTAAAAGTACACAGTGTACAAGGAGTTGCCTTGAGATGGATAGAAAATTGCCTCAGTGAAAGAAAACAAAGAGTAGTCATTAATGGGAAAACATCAACATGGACCAATGTAACTAGCGGAGTAGCACAAGGATCAGTATTGGGGCCAGTTCTTTTCCTAATCTACATAAACAACATAGATGAGGGCCTCACCTGCACAATCTCAACGTTTGCAGATGATACAAAAATTGCAAATAACATAATCTGTAACATGCCCAGGATACAAGGCAATCTAGATAAGTTGCCTAAATGGGCTAAAATATGGCAAATGTGTTTCAATGAAGATAATTGTAATGTACTTCACATTGGAAGCTGAAATAAGAAGCAAACTATTCAATGAATGGCACCCAACTCAAGACTGTAGACAAAGAAACAGATTTAGGAGTAACGATATCAAGTAACCTCAAACCTAGTCAACAATGCAAGGAGGTTGTTAACCTCTCCGCGGCGCACAGGGGGTTTTCTACAGGGTAAGACTGTGCGCACCTATGATGATTTTGGGACCTATTGCCAATTTCGATAAAAAGTACATCATCGTGTAGGGAATGTTTGCGTGCATTGGCCCATATATATTTGACCCCCCAAAAAATGTCTGGGGGGGGTAGGGGAACGGTCCGTAGTTGAAAAATGTGGAGCGAATGGCACCGCGCGGCTAGATTGTCATCGAGCGGCGAGATTTCCCTGCCGAATATTTACGCGCGCAGGGGATAGAAGGAGAGGGAGGAGGGGGTGGGTTACCGCGTATTATCACGTATATCTCCTTTTTCGAGCCCTTTTAGGCTATTTAGAGTATGTATACGTGTGTAGGGCACCCATATAACAATGAATATGCCTCATAGTGACCAAAAATTGCAATATATAAGGGAATTATAAGAGAATATTTAGGCGGGAATGAAGATGTGTTGGAGGTTTGGCGGCAATTTATGAGCTGAGAGTGTGGTTTACGCCATACATATCACGTATATCTTGTACGTAGAGCACTGTCACGCTATAATACAGACTTGTACGTATGTATACGTGCCATATATCAAAATATATACCGCATATAAACCAATTCATGCGATATTTACGCACATTATCAATGAGTTTCTATGCGTGAACCAAGGTGTGAGTGAGTTGTGGTGGGAATGAAAGGGGGAGAGGGTGTGTTACGCCATAAATATCACGTCAATCTTGTATTTAGAGCACTCTCATGCTATAATAAAGACGTGTACATATGTAGGCGTCCCATATAACAAGGAATATACCGCATATAGCCCAATTGATGCGATATTTACGCAAATTGTGAATGTATTTCTAGCAGACGGAAGCCTGAAACGGGGGGTTGGGGGTGGGTGGGTGGGTGGGAGGGAGGCATGCAGGGGTGCAGTGAGTGAGTGAGTCGTGGAGAGATGGAAGTCAGGCAGATCTCTAGATAGATAACCAGGTTAGTGATAATTGTGGAGGGGGCGCAGGCGTATTGATGTTTGGTATTTTGACCCTTATGTCTACCAGATGGCTGGTGTTCGTTGCCATCAACAGGTCTACAATAACATGAGTCAGGAATGGAGAGAGAGAGAGAGAGAGAGAGAGAGAGAGAGAGAGAGAGAGAGAAACTGAGACATGCGTATGTCGTACATATAAATGGACTTCAGAATTGCATTTTTATGCAAGCAGACATTGCATTTTAGACACATGTGAAGTACCACAGAAACATGTAGGCCATTGACTGTAAATAAAGTACTATATTTATAGACCACCAGCGACGGTGCTGAGTCAACACAGGCAGATTGCCTGTTGTGATAGAGGGCTAAATATAGACTGGTGTCTCCTTACACCTGCGAAAGGGTAGATTGCCACCAGAGAAACGTTTACTTATTTATTTCGAAGTAATATGCAATCTAAATGTATATTCGAGACCTACTGCAATTATTTGTATGACAGTCATGACTATGTATAATCCAATATACGCGCGTAGGCGAGACATAAGAAAGCTGGTTGAGCAATTTTCGACACCCACACAGTTATTATTCATTTTTATTTACAATATTATACAATACAAATGTATTTGTGAAGAGTATTTTATCCATTATTGTATTTATACCAATTTTGTTCCCAGACAGAGCTGCTGTAGCTGGAGAATCAAGGAGCGGCAAGGGTCACCTCGTGACCGCCTGACCGTGTGAAAATGAGTGGAGTCACACTGAGAGGGGCAATTTTGCTGAGTGTTTGGGCAATTTTTGACAGAATAAAGTTATATAATTACTAATTCTTGACAGAGACAAACTATTATAAACCTTGGCATGATATAATTGATAATCCCATCAATTTACAAACGTAAATTGGTGGGATAATTCATTTTTTTTGTATATTGTCATTTCGATTGTACACGAAGTTTTGAGTGATATTTGGTATGAGCTCCTGTGGCATGGTTGGTAAGGTCGCGGACTGGAAAACTCAAAGTGTCGTAGGGTAGTGGGATCGAATCCAGGAGGGGGTTATGGGGAAGGTTTTATATTGTCTAGAAAAATTTATAAATTTTTTTTTTTACAAGATCATGCCATTGTATTCAAACAATATGAAATATTCATAGAATATATCATATTGTAAGAATACAATGACATGACCTTGTTTTCTTTTTTTCTTTTTTTATTGTTTTATTTTATTATCATAGTAGGTTTGACATGATTTATTGAAAATATTTATTTTTGTACAATTCATTTGAGGTAAGAAAATAATTATATACACATTACTTAGGCTAATAACAAACATATATATTGATATACTAAAAAAAGAAGGCATATTACATGTAAATCTTGAAACTTATAAACTAAATAATGAAACATACAATTATATAATGTAAAAGCTATATCACAGGGACATCTTTGGAACTTATACATTATATAATATATATGTTACATTATGAGGTAGCGTGATCAATTAGGTCAGGTCAGGTAAGGTAGGGCGCGAGTCCAGGGCAGGGCAGGGCAGGAGGCGAGTCCAGGGCAGGGCACGGGGCGAGTCCAGGGCAGGGCAGGGCAGGGCAGGGGCCGACACTCAGTAGTTCTTGAAGGTGTGGTAGTCCCTGAAGCAGTCACCCAGGCAGAGTGCAACTTTGCACTCGGCGCACATTGAGGTGACTCTTTTGGTCACATGGGGTTTCCTCACACTGGAGCTGCAGACGGTGCACTGCACCTGCCTGTGACGAGTGCCAATCAGCTCGGTGTTGGTTGTGTAGTGTCTTTCGACACCCAGCTGGATGCGGTCAGGAACGTGATCCCCACGCCATGCCGTACGTCTGTGAGTGGTGGTGGCATACTTCTCCAGGAGTTGGTAGGAGACGTTGTACACGAACTCCCGGAATTTCAGCTTCTGGTTTGGGGCCATATCCTTCTTCACCAACCACAAGTTGTAGGCGTTCAGCATCGTTATGTCAACTAGGTGGAGGAAGAGCTTGTGATACCACTTCACAGTCTTCCTCAGACACTCAACACCTGACAGCTGACAGTCAGACTTGTCCACCAGGCGCATGTTTTTGGTGTAGTCCACTACCATGTCGGGCTTGTAGATTGTCTTCCTGGTTCGGTAGTGGATTTTGCCAGAATCCACCTGGGCACCTGTGTGGACGGTGGAAAGCAGGTGGACGTCTCGCTTATCCTTCCACTTCAGGGCTATCAGTTTCCCACACTTCTCGAGCTGCTTGTATTTCTGCCCCTTTCGTCGCCTTCTTCGCACATGCCTCTCGCGGTGTTCCTTGGCCAGGTCGTCTTCTGAGGTGTGTCACTGGAGGAGGCATCTGTGAGAGGAATGACATCACCTGTGAACTTTGGCATAAACTTTCTTGTCTTTCTGACAGAACCACATGACCCCGTTTGGTTGTCATAAAGAAACTGGCAGAGAGCAGGAGAAGTATACCAGTTGTCAGTGTAGATGATGTGGCCTTTGCCCAGGTAAGGTGCCAACATTTTCCTGACGATGGCACCTGACATGCCCATGGGGTCATTGGCAGCGGCTTTCGGTATGTCAATGTCAGTGCCTGTATACACGATCATGTCAAGCACTATTCCAGTTTCACAGTCGCACAACACGAAGAGCTTGATTCCGAACCTATGCCTCTTCAAGGGGATATACTGCTTGAAAACAAGACGTCCTTTGAAGAGCACGAGCGACTCATCAATCACCAAATTGAGGAAGGGGTAAAAGTATTTCCTATACCTCTCCAACAACATGGTGAACACATCCCGAACTTTCCATATCCTGTCAATCCTGTTAGGATTTTCGTTGTCTGCAAAGTGCATAAATCTTAGCAGCAACAAAAATCTGTCACGAGTCATGAACTTATTGAAAGTTGGGGTGGCGATGAGAGGGTCGTGCTTCCAGTAGTGTTGCAACACATGCTTCTTGATCAGAGCTATGAGGAACAACAAGGCAAAGAACGTCAGAAATTCTGCCACAGTCGTATCCACCCAGCCTCGTATTCTCGCTTTTGGAGAAAGGACGTCCAATCTGCCAAACACCCACCTGTAGTAGGCGTTTGTTTGGGCAACGATGTACGTCATTACCTCCATGTCGAAAAAAGCGAGGAAGAAGTCGCTTTCGTTCGCTTGATCATCACAGGGCCAGTTGTCAGTTGTTCCTGACGTCCCAGGATTGAACTGGGGCACGTCAGGTACAAAATTGACCCCGTCAGACCAATCGAACGAAGGCATGCCAGGGATCGGAATGTCGTCTGCGTCTCTTCTGCGTCTGAAATATCGCTTCCATGGTCGCGATACAGCACTTCATCATCATTACCCTCCTCTTCACTCGACAGACGATGCCCTTCCTCGTTTTCGTCACCGACGTCGGACTCACTCCCACTGTCCACTCCCAAATCCCCCCACCCTTGGTCCCGTGCTAGGGCTTCGTCGTCGAAACCCGGGCTGCCAATGTCCTGCGAATCACCATCAAACAGCAGGGCGGCATACTTAGATGGTGTAAGATTTTTCCGGGTCACTTTGGCACGTGCGGGAGTCTTATGGACAGGGACAGCAGAGGTGGTGGCAGGGGCGGCGGCAGGGGCGGCGGCGGCCGCAGGGGCGGCGGCGGCAGGGGCAGCAGTGGTGCGTGGCCTTGATGGCAAGATGATGGTGGTGCCTGTCGCCCTTCTCTCTGTTCCTTGGGCAGGGGCGGCAGGGGCGGCAGGGGCAGCAGGGGCGGCAGGGGCGGCAGGGGCAGCAGGGCCGGCAGGGACACCAGGGCCAGCAGTCGCTTTCCCAGTCGCTTTCCCTCTCCCTTTCCCCTTCCCCTTCCCTGTTCCTTGGGCAGGGGCGGCAGGGGCGGCAGGGGGAGCAGGGGGGGCAGGGGCAGCAGGGCCGGCAGGGACACCAGGGCCAGCAGTCGCCTTCCTCGCTTTCCCTCTCCCTTTCCCCTTCCCCTTCCCTGTTCCTTGGGCAGGGGCGGCAGGGGCGGCAGGGGCAGCAGGGGCGGCAGGGGCGGCAGGGGCGGCAGGGGCAGCTGGGCCAGGGGCGGCTGGTGGTGGTGGTGGTGGTAGGGGCACTGTGGCTGGCGTACGGGTTCTCTTCCCTACGCCCGTGCCTTTAATTTTTCCTGCCCCCGCAGGTAATGAAGCCCTAGGGCGGCCTCCTGCGTCGCTGGTACCGGTGGCAGGGGTGGCAGGGGTGGCAGTGGTGGCAGTGGTGGTGGTAGTGGTTGTTGCAGTGGCCTGGGTCGTGGTGGCAGTGTCCCGAAAGACCAATGACCTCTGTGCCATTGCCCTGCTTGCACGTGTTTTACGTGCTTTTGGTGCTGGTGATTCGTCCTCTGAGCTGTAGGGCGTGTCGTACTGGTAGCTAGGGTCTTTGGCAGCCACCCTCTGCCTTCCACGGCGGCTAACACCACCAGAAGGAGGGCTGGTTGTGTCATCAGGGAGCGAGCGTGAGGGACGTGTAGGCTCCATGACTAGTGCGTGGTTACTGGCGCGGTGGTGCTTGCACGAGTGCGGGGCGAGCGTTTGGCGGGGTGGTATCGAGAGTTGACATGTAGTACAATACCCACACCAATTTTCAGCCGCCTGGCTATAAACGCGCGGTTTTGGTACGTGTTCAAAGTCTCTGCTCTTAAGAGTCTACCCGCAGTGCGCCGGGGGAACTCTTAAGAGTCTACCCGCAGCTCCCGGGTTAAGAAAGAAAACAAAATGATTGATTTCATAGGCAGGTTCTCCAGCATAAATCCAAAGATGTAATCCTCACTCTGTACAATTCCTTAGTTCGCCCAGCTCTGGAATATTGCATTCAGTCCTGGTATCCTTACTATCAAAAGGATATAGACAAACTGGAACATGTTCAATGCAGATTCACTAAAATGATACCCAGTCTAAAGAACAAACTATATGAGGATCGTCTTGAAGAATTACATCTGTTTCCTCTAACCAAGCGCAGATTAAGAGGCGACCTAATCAAGTCTTTAAGGTCATTAGAGGTATCGATAATATGAACTGTAGTAAATACTATACGATTGACCGATCAAACAACACACAGATAAATGGTTGCAATATCATTGGTAAATCATTCAACTTGCACTAATCCAAGAATTTCTTCTTCAATCGAGTCGTCAACTTGTGAAATGGACTTCTACGAGATGTTATAGACTGCAACACCGTTGATTCCTTCTTCGCCTTGAATGCACCTTGCTCTAAATCCAAAGTTGACTGCATTTGTAAATTAATAAAATATTTCCTTAATTGTGCTATTTCATTAATATTGTCCCCCCTCCCTGTCATCTTAATCACTAGGGAGGTATTTCCTTTTCAATCTTTATCTCTCTGAAATACTGTTGGACACTAGAAACAACAGTATTTTGGAGGGCAAGTAACCTTGAGAGGTTGCAAGACTGTTGTTGCTTGTTTTCCTTTATACTCCTATTCTGTTCAGCTCTCCAACCCATGATTGGGCAAATGTTCTCTGTATTTCTTCTACTCAACAAGCAAGCTTTGGAACTCTCTCCCTCAATCTATCTTAACCTCATTCTATGGCCTGAACTGCTTCAAGCTTTGTGTGTTCAGACATTTTGACTCCAGCGTACCTCTCTGTCACTCTTTCAACTTTGGGGCATACACTTGTTACAGGCAGCTTTGCCTTTTGTCTCCTTCATTCACATAGGACATTTTTTAGTATAAGTAGAAGTTTAGGGATGTGCCAGCGATGTGCTTATGTGGACCAACCACACAAATTCTGGCCACTGCCACGGGAAAACCAGATTGTATATGACGGTAACATTTTCAGGAAAGATGCGGACCAATTCAAAGACGTTGATGGTATTTTATTTCAATTCTGTAATCCCTATCAAAATCATCAATCTCCCACATACGCAATATTCCTTTCCATACAAATGCATTTTAGAGGTTAAAGAACCCTGAAAAGCACCCTATGCAAGTGGGGCTCCTGGAATGTGTGTGTCTCCGAAGCACTACTATATCTCCAAAAGGACTTAAGCTTCTCTCAGACCCCCAGCTGATTTTCAAAACTACAAAGCTGCGTACTATACCAACACCTCCGCATTGTCAACTAAAACCTCTGCGTCATACCATCTATGTGTCAAACCCTATGAGGCACACTACGACCCCTCGCCCCGCATGTCGTGCTACGGAAGGTTGCTTGGGCAGTTGTATGGGGTTCTGGGGCTGGCATGGGGGCAAAAAGAAGTGCAAATTGTGCACAAGAAGCAAGTCGGGCACGTGTAGGCCTATGTGCACTCCAGGCAGACAAGTGACAGTGGTATTGCAGTAGTGGTCGTCTCCAAACCACAACTGATTTCCCTCTCACGGTCCTCCACCCGAGTTCGTCCTCATTCCCTCACCTTAACCCTCCCATGGCCTTCGCCGGACATAGCAGTGCAAATCTCCTGCATAGCTGCTGGGTAACTGTTGTGTCTGGGAGGTTCGTGCCTTTGTCTACCTTGAGTTGCCTAGTGTCACTACGCACCACCCAAGTATGAGTGTCGTGATCACACTGGCATTGTTATTATTAGCCTGTTAATTTTGTGTCTATGGATAGGATACTCATAATCCACTATTTAGGGCTTTTGAAAGGATACTAGCAGTTTAGTGGTTACAAAACATTTTAGCACAGATGTTGCTGGCTTTTCTGGCAAGTAGTCATGGAGGTTTGCTTTGAGTCCTGACAATATGGTGTGGGGAAGACAGGCACACGTATGAAGCAGGGAAGAGGTCAGCTGGTGTGCCGTTCATGACTGGATGTACCGTGGTAGTCTTGGGTTACCCATTATTGTCGTTGCTTCCTTTTTCGCCAGCAAGAACGAGAGAGAGATAGATAGATAGATAGAGAGAGATAAAGAGAGAGAGAGAGAAGGGGGAGGGGGTGATTACAGGCAATAAGAGGAAACTTTGGAGGTTGAGTCTACTTAGAGAAACGGAGGCAAGGGAACAATTAAGAGAGAGGGAGAGAGAGAGAGAGAGAGAGAGAGAGAGAGAGAAAGTGAAACATGGCCTGTGAAGGAATTGAGGAGAGGATTGACTGGAAGGAAACGATTTAGTCTGGAGGGACAAAAGGCAGTCACAGGGAGTGGGTAGTGACTCAAAGATCATGCAGTCCGTTACAGGGAGAATTCTAAAAGTAAGTGCAGATTTTGAACAAGATGCCTGTCTTATGATATTGCATATGACATATTTGGTTATTTGAATTATAATATTTGAATTGTTTAATAATTAATCGAGGATTATGACGTGTTCTAACAGTTTATTCTAGCTATCATTAGACGACTTTATTCAGTTCAGGATGGAATTGTGGAAATTAGAAATAGTTTTTACCCCTTTGACTGCTAGAGGGTCTTGCTAAGCTGTATATATTTGTCTAAAGATAGCCAGAATAAACTGTCAAAACTTGTCATAATCGTCAAGGGGTTAAGCTGGCATGGGAGAGGGATCTGGGTTGAGATCCATCTAGAAGAAAGCGGGTACCGTGTGTGTGTGTGTGTGTGTATCATTGTGCATGGGTGTGTGTGTGGGTGTCTGTGTGTGAGTGTGTATGTGTGAGTGTGTTTGTGCGTGTGAGTGTGTGTGTTTGTGTACTACTAATAATAATAATAATACACGGTTTATTGGTAATTGGTAGCCGGATGGGGCTGAAAATACACATTTTATATAATAATTGATGCACATGTGAAAAGAATATTCATATATAATACATGCAAAACAAATCGTAGTGAAATGTGCAAGACTAATAAATTGACGTATTGAACATTTGATTTATACGTTAGACTGCATCTAGTGCCACGCAATATACACAGACTTTATATTTACTAGTAAGTCGGCTGTTCTCATGGTTACATTATTTTACCCTCAATATGTCTAACACATTCTAAGTGCTTATGCTTTCGTATATACTGCATATGCTCATTTTTATTTTATACAATGGCATAGTAAAGAAGATGGAGATACAGTGATACACCTTAATATATACAGTAAAAGCACAATTTGGACATAATGACATATGCATATATTTGATAAGACCTAAAACATTTATTGAAAAAACAAGGATTGTAAGAGAAAGAACATACATAAGCTTGTTATACAAGAGTCAAGACAATGGTTTTTCTATCATTATATAAGACATCTACTCGTACATTTTCCCTTCCTTTTCTCTCCTTCCTCGGTTCAATGTTCCTCATTTCATTAGGTCTAGTTTCCATTTTATTAATTTATTTAGTTGATTAGATATGTATTTATAGTTCATAATAATAATAATAATAATAATAATAATAAACGGTTTATTAAAGAATGGCAGCCTCATGAGCTGAAAATACACATTTTACAATTAGTGGATGAACATGAGATGTACAGATATGAAAATGGTAAGCTCAGTTTACAATGGGTGAGTATAATATACTTTACATTAAAACAAGAAACTAATACAATAACTATGCTAGTGCAAAATACAAATTATCATAAATTAACCATGAGAGTAGTGATTTACAGTGCATATACAGTACACATTTATTTTACTCATATATACGCATACGTACACACATAAATACGCATATATATATATATACTCTGACATACGGAGCCCTGTATGTTAATTTAAGAGTTAGAATTAGAGTTCAAGGAGCCAAGCTACCCAAGTGGTGAAGCAGACTAGCGAGCGAACGAGCGAGTGGGCAAACCATCTCGCCCCATACCAGCTCGCCCCATACCTCGATGACCGATGCTATGACGTATGATCGACGCCAGGAGCTGTGAGTGGACGACACACCTGTTATGTGATTCGAGGAGCTATGATTGGAGCGCGCACCATCACTCGCCTCCTGATTCGTTCCTACACCATCATTGTTTGGTATATAAGACCCGAGTTGTGGGCATTCAAATCAGTCTCATTTGGAGTTGGGGAAGGTGAACTTGCAGCTGGAGGAAGACGGGGTGAAGTATTATAATGGGATTGTGACTGTCAGTCAGATTATATTAATGTGTGTTAAGTGTGTTCGGTGTAAACACTTACGTTATGTTGGTTAGTGAGATATGTGATTGGGAATTAACGTGATGTGTTTAATGTGTGTAATGTGTTTAACTATTTAATTGGGAATTAACGTGAACGCTACTATTATGTGTTTAACTATTTGATTGCGAATTAACGTTAACGCTACTATTTATGTACTTAACTATTTGATTGGGAATTAACGTTAACGCTATTATTATGTACTTAACTATTTTAGTTGACTAACTTGTGGACTAAAGCAACTCTTTAAGTAATTGGGTTATGATGAAAGTAATACTATTGTTTTATATTAATACTTACGAGTTCTTTCATTTTCTTTGAATTAAGCGTACATTGCTTAACGGTGCTTCGTACGGTGATGCTATTGTCTCGTATTAGTAATATCGCCTTAGACTAACATGGCTGTGTTAATATTACTTCTAGTGATTTCCTAAGCTGAAGAAAATTCTTTTGCTTCAAAATATTATATTTTGCTTTTCATATTATTTGAGTGAGACCTGAATCGAATCTATGAAACGATCCTGTAACTTTATTTACTCATAATCAAACCTCAATGTTACGTGGTTAAGAAATAAATTTAACTAATTTAAATATATATCTAACTTTTTATGTGACTTTGATATTACTCCTGATGATAATAATAATATAATATTAACGTAAGACAAGAACCAAGAATAATTACATTAAATATAAATAAAAGGACATAGAAGAAAACTATCTATTCATTTCAAAAAGGGTAAGAGACAGAAATATTCTTACTTTAATATTTATCTTTCAAGACTTTTTATAAAATTAATAGTCTTTCTTTAGCTATAACTTATTCGGTTCATAACCATAGCCTACTAAGCTTCGGTTAAATAATAATTCTTTATAAATACTACATGACTTTAATTAGTTTCAGTATTTTTCATAATTAAAGAGTATCAGTCAATAAAGGTTATTAAGTCCTAAGATCCAAAAGGAAAGGAAGCAACAACAGGAAATTATTTTATTAGATTTTACTTTTGTTTTGCCTTCAGCTGACTGATACCTTAATATATATCTCTGTGCTATCTAGATTCATCAAGTTAACCACTTGAGGACTAAGATACGTAACAATACATACATATATAAGAACATAAGAACATGCAGTAAGTGTGCACATGCCCGTATACATAAACGCTCACGTATGCAAACAAACATACATACATACAAAAACTGTTCTGGTAGGGTCAGGTGAGGCTAATAATGGGAGTTAAATCCTTGGGAGAGATTAAATGAGGGAATTGGAAAAGGGTTAATGGGGCAACGGACTGTAGGTCAGGTAAAGCCAATTAGAATGGAATGTCAAACGTCGGAAGAGATCAAATGAGGAGTTTGAAAAGGGTTAAGGCGAAAATATGGCCTATGGGTCCGTACAGGTAGGGTCAGGTAAAGCCTACTACAATGGGAGGTAATCCTCGATAGAGAACAAAAGAAGAATATAAAATAAGGAGAGACAGCTGGGGGGAATTATAGTATATGGGACATTCTTCAGTGTGTGTGTGTGTGTGTGTGTGTGTGTGTGTGTGATAGAATACTCTCAGCCGGGCTCGAGCCTCGAACCACAAACAGTATACACTATAGATACATATATATATAGATAATTAACGCATACATACATACACATATACGCACACATACATACACATATACTGTACATACATAAATGCACATATACATATACACACATATACACATGTGTGTGTGTGTGTGTGTGTCAGTATATGTATGTATGAGAGTGTGAGTGTGCGTGTGCATGGGTGTGTCTGTGTGTGTGTGTGAGTGAGTGTGTGTTGGTGTATACCTCCCCAGCGACACCATTACCAGTTTACGATCTCCGCTGACGAATTTACAGTTCTTTACATCAACAGGCCGGCGTGTTATTGTGTTGTGACTGGCTGTGTGTGTGTGTGTGTGTTTGTGTAATTGTATGGCCCTCATCTTCTGTGTGTGTATTATGTTGCCAGTGAGTCTATGTAATGGTACTGTTATTAACACAAATAAATTATTACTATTACATATAATAAGAATCCGATTGTTCAAGCCGACAGCCAAAACAGTTTTCGGTGCTGACTCTCTGCCTATGCAAACTCTTTCGCCTCTGTCTATCCTCTAACGTCTTTCCTTATTGCTAGAAGTTTGCTCTCATTCAACCTGTCCCAAAGAAGCGTGACCGTTCTCAACCCTCCAACTATCGTCCAATTGTTTTTATTTCTTGCATCTCTAATGTTTTTCAAACTATTCATAATTCATAATTTCTCAAGCATTTATCTTCCGATAATCTCCTTTCATATCACCAGCATCCCGCTTTACTGGTGATCTTCTTGCTGTTCTTATTAACGCTTAGTCATCCTCCCTTCAGGACTTCGTTGAGACTTTTCCTATTGCGCAAGACATATCGAAAGTCTTCAATAGAGTCTGGCACAAATCTCTAATTTCCAATCTACCCTCCATCAGTGTTTATCCCTCTATCTGTGCCTTTGCCTCTAATTTCATTTCTGACCGTTTCATAGCTTCAGTTGTGGATGGTCATCGCTTACTTCCTTAACCTATCAACTTCAGTGTTGTTGTTGTTGTTCCCCAGGCTGTCTGGCCGAACAGCCCCAAGGTCTCGAGCAAGGCCAAGGCCATAAACGAGCGCCCCCACAAAATCCTCCCTGCTTACCACTAACAAATCCCGGGTGACCGAAGCCACTCCAAGGCAGGGAGCTGAGGAGGGTGGGGAAACGCCCGGAAAACCAAAGCCCCACCCAAGGCCTGTGCCCCTCAGCAATTATGAAGGGAAAGTTGAGGGGTAAGGGAAAAATGTGACGCTTTGGCTCCCAATCTGCCAACTTCTAGGTTGGCAGTAGGGAGGTCAATCCACGGAAAAGACGCCGCCACTTGAGATCTAGAAGATATATAAGTAAAAGGAACAGTCAGAGTAAGCTATGGGTATGGCAGAGATCGCTCAGTTCTCACTCGGATAGACCAGCCCATCACCACATGACTAGAACCCAATCCTCTCAGCATCAGCTAGGAAAGGCCCTAGAAAGCCGCCTTTGGCGGGGGGATAGCTCCCCTATTTCAACTCCTTTCGGGGTTGGGCACCCGCCCAATTCATGACATTCATTCAGTGTTCCTCAGGGTTATGTCCTGTCTCCAGTTCTCTTTATAACATTCAATAATGACCTCCTCAAATTTACCTCTAATCCTATCCACTCATATGTTGAGGACTCTACCTAACACTATTCAACTAGTTTTTCACAACAACCCAGCATGCAATCACTCCAAAGCTCATGTGATAGGGCCATGACACACCTCTCTTCTAATCTATTAATTTTATATGATTGGGGAGAAAACATCTTGTTACTTTCAATGCCTTCATTACTCAATTTCTCCCTCTATCTACCCGTCGGAGTCTTCCACAAGACTATCAATTATAGTCCAATAATACACAAATCGACCCTTCATCTTTTCTCAATATGCTTCGTGTATGATTTGCATCCGGCCTTTCTTGTAAAGATCATATTATCACTCCTGCTAAAACAGCTTCCTAGAAATTAGGTTTGCTCAACCGTCTCTGTGTGCTTTCCATCCCTGCACAGCTTCTTGCTCTGTATAGGGGCACAGTGTGCCCATGTATTGAGTATTGTTTACATGTGTGGGAAGGTTCCACCCATACCACGCTTCTGGAAAGAATAGAGTCAAAAGCATTTCACCTCATCAACTCACTTCCTCTTACTAGTTCCCTACAATCTCTTCCTACACGCCACAATGTTTCATTTCTTTCACTCTTCTATCGCTATTACAACAATCAGTGTTCTTCAGGGCTCTCTCAGTGCATACCCCCTCCCTCGAGGTGAGTGCAAAGCACCCGCTTTTCAACACAATCCCGCTCCTATTCTGTCCAGGTTTCCAACCCAAAAATCAGCAAATCTTTTTAGTCTTTCTTCTACTCAACAAGTGGAACTCTCTCCCTCGTTCAATCTTTCCTACATCCAATGACTTACACTGCTTTAAACTGTGTGTATCCAGGTATTTTGACACCAACGTCCCTTGAATTTGGCTCTCTATCACTATTTAGCTTTGGGGGAGACATTCATTCCAGGGAATCTGCCTTCTGTCTACTCCATAAAAAACAAAAATAAAATAAAAATAAATAAAACATAATACATATACATCTGGACACTTCTTCACATGTTTACGTTTTCACATTCACTTATTTGTTGGTAGTGTCAAAGTCACATTTCGCAAAAAAAAAAAATATATATATATAAATAAAGAAATACAATGACAGGGCCAACTTCACGCAATGTCACGCATGCTGTATGGTAACAACTTCTTTGATGTTTGTCTCGTAACATATACAAGATAAATGAGTGTTTGACTCACATTAGACAAATTAAAGTAACACTTGAAAACTCTGAACCACCTGATAAAGAAAGTGATCATATCCCGGGAAATTAACAAATTTGAGACTTTAAGAGAAATTATGGGGAGATGGTTGTTTTTTTCTGGCCCCCTTCTCCCTCATGCTTAGCCCCTTTAGTTTTCAGAGTTTAAGACTTTGCGACCTTATGTACTATTGTTTTGTCAATATTTAAACTTTTCGTGTAATTTAGGTGTCAGTTTATTCCTGGCGAGCGATGCAAGTCTGTAATTTAGGACGGACTGACCTTCGGCCGGGATTTTTGTTTCTACCGAAAAATGTACAAATATATATAGAAGGGGGATATTGGAGATATTGTTTTAGTTTGATGGAGGTCTAGGGAGGAAACTAAATAATAATAATGACATAAATACATAAATAAATCGACCAATAATTAAACCCTTCTCCCCTTAAGTAACTTGAACTGAGACAAATGTGAGAAACAGAGGAAAGTGGAGAGAATAATTAAGAGTAAAGAGTAAAATGATAAATGCGGACGTAAGAGAAGCAATTAGTTGTAGATTGTCAGATGGAGAGAGAGAGAGAGAGAGAGAGAGAGAGAGAGAGAGAACTAATGAAAAGTCAAGAAATAATGGAAGAGGGGTGGAAATTTGAGGGGAAGGAGAAAGGATGATAAAGGAGTGAGAGGAAGACAGACAGAGATGATTGGGAAAGACTACAAAGGAAGTCAAGCAACAATAGTTCTAGCGACCCCTGGAGGTTGCTTGCCCTCACTGATGTTCTAAGTGGTCAACAGTGGTTTAGAGGGGGTAAGGGACAATTGGAAAAGGAAGTGCTGCCCTAGGACTAATGTCCCTGGCAACGTTAAGAGATGTTAGTAGGGATAAATGGGGTTAATAACATATTACAGCAATAAGTGATCCTTCGTGTATCTGCGGAAAAGTGAGTTACATCTTAGTTAATTATTTGTACCTGTAGTGAAAAAGAAAGATAAAAAGAGAAACACAATGATAACAGGGTGAAAGATAGACAAAGATACACACAACACTGTAGTCAATGCTTCCAAAACTCAATGTCTCCACCTGTCTACTTGTCACCCTCTTCCAGAAAACTACAACCTACTCTTCAACAACTTACAAATTATCCCTTCATCTTCTCTTAAAAATTTTGGTGTTTCTTTTTCTTCTGATCTCTCTTTGAAAGATCATATTAACACTCTTGCTAAAACAGCTTCCCAGAAGCTGGGTGTGCTCAACCGCCTCCGGAGGTCATTTACCTCTGCACAGCTTCTAGCTCTGTACAGGGGCAAAGTGCACCCAAGTATTGAGTAGTGTTCACACGTGTGGGGAGGATCCTCTCACACAGCACTTCTAGACAAAGTAGAAAAGAAAGCCTTCCGTCTCATTAACTCACGTCCACTCACCAATTCTCTGCAGTCTCTCTCTCTCTTCGCCGCAATGTTGCATCTCTCTCACTATTCTACCGCTATTACAATAATCAGTTTTCCTCAAAGCTCTCTCAGTGTATACCACCCCCTATTCATAGAGCACGTAGAACCCATCTTGCAACACAATCCCACCTATGCAACTCCCCAACCCAAGAGTGAAACGTTATTTTCAATCTTTCTTCTATTCAAACATCTGAGCTCTGGAACTCTCTCACAGAATCAGCCTTTCCCTCTAATAAAACTTAAATTGCTTCAAACTCTGTGTGTCCAGGCATTTTGACTCGAACGTCCCTTGATGTTGGCCCTGTCGCTCTTTCAACTCTGGGAGAGGCACTCACTACAGGCAGTTCTGCATTTTGTCTCCCTAACACATAGAAAAAAAGTCATATAAAAATAGCACACAACACTGTAGTCATATAAATATAGATAAAGATACACACAACACTGTAGTCATATAAAGATATACAAAGATACATACAACACTGTAGTGATATAAAGATAGACACAGATACATACAACACTATCTATCTATCTATCTATCTATTGCCTGACGCCGTGATCCCCGAAGGGGTGGCCACGAACGAACCGCCCCCATGCACCTCTGTCCCCAGTCAGTCGACGCCCCTCCCCCCAACCAGCACCGCCTTCGTTCATGTAGTTCCTCACTCCATCCTTCCACCTCATATTCGGTCTACCTCTCCCCCTCTGTCCCTCCACCTCGCTCTCGTACACCCTCTTAGTCATTCTCTCGCTTTCCATACGTTCCATATGGCCGAACCATCTCAAGTTGTTCCTTTTCACACTTTCCAGCACATCTACCTCCACACCACACCTCCTTCTTACTTCCTCATTAGTCTGTCTATCCCTCCATGTAACTCCGCACGCACTCCTTAAGTAATTCATTTCCACTGCTCTCACTCTTGGTCTGAGTCTCTCAACCAACGTCCATGCTTCGCTTCCGTAAGTCAGTGTCGGGATTACCACACTGTCATGCAAGGACTTCTTCACTTCCATACTGACCACCCTATTTCTTGTTACTGCTTTTAGCATTCCTACAACCCTCTTCCCCTGTTGTACCCTCTCCCGCACCTCTTCATCCATAGTCCCATCTTTACTCAACACACTGCCCAGATACTTAAAAGAGTTGACGATCTCCATAGCCTGACCGTTCAGCTTCACCTCACACTCTGTGACTTCACCCCTTTCGAAGACCATAACCTTGCTCTTCCCCGTATTTACCTTCAAATTCCGTTTTTCGCACACTGTTCCAAACTCATTTACCAGACCCTGCAACTCCCATTCATTATCACTCATCACAACTGTATCATCCGCAAACAGCAATATAGGTAGCTTCCACTCAATTCCCTCTCTTTTCAGCGATACACCAACATCCACTGCTCTTGATAGTATTTCTTTCATAACTCCATCCATATATACAGTAAACAACCACGGGGACATCACACACCCCTGTTTCAAACCAACATTCAGGTCAAAGAACTCGCTCTGCTCACTCTCCACACGTACTGCCGCCTTTGCACCCTCATACATGCTCTTCACTGCTTTCAGCAACTTGCCCTCTACTCCGTATATTCTAAGATATACAAAGATACATACAACACTGTAGTGATATAAAGATAGACACAGATACATACAACACTGTAGTGATATAAAGATAGACACAGATACACACAACACTGTAGTCATATAAAGATAGACACAGATACACACAACACTGTAGTCATATAAAGATAGACACAGATACATACAACACTGTAGTCATATAAAGATAGACACAGATACACACAACACTGTAGTGATATAAAGCTAGACACAGATACATACAACACTGTAGTGATATAAAGATAGACACAGATACATACAACACTGTAGTCATATAAAGATAGACACAGATACACACACTGTAGTGATATAAAGATAGACACAGATACACACAACACTATAGTCATATAAAGATAGACACAGATACATACAACACTAGTCATATAAAGATGGACACAGATACATACAACACTGTAGTCATATAAAGATAGACACAGATACATACAACACTGTAGTCATATAAAGATAGACACAGATACACACAACACTGTAGTCATATAAAGATAGACACAGATACATACACCACTGTAGTCATATAAAGATAGACACAGATACATACAACACTGTAGTCATATAAAGATAGACACAGATACACACAACACTGTTGTCATATAAAGATATACAAAGATACACACAACACTGTAGTCATATAAAGATAGACACAGATACACACAACACTGTAGTCATATAAAGATAGACGCAGATACACACAACACTGTAGTCATATAAAGATAGACACAGATACACACAACACTGTAGTCATATAAAGATAGACAAAGATACACACACCACTGTAGTCATATAAAGATATACAAAGATACACACACCACTGTAGTCATATAAAGATAGACAAAGATACACACAACACTGTAGTGATATAAAGATATACAAAGATACACACAACACTGTAGTGATATAAAGATAGACAAAGATACACACAACACTGTAGTCATATAAAGATATACAAAGATACACACACCACTGTAGTCATATAAAGATATACAAAGATACACACAACACTGTAGTGATATAAAGATATACAAAGATACATACAACACTGTAGTGATATAAAGATAGACACAGATACACACAACACTGTAGTCATATAAAGATATACAAAGATACACACACCACTGTAGTCATATAAAGATAGACACAGACACACAACACTGTAGTGATATAAAGATAGACACAGATACATACAACACTGTAGTGATATAAAGATAGACACAGATACACACAACACTGTAGTCATATAAAGATAGACACAGATACACACAACGCTGTAGTCATATACAGATAGACACAGATACACACAACACTGTAGTCATATAAAGATAGACACAGATACACACAACACTGTAGTCATATAAAGATAGACACAGATACATACAACACTGTAGTCATATAAAGATAGACACAGATACACACAACACTGTAGTCATATAAAGATAGACACAGATACACACAACACTGTAGTCATATAAAGATAGACACAGATACACACAACACTGTAGTCATATAAAGATAGACACAGATACACACAACACTGTAGTGATATAAAGATAGACACAGATACATACAACACTGTAGTGATATAAAGATAGACACAGATACACACAACACTGTAGTCATATAAAGATAGACACAGATACACACAACACTGTAGTCATATAAAGATAGACACAGATACACACAACACTGTAGTCATATAAAGATAGACACAGATACATACAACACTGTAGTCATATAAAGATAGACACAGATACACACAACACTGTAGTGATATAAAGCTAGACACAGATACATACAACACTGTAGTGATATAAAGATAGACACAGATACATACAACACTGTAGTCATATAAAGATAGACACAGATACACACAACACTGTAGTGATATAAAGATAGACACAGATACACACAACACTATAGTCATATAAAGATAGACACAGATACATACAACACTAGTCATATAAAGATGGACACAGATACATACAACACTGTAGTCATATAAAGATAGACACAGATACATACAACACTGTAGTCATATAAAGATAGACACAGATACACACAACACTGTAGTCATATAAAGATAGACACAGATACATACACCACTGTAGTCATATAAAGATAGACACAGATACATACAACACTGTAGTCATATAAAGATAGACACAGATACACACAACACTGTTGTCATATAAAGATATACAAAGATACACACAACACTGTAGTCATATAAAGATAGACACAGATACACACAACACTGTAGTCATATAAAGATAGACGCAGATACACACAACACTGTAGTCATATAAAGATAGACACAGATACACACAACACTGTAGTCATATAAAGATAGACAAAGATACACACACCACTGTAGTCATATAAAGATATACAAAGATACACACACCACTGTAGTCATATAAAGATAGACAAAGATACACACAACACTGTAGTGATATAAAGATATACAAAGATACACACAACACTGTAGTGATATAAAGATAGACAAAGATACACACAACACTGTAGTCATATAAAGATATACAAAGATACACACACCACTGTAGTCATAAAGATATACAAAGATACACACAACACTGTAGTGATATAAAGATATACAAAGATACATACAACACTGTAGTGATATAAAGATAGACACAGATACACACAACACTGTAGTCATATAAAGATATACAAGATACACACCACTGTAGTCATATAAAGATAGACACAGACACACAACACTGTAGTGATATAAAGATAGACACAGATACATACAACACTGTAGTGATATAAAGATAGACACAGATACACACAACACTGTAGTCATATAAAGATAGACACAGATACACACAACGCTGTAGTCATATACAGATAGACACAGATACACACAACACTGTAGTCATATAAAGATAGACACAGATACACACAACACTGTAGTCATATAAAGATAGACACAGATACATACAACACTGTAGTCATATAAAGATAGACACAGATACACACAACACTGTAGTCATATAAAGATAGACACAGATACACACAACACTGTAGTCATATAAAGATAGACACAGATACACACAACACTGTAGTCATATAAAGATAGACACAGATACACACAACACTGTAGTGATATAAAGATAGACACAGATACATACAACACTGTAGTGATATAAAGATAGACACAGATACACACAACACTGTAGTCATATAAAGATAGACACAGATACACACAACACTGTAGTGATATAAAGATAGACATAGATACACACAACACTGTAGTCATATAAAGATAGATACAGATACATACAACACTGTAGTCATATAAAGATAGACACATATACATACAACACTGTAGTCATATAAAGATAGACACAGATACATACAACACTGTAGTCATATAAAGATAGACACATATACATACAACACTGTAGTCATATAAAGATAGACACAGATACATACAACACTAGTCATATAAAGACAAATAAAGATATACCTAACATTACATAATGACAACTATAGTCTGTTTGTTTTCAGATTGCGGTTATTCAAAAAGGGCTAGAGCAAATGGGCAGTGAGTTTTCACGCCTATTCCTCGAGGACCCTTCCCAAATGGTGGAAATAGTGGCTTGATTACTCCAGTCGTCTGTGAGCTATAGAGGTTAACATTCAAGAGTTTTGGCCTACTTACTGGGAACAGGGTATAATACTTCTATATTTGTCCATTAATTATCGAAATGTCAGCTGATAAGAGATTCAATTTACCGTCAGATGAAATACAACCGAGTATAGAGAGGAAGACAGATAGAAGCTAAAGACAAAGCTAAAGCAAGAATAATTGGCAGAGTTGTGCACCTTTAGAGATCTTTAACCCATTCAGTACCGGTGAATTCCTTTTCACCATATTCTGGCAACTACTAGATAATTTTATTCTGCTTAGGAAGGATGTGTGGTACCTAAAAGGATGAATTAAGATAATCTGTAGTCTTTTAATTGTTAGAGGTCTTTCTTAAGCTGCATAAGATCATCTAATTGTTCTAAAAACATCATGATAGACTGTAGCAGTGTAATTGTTAGGTCTTTCCTAAGCTGCAACAAATATATATAATAGTTGTCAAAATCTAATGAAAAGGACGTCACCGGTACTGAATGGGTTAAAGCTACTACTCATTGTTCCCCTATCGTAGCTGTACAACTGTTGTGTATTTCCATTGGGAGAAGGACTTAAGGGGATTTTTTTCTTTTCTGGACCCCCCATGTTTAGCCCTATTAGTCTTGATATTTTAGGATATACACCTCGTCAGTTTGACGATTTTATGACTTTTTGACCCATTTATTTGTCAATTTTAAGACCTTTTGTGCCATTTAGGTGTCGATTTTTAACCGACAAATTTCGAATTTTTTCTCAAAGGGGGATATAGTGAGCCGGTAATATTTTAAGCTTAATGGAGGACTAAGGAGCAAAATAAGAAACCCCCTTACCGTTACTTACTATCCAAGCTTCATCATCATCATCATCAATCCGACGCCCCGCTTCCACATGAAGCACCCCAAAAGGGATGGCTATGACAGAAGCTGCCTCCAAGCTCCCAGAAATGCCCCCACTGACCCACTCCACAGTGCCATTTACACTAAGTGGATTATGACCCTTAGCACTGAAGGAACAGACTCAGAGCAGTCCCTCACCCGGATGGCAGGTCCACCGCTGTTTTACTATTAAATTTACCCCAGTGGAGCCCTGGATGGAAGCAAGCCAAACACAGGAGTGTTCTGAAGATAGAAACCAGTGGTCCACTTCTACATATACTGATTGCAACACCAAAGTGGCAGGTGGTGGGGTTGCTGCATCCCTAGAAATTGGAAAAAGAGTTGAATAAGTGTAGGGTGTGCACTGTGCAGCGCTTGCGGTTTTATGTAAGAAAGCAAGAGTGTGTGTATCTTAAAGATCAAGTTAGAATTGCTCTTTGTATAACTGAGGCACAGACAAAAACAGCAAAGGAGACCAGGTGGTGGAACAGGATGTTTAGCCACCCTTTTACACCATCTAAGGCTCTCACCGGGAGTACTTCCCTGAACGACTGGTGCCTACAGCCTCCTCCCTACTATCCAAAAAATTAAGCTTAGCCTAGCTAAATCCTTACGTAATCTAACCAGGCCTAGTACAACAATCCTATACTTATTTAGCTTAATGTTTTTCAATATGAATGCTAACAATTGAGTGCAGTAATAAGAGGAGTGTTATATGTGAATGTTTTTTCAAATCAGTATTGTATTCACATGTGTGGATGGAGGAGAAATCAATAACATATTCATAGAAGGATCAAAGTTTAACATGCGACTGGAGTTCTCGAAAAGGGGCTCCAGTCCTGACGCTATTTTATACCTACAGTGTGCTTCTTAATATTACAGAAGGGTCGATAGCCTCTGAACTCCTATTTTAACATACTAAATCAAAGTTTAACCAACCAAGCATTCATTACGTATCAAGACATACTACAATGAGGACCAAGTACAAGAGGAGAAGATATACAAGGAGTGCCAGGTGTGACATATGTAGGAGTGGACAAAACATAATAACATTAACCCGGGAAGCGCGCGCCATTGGTTTTTAAAAGTGCCTGCCAAGCGAGCATATTTTGGTTCATTCCCGCCTAAAATCGTCATTATCCGATAAATATCGTTATTACTCATTCATATGCGCCTATTTTACGTTTAATATGAAGATATTAACATGTAACAGCAATAAAACAAGTGGGAATAGTATTTGGGAGGTTAAAAAGACGAATTAAATCCGACCCTCCAGTCATGAGATGAGAGATGCACGAGACATACACCCTCCCTCTTTGAGGCCTGGAGCCAGTCTGATGTTTCTCTCTTGCCACGCTCTCTATATAATAATAATAATAATAATAGTTCTTAAAGCTAGCGCATGCTAAGCTAGCTAAGGATAGCTCAATAAGGCCGATTAGACGTATTTCCATTGGGGTCCTGTACTACTACCCCATCCCTTTGCTCATGAGGGATGGTAACGACTCAGTGCTTGTGAAAAATCTTTAATGCGCCGAGCGTGGGCGCGAACCCGGGCCTTCTGGGTGGAAGTCCGAGACGCTAGTCACTACACCAAGCAATGCGTCCCATATGACCTTGAAACCAGGTAGGAGATATTGGTGCGGTAAATAAACCGATAAACAAGGGAATAAGAGGAAAAATAGGTGATAATTGAAGGGGGGCAAGGGGGTTGACACATGTGGAGGAGTGATAGCAAGTATGGAGGGGAATTATCTCACCTAATCACATATTCCTTTGTTTTGAGTGCCACTGGGGTCTTTTAAAGGGATCTTTTTAGGCCTTGGATCTTAAGAGTTCCGTCGCCTTTGCCCAGTAAAACCTCTTAAGAGTGTCCGCGACGTTCCCGGGTTAAGAGGGTATGGTATATTTATTAGTTTATATATTATTGTTTTAGTTTCCTCCCTAGACCTCCATCAAGCTGAATAGATTATCATTAAGATACTCCTTCCAGAAAAATGTGTAAATGTTTTTTTTTGGTAGAAAAATGTCCCGGCCAAAGACTGGTTCCTCCAATATTACAGGCTCGCTATCGCTGACCAGGAAAAACAAAATCGATACCTTATTAACACGAAAGGTCTTGACATTGATAATGATGTGGAACGAAAGGTCTTAAAATTAACAAACTAATGTGGCTAACGTCTTAAAAACTCAAAGCTAATAGGGATAACAATAGGGTAAAAGGGGTCCTGAAAAAGCAACTACCTCCCCCTTAAGCTTAATCCGAGAGTGGTGCACCATTGGTAGTTCAAACCCTCCCGCCAAGCGAGGATATTTTGGTTCATTCCCGCCTAAAATCGTCATTTACCATAAATATCATTATTACTTATTCATATGCGCCTATTCTATGTTTAATATGAATCTATTAACATGTAACAGCAATAAAACAAGTGGGAATAGTATTTGAGGGTTGAAAAAGACAAATTATTGCCAACCCTCCAGTCATGAGGTGAGAGGCGAACGAGACGTATATCCTCCCTCTTCGAGGCCTGAAGGAACACTGATGTCTCTCTCTTGCTGTCTTTCTCTTCTCACGCTCTCTATATGCGCACTAGACCACCTCGGAACCGGGTTGGAGATATTGGCGAGATAAATAAACCGATAAACAAGGAAATAAGAGGAAAAATAGGTGATAATTGAAGGGTGAGGGGGGAAGGAGGGGGTTTTGACACATGTGGAGGAGTGATAGAATGTATGGAGGGGAGTTATCTCACTTATCACATATTCCTTTGTTTTGAGTGCTACTGGGGTCATTTAAACAGGATTTTTTTTAGGCCTTGAATCTTAAGAGTCCCGGCGCCTTCCACCACCAAAACCTCTTAAGAGTCTCCTCGCCGTTCCTGTGTAAGATGTGGTTGTATAGTATGTGAAGGACAGACAATATTTTAGCCCAGAATACCATTTTAGAGCCATATTCAGTGACAACAATTAACGTACAATATAATGTAATTAAAGCTACAGGTGATATTAATACCTGAACTGCATTATCGGACAAAGTTTTGATTCAGGGATTATTAACAACTCTAGTATTACATGAAAGAGATTCTTCTTCCTCCGTCCCCTCCTCCCTGGGTGCTACCATTTCTGCACAATATCCTTCAGGTGTTGTTATCTTTAGAATAATCTGCATCTCTTATTTTATCCCTGACACTTCCTTTCTCCTTTCACAATCTCGCACACTCTCTCTATGTAGCTTTGTTGATTTGGGTAGGACTGTCTATCTGTATGTGTATCTCGATCCGCATCTCTCTTGCCCTCGCATTCGTCCTCTCTCTCTCTCTCTCTCTCTCTCTCTACATATTTGTTTTGTTTCGCATTACTTACTTTATTTACTCTACTTAATATGCGACATTGCGACGTGTAGAGAACAATTGTAGGGAATCAGCAAGAGGAGGTGAGTTGATGAGGCGTATTGCTTTTGACTACCTTTTCTAGAAGTGAGGTATGGGTGGAACATCCCACATATGGGAACAATAATTGATACGTGGGGGCACTGTACCCCTGTACAGAACAAAAAGCTCTAGGTGGGTCAAGAACCCACGGATTTGGTTAACCACATCTAACTTCTGGGAAGGTGTTTTTAGCGAGTGGTAATATGATCTTTCCAAGAAAGGTCAGGAGAGAAAGAAACACCAAGAATACTAAGAGAAATTATAGGGATGATTTGTGTATTGTTGAATAGTAAGTGATGGGCATGTGGAAAATTTTGACGGATAGATAGATGGAGAAATTGAGTTTTGGAAGCATTAACAGTAATACGATTTGCTCTGCCCCAATCGGAAATTGTTGATAGATCAGAAGATATGCGTGCCGTGGCCTCATCACGTGCATTTTGGAGTAATTGCATGGCAGGTCATTCTGGAAAACTAGTTGAATAATGTAAGGTAGAGTCATCAGCTATTCTTTGCTACCTATTTTTTGTTGTTTTCAATTGAGGCTAACACAAGGCGATTGTTATTAAGCTAAACAAAACAAAACAAAAAATGCTTCTGCTAATCGAAGTGGGGTTTTTTTCTCGCTACCCGTATCCTTCACCGCCAATGCGGATAAGATTTACCGGATACTATACTCTATTTACCGGATACTATACTCTATTTACCGGATACTATACTCTATTTACCGGATACTATACTCTATTTACCGGATACTATACTCTATTTACCGGATACTATACTCTATTTACCGGATACTATACTCTATTTACCGGATACTATACTCTATTTTTTGTCTTTTATCTTTTATTTTAACCATGGCGGAAATTATAGTTTCTTAACAGATGCTTTTTCGTGGACTAACGAGAAATTATGATTCCATCATATTTCCACATCATATTATTGCTTAATTTTAATATTCAACCATACATTTTGTTATAACACATTGTACCATCTGCATAATGAGGATGGTGATAAGTCAATGTCTTGTCAGCTTAAGAATATAATAGATCATAGACTTCCCAGTCTCAATATGATGATAACGAGGACCTTTATTAAGAGGTCATGTGTAGTTTGTTCCCTAGACCTTCATCGAGCTTAAAACAATACAATTTTGTTACAATTTTCGGTAGGACAATTTCCCGTTTGAAGGCCGGTTCCTCCTAAGTTGGAGGCTTGCTATCGTTCGCCAGGGAAAGAAATCGACACCTAAAAGGCTTAAAGGCACGAATGATTTTAATATTGACAAATAAATGGGTCAACATATCTTAAAATTACCAAACCGATGGACCGACCGTTTTGATGGGGCTAAACATAAGGAAGAAAGTGTTTAGAACAAACAAACCACTTAAATATAGGTAAAAATAAACTATGGATATCAGAGAACTATTGTTATTTTCTGGCTTTCATATGTTATATTTATATGAGTAAAATTAACATTGAAAAGTTGACATAATGAATATAAACACCATATGAGGAGGAACACTGTATTTCGCAGATAGCTTCTTCAGGTTAGTGACCTGAAGAAGGTATCTGCAACACGTTGTCAATAAAGTGCTCCTCATCGATTGGGGTTTCATATATTCTTTATGTGTATTAAATAATGTTCTGGTAAATAGAGTAACACACACACACACACACACACACACACACACACACACACACACACACAGACAAACACACGGACAGAGTTTTTCTTTAGTTCTATAATGTTGTAATAGAGACATTTAGAGAAACTTTTATGTTTATTGGAGCTTGGATTTTAGCAGCGACACCACTTTTATTTCTCAGGTCTGGCACTAATGACTCCTCTCCAGTTTTTGTATGGTCCCAGCTGACAATGTTTTGAACAGTAAAAGATAATGGTTACGTAACATTTCCTAGATTTTTGTTTTAAGCCAGTGTCACACGAGTGCTTTATCGGGCAATTTTGGTCTGGCTTTTTGTGAATGAAAGCTATACATAATTTCAGTCTCTTGAAATAGATAAATTCTGTCTAGTTTTCGATTCCATTACGGAAATATCAAAAGGTTGTATAAAACACAACTTCGTCATCAACAATTGACCGAAAACGTGCCATGTGACATTGCCTTTATTATAGTCTCTTCTTTGTCAACGGGTGATTGTAACAAATGTGTTTACGTACGTTTACTTTTTTAGCGTCTATACAAAGTCTGGTAGCGTTTGAGTTGTAATATTAAGGGGAGATGAGTCGTTTTTAGCGTCTATGCAAAGTCTGGTAGCGTTTGAGTTGTAATATTAAGGGGAGATGAGTCGTTTTTAGCGTCTATGCAAAGTCTGGTAGCGTTTGAGTTGTAATATTAAGGGGAGATGAGTCGTTTTTAGCTTCTATGCAAAGTCTGGTAGAGTTTGAGTTGTAATATTAAGGGGAGATGAGTAGTTTTAGCTTCTATGCAAAGTCTGATAGAGTTTGAGTTGTAATATTAAGGGGAGATGAGTCGTTTTTAGCTTCTATGCAAAGTCTGGTAGAGTTTGAGTTGTAATATTAAGGGGAGATGAGTCGTTTTTCTAGTCCCCCTTCTTCAGATTTTATGACGTTCGCCCCATTAGTGTGTTGATTTTAAAACCTTTCGTCCCATTTCTAAATCAATATCAAGACCTTTCGTGCCATTTAGGTGTCGATTTTTTCCTGGCGAGCGATAGCAAGCCTGTAATTTTAAAAGAAACCGGTCTTCGGCCAGGACATTTTGATATCGAAAAATGTACACATTTATCCTGAACGGGGGTCTAACGAGTGTTTGTTTAAGCTTGATAAAGGTCTAGCGAGGAAACTAAAAAATATATTAATACATACAAATGATTATACCCCCCAAAATAACCACTGTCTTAAGCGGTAGAGTGTAAAGGCTCTCACCCTATGCCCGAGAGGGAGTAGTTGGAATATAGAAAAAAAAAAGTGGAGCTGTACAGTAAATATAGTTTGAAGTCATTGAACAATTAACTTGAGCCTGTCAGAGAAAGAGTCACATTAACACATTGTCTTGCAATTATGGCTCACCATATAGTTACCTGGCAACATTACTATACCCTGTTACAAATAATAGTTACCTGGCAACATTACTATACCCTGTTACAAATAATAGTTACCTGGCAACATTACTATACCCTGTTACAAATAATAGTTACCTGGCAACATCACTATACCCTGTTACAAATAATAGTTACCTGGCAACATTACTATACCCTGTTACAAATAATAGTTACCTGGCAACATTACTATACCCTGTTACAAATAATAGTTACCTGGCAACATTACTATACCCTGTTACAAATAATAGTTACCTGGCAACATTACTATACCCTGTTACAAATAATAGTTACCTGGCAACATTACTATACCCTGTTACAAATAATAGTTACCTGGCAACATTACTATACCCTGTTACAAATAATAGTTACCTGGCAACATTACTATACCCTGTTACAAATAGTTACCTGGCAACATTACTATACCCTGTTACAAATAATAGTTACCTGGCAACATTACTATACCCTGTTACAAATAGTTACCTGGCAACATTACTATACCCTGTTACAAATAGTTACCTGGCAACATTACTATACCCTGTTACAAATAGTTACCTGGCAACATTACTATACCCTGTTACAAATAATTAGGACAACACTCTTCAACATTAAACTGTATAACTCACAAACGACTAGATTAATAGAGCTAATGTTTCTACCATTTGGGAACGACATCCAGGAAATTGATGTGCAAATTTACAGCCCATTTATTCCAGCCTTTTTTTAAGTTACAGCGGTTAGGGTTCCTGATTTCTGGACTACCTATTTGAAACATGGTATAGGCTCTTCTGTATTAGCATCAACAACAGGACTCAAGCTAAATTGCATTATAGTAACCTGAATTTCCATGCAGATTAAGGGGAGGGTCTTTTTCTGGACCCCCTTCTCCCTCTTGTTTATCCCTATTAGTATTGATATTTTAAGACATCGCTCCATTAGTCTGGCGATTTTAAGATCTTTTGTGCTATTTACGTGTCTATTTCCTCCTGGCGAACGATAGCGAGGCTGTTATTTAAGAGGAACCGGGCTTGGAGGTATTTGTTTAAGCTTGATGGAGGTCTTGGGAGGAAACTAAAGACAATGTTAAGTAAATAAATATATGAACAAATAAATACAAATCTGCTCTTAAATATTGAAGATGTTTCCAAATGTTCATCGTCCAAAAGTCCATTCGAGTTACAGTAAAAGTTTATAACTGTAGTTTATAACTGTAGTTTATAACTGTAGTTTATAACTGTAGTTTATAACTGCAGTTGGACTATACTTTGCTTTGTATGAAACTGTCGAATGTCTATGGACCTTAACACTTTCCTCTAGACATCATAAGCAGATTCAAACACGAGCTCTTTCGGCGACATTAAAGGTATTTCGTTTCTCTGGACCCCCTTCTCTATCATGTGTATTCCCATTCATTTCGAGATTTGAAGACGTTCGCCCAATTAGTTTGTCGATTTTAATACCTTTCGCCACATTCCTTTGTCAATATTCAGACCTTTCGTGCCATTTAGGTGTATATTATTTTTTTCCTGGGGAGTGATAGTGAGCCTCTAATGTTTGAGTAACTGGCCTTTGGCAGACATTTTTCCACCGAAAAATTTACAAAGTAATCTCGAACGGTAATCTTTATGATTTTTTTCTAGGAAACTAGAATACTAAAATATATATGGATAGATAAATGAACAAACAAATAGCACCTATCCCCTTAATATAGATGGCAGCATTATACAAACTCAAATTTCAGAAGCCGCCACATCTGACTTGCTAAACAAACAAACAAATAATAAATGTTGGAAAAGACTGTCATACGAGTCCACCAGGAGTGAGTGGGAAGTTGGAACAGGTTTAAAATAAGATTCGTCCAATCTCATTTGTGTCTCGCACTATTTGTTCACTCTAAATTATGGGAAAGTTATCATCGATTTTGCCAGACGTTAAGAAGGGTGTGAAATTGACTATTCCAGTGAGGTGAGGCAGTTAGCAGAGCAACAGATTAAAATCGAAGCTAACCTAATGTTGTATATAATCAGTATATATAATCAGTCCCGAAATAGGCGTGCCAATCGTCAGGATAAAATAGATGATTCTTAGCATAAAATGTTTTATAACAGAAATTCTGAATTTCAACCGTTTAAGAGGTATTAAACGTTTTATATAGTGTCCTCCCTCGCATTGATGTAATGGACTCTTCCATGTCAAATAGTTTCCAGTAGATTCAAAGTGAGCTAATATGTCTACAATCATTTTGCAACTTACAAAATTATAGTACTGTATCTTGATAATAACATGTACAAACAAATGCAGTTAAATGGGGAGTGATAGGCTCTAGGACAGCTAGATCAACCTCATGGGGAAATACTCCAGAATATACCATTTTCAACAGGCAATATATCTGTAATTATTATGTTTTTTCCACCAACCAACTTCACCTCTAAACTCAATTAATGAAATCAACAAATACATGTGGCTCTCCAAGGACTCGAACCTAGGATACTCACATCTAAATTCCGCGCACTTATGCACTACGCTATCAAGACAGTTGTAATATTTGGAATATTACTTTATGTTTACAACAGTTTTCCTAGCCTATTTCTGAAGTTACGGAAGTTAATTTTGGGACACGCTGATAATTATATACCTTATATATATATATATATATATATATATATTGTGACACACCCCAGTGCTGTGCAACGCAACCTGATTGTACTCCTTGGTACTCGACTGTACCGCCCGTGATCTGGCTACCGTCAGCCGCAATGTATATTGAGTGTGACAACTTATAACTATGTTCTTTGTATCTCTGCAAAGGTCTCGTCATGTGCTAACCAGTGGTGGGTTTTGTTTTAAGCCATGTCGAGACCTTCCATTTAATATGTAGTATCAATAGAGAAGTTGATAGATAGGACAATGGGAGTTCAGAGAGAGAGAGTGAGTTAGGCTTCAGAGCAAGAGGGTAGCAACGCGCCGCGCTGCCGGCCGGGTGGTTGCCAGACGTATGGACTGGTTGGCAGCCTTGCCCTTATAGCTAGGCGCGATAGGGTTGGTAGTCCATTGTTGCCTGCCTGGGCTGGGCCCATGTTGTCGTACAGCACACTGCCTGGAGGTTGGCTGCGTGTTCTATGATCAGGTTGCCTAGAACCTTTGAGATTCTAACATCCCTTGCCCTCTCTCCCAACTTCTCACGGTTGCACTCATTCTCTCTGACGACATTACTCTCATTTCATTCTTCTCTCTATTTAAATGCATAACCTTCCCTTGAGGTCCTAAAGGAGTTTCAGCACTCACCTCTCGTATTACTCTTAGGACAAGCATATATTTACATGTATTAGATTTAAGGGGTTAATGTGAACAGCGATCTTCTTGATGAGGATAGTTGGTGAACGTTCTACATGTTCACGAGTTATATGCCCTGCTCATCATCCCATTTGTGACTAGACTGGTGCCATGTGTAAGAGCCCGACCATGCCCAGGAGTTGTCTGTAGAAGGACGAGGACTTAGCCTTGATTTGCATACCGAGCCAGGAGCGAGTGTAGCACACGAGACTACAGCTCGCTCGTAGTGCCGGTATAGTAGAGTAACGTAATTTATCTGTCCTTGTGTTCTCTACAGTCTTCTCCTGGGTTCTCGCTTTCGGTGCTGGGACTCGTTGTTCCTGTGACTTGGCCTGCTAGCTAGAACACATGGGGATGATGAGTGGGATATATCTTTATTTTACTATGCATTGCAGCTCTCTTTAAGTATATATCTATAACACTTTACAATACACATTACTCACACACAAGACAACACTATTAATACTTTCCTGTATCAATTAACTGCACTGTCGTTTTGCTGCTGTGTCTGGAGTTCTGTTGCGTAGGGCGCATACGGACTCGGAGGGGAGACAGAGTGAGAGAAGCGAAGTAGCCTATGCGGTAGTAGGCTACCGGCGCAGTACTGTTGCCTGCAACCTTTTAGTTATTCCAAGTATAGATTCATTATTATAATAAGTGACTACTGTTTATGTTCCTCCCATGTGTATTATTAGGTATCTACTGGATCATGAACATCTTGTATGCTACATGCTAGTGCATGTTAGTAGGGGACAGTTAGTGTAGTGCACGCGCTTTCAAGTAGGCGTGTACATTTGTCATTTAGCATTTCACTGTCATACCTTTAGCCTGCTTCTATTCTACATTATTAGAGGCTTAATATTAACGTAGTTTCTTGAGTATTGCATTTCTTTAGTAATAACGTAACCTATAAATGTCTGAGGGAGTTTAGCCTCATAGCCTACCCCTGTTGTACACTTTCGCCGAGTTAAGGTACCTCGTTACCGTAGACGATAACTCTGTAGGGCGTTGGTGCTTTTGTTGTCTGGAGCATATAGTATTTGGGACTGGAATCGAGCGTGTCGTTGTCACTTAAGCCATTTCTGTCCTACGATCAAGAATCCCGAATATGTATTGCCGATCTAGCCGTAACAAAATGGCGACCTTGCACAAGATTCAGTAGTATCCTATCACATGTTTTTTGGAGAACTATTCTATGCTACCTAGTAGAGCTGGCTAGAATTTTCTTGCATATTGGAGGAATTTTTATTGTGTCATTATTGTATTGGTGGACTTGCAGATTGTTTCATTAGGTGTCTAGAGTAGAGTCATTCAAGCATCTTTAACATTTTGTGAGTCGAGACTGCAATTAGTAATAAGCACTTTTTTGTTTATGAACAGCAATTGTATAACCAGCACTATGTCTAATGACTCATCATTTACGGGGGAGGATAACACGGTACAGCCTAGTGACCAGCAAGTACAGCAGATATTTAGGGAGGGGAGTGTTATAAGTGGAGAGAGGGATGCCCGGGCATTTTTGCAGACACCTTTGACCGAACAGCGCCTGCAGGCTATTGATTGTTACGGTCTTCGCTGTTTAGCCACGGTTTTGGGGCGGGACTGTCCTGACAGTTGGCCCAAGAAGAATTTGGTGGCATGTTTGTTGGGTGATGGCGATGGGGCGGTGGGTGGAGTGGGGTCTTGGGGGGTTCCCTCTAAGCCTCCATTCCACTCTACCCCTGAGCTGGGCCCTCAGCCAGCGAGTCTTAGCACGATGCAGCAGGAGGGTTCTCAATGGTAAGCTGGCTTACCCGTAAACACGTCTCGGTGTGGATCCCCCATTTTGTGCTCTCCCCCCCCAGGCCTGTCTCCTGAGATGTTATTTCAGCTAGAACTAGCTAAGCTTAAGTTGCGAGAGAGTCAACAGGCTAGTATAGAAAGGATTAAGCTGCAGGAGACTCAGATACAACAGGCTAGTATAGAACGGATTAAGCTGCAGGAGACTCGGATACAACAGGCTAGTATAGAACGCATAGAGGTTGCTAGAATCCAAGCCAATCAGGATGCAACCAGGTACCAGGCTGAAATGGATGTCGAGAAGTCTAGAGTAGAGACCACGGGGCGTCATCTCGGTGGTGGGCACCGGGTTACAGACTCACTTTCGCATTTAATTAAGTTAGTACCCGCATTTGATGAGACAGCAGTGACTGAGTTTTTTGCTCGTTTCGAAAAGAAGTGTCGTGAGTATGACTGGCCAGAGGTTAAATGGGCAGCATTAGTTTCATCACGTCTAGTGGGTAAGGGGTTGAAAGCCTACGATGCACTGTCACTGGACGAGAGTGTCGTGTATGGACTGGTGAAGGAGGCTGTGCTCCGGGCCTACGAACTGCAACCCGAAACTTATAGATTGAAGTTCCGTGGCGTGAATAAGAAGAGCGACGTCAGTTTTGTATGGAGCACGCACGGGACTTAACAGATGCATGTAATAACTGGTTTCGGTCCGAGCACGCAGAGTCGGCTGAGGAAATTAAGCAACTTTTCTATCTGGAACAGTTTTACAAATGTACTGGAACCGATCTAACGCTGAACATTAAGGAAAAATTTCCCAAGACAGTAGAGGAGGCTGCCAAGATGGCAGACCTCAGATTATCATTGATTCGTGGTTGCGGTGCCGCTCAGAGGGCTGAGTCAGGGCAGAAGGGGCGCTATACCCCACCCACCAGAGTTTTCGATAATAACAAATCCTATGACACACATAACCACACTAAAAGCATTGCACCTAATAACACCTACAAACACAAGCCTCTCCCGTTTACTAAAGGTCAGGCCTCTTCTTCGCCCGCACAAGGGAAGAAGCCCATTGGGGATTTGAAATGTTACAAATGTCAGAAGCTAGGCCATTATTCACGTGAGTGCCCTAGTAACACTCCCGCTAAGCCGGTGTCATTGGTTCACAGTATCGGTGTGTCTCTGAAGGCTGCAGCAACTGCCCGGGGTAGGTTGTCAGCAGCTGAGGCACACGCGGTAAAGAAGCGTACGGAAGGCTCGACACCTGTCCGGGACACTTTCTGTAGCCATCGGGGACACGGGTTTGTGAGCTGGGGGAGTGAACTACGGAGGGTTGACTTGCTGAGGGATACGGGGGCTTCGCAAACTTTGTTGAGGAACTTCACAGGGAAACCGATAAATGCGGCCAGAGTTGTTGTGGTGCAGGGTATAAATGCTACGAGGTCATACCCACTTGTGAGGTTGGAGTTGAGAGTGGGAGAGGTGTGCAGGGAGCTGGATGTAGGGATCGTTGAGTGTTTGCCAGTTGAGGGCGTCGACCTTCTTCTCGGCAACGACTTTGCGGTGCCCACTTCCGGGACTCCACCCTTTGTCGTTGCCGAGAGGGCGGCCGACGTGGATGGTGAGAATCGGGAATGGGTTGGGAGGTGCCAACAGGATGAGATGGCCTGTGTGGTAACCCGATCTCGCTCTGCGGCTCCTGCACAGCCTAGCACTCAACCTCGGGGACAGTGGAGGAAGGATCAGGAGAAGGTTGCTAAGGGCAGGAAAAGGGACATTGATTCTGCTGCACTTCTCGGTGATTCGGTACTTGGACCTATAATAAACACGGGAGTTGACTCTGGCCCAGAGATGGTGTGTAACAAGGCAGAGTTGGGTAAGACTTCGCGTGAGGCAAGAGCTGTAGCGAGAGCCACTAAGGCAGTAGAGCCTACTAGCCGGGGTAATGTCTTATTACAAAACCATCTTGATGCATTGACGCCCGGGGACATTAGTGAGCAGCAGCTGCAAGACGCTAGCCTAGCTCGTTATAGCAATGGTGCCATAGAGTTGGAGGAAGATGGGGATGCGAAGCCGGGAGATTTCTTTAGGCTCAACAGGATATTGTACCGCAGATTTTTAGACCCCAAATCGAAGTGGGAGGGCGGTGCGAGGGTAGTAGACCAGGTGGTTGTTCCAAATAAGTATAGAGAGTCCTTATTGTGTCTGGCGCATGATGTGCCGGTGGCGGGTCATTTGGGGGTAACAAAAACATTGGCGGCATTGGGCAGGTTTTTCTGGTGGCCTGGGGTCAAGGCTGATGTCTGTGCATGGGTGGCTGGGTGTGCGACCTGCCAGACAATGGGGAAGCCTAACCAGACATTCCCGAAGGCACCTTTGTTTCCCATACCTGTCACCGGGCCTCCGTTCAGCAAAGTTGTAGTTGATTTGGTTGGCCCTTTCCCGCCTACTAGTAGTGGCAATAAATTCCTGTTGACAATCATGGATGTGGCTACGAGATACCCGGACGCATACCCCATGAGAAACGGCTCGGCAAAGGCAGTTGTTAAAAACTTATTATTGTTCTGTTCCCGTTATGGATTTCCACGTGAGGTGCAGTCAGACCAGGGGAGCAATTTTACATCCAAATTGTTCAAGCAAACCCTTCAGTTGCACGGTATATGTTCTGTAGTGTCGTCAGCCTACCATCCCGAGAGTCAGGGAGTCTTGGAGCGGTGGCACTCGACCCTGAAGAGTATGCTACGCTGTTACTGTGCAGAACATGACACTGATTGGGATTTGGGTCTGCCGTATGTTCTGTTCGCTGCACGTGAAGTCCCAGGAGAGAGCCTGGGGTTCAGTCCAAATCAGCTAGTCTTTGGCCATAATGTGAGAGGACCTTTAAGTATGGTGAAAGAGATCTGGGAGGGCGAAGAGAAGCCGGGGTCTGTACTTAAATATGTCCTTGAGAGCCGGGAGAGACTTATAGGTTGCATGGCAGCGGCAGGTAATAACTTGGTTAATGCACAGGCGGTCATGAAGCACCAGTATGACGCCAAGGTGAAGCTTCGGGAGTTTTCGGTGGGTCAGGAGGTAATGTTGCTTTTACCTTTGCCTGGACACCCCCTTTCTGCCAAGTTCATTGGGCCGTATGTGGTGGCTAAGAAACTGTCCGACCTTGATTATCTCGTTGCAACACCTGACCGTAGGAAAAAACATCAGTTATGTCATGTTAACCTCATGAAAGAGTATGTGAGACGCCCCTCAGAGCCTCTCACTGTCCCTGTGCTGGCCTGCAGCGGCCAGGGTGGAGAAGGAGGTGGGGACAGTCATGCTGCTGAGGAGGATAGCTGGGACTGTGTCATTTCCGCGGAACAGTGGGCGGGGAATACTGAACAAGAGGCTAGGCAAGCTGTAAGTCACCTGCCTGAGCACCAGGGTGCTGCTGTCCTAGGCCTGTTCAGGTCATACCCCTCTGTTTTCGCCGAACACCCAGGTCTCACTACTCAGGTAACGCACGACGTGGACGTCGGTGATAATGTGCCCTTCAAGTCAGTGCCCTACCGTGTGCCCCCGGTAAAGTTGCCAGCTTTACGGGAGGAGTTAAAGTACATGGTTGAGAGAGGGATGATCACTGAAGGTTATGTGAAGTGGACATCACCCGTCACGTTGCAGCCAAAACCTGACGGCAAGGTGCGGTTCTGCATAGATTTTCGTAGGCTAAATGGCTTGACCACTACCAACCCTTACCCTTTGCCTCGAGTTGACGACAGCGTGGACAAGATAGGGAATGCAAAGTATCTTACTAAAATTGATCTTGTAAAAGGCTACTGGCAAGTACCCCTGTCGGACCGAGCTAAGCAAGTTTGTGGTTTTGTGGTAGATGGCAAGACCTACCAATGTAACGTAATGCCTTATGGGCTTAAGAACGCACCTGCCACGTTTCAGAACCTGATGAACGATATTTGTGACGAAATCCCTAACTGCACGGTCTACCTTGATGACGTGATAGTATATGATGACGATTTTGAAAATCACCTAAGGCACTTAGAGACCCTGTTTAGGAAGTTGCACGATGCTGGGCTGGTGGTGAACCTGAGGAAGTGCGAGTTTGTAAAGGCTACTGTGCAGTATCTTGGCTTTGTGGTCGGGTTAGGCCGGGTGTGCCCCCCCCTGAGCAAGATACAGGCTATCAATATGTTTCCCAGGCCCACCACTAAGCGCCAGGTCATGCGGTTCCTAGGTATGATAGGCTATTATAGGCGCTTCATCCGGGGATACTCTACTGTCTTAGCACCGTTAACTGATCTACTGTCGAAGTCAGTGAAGTTCTGTTGGGCTGCGGAGTGTCAGAGGGCTTTCGACCTAGTCAAGCACCTGCTGTGTACACATCCGATTTTGAGGGCCCCAGACTTCTCCAGGAGTTTTCAGCTGGCGACTGATGCCAGCGGTGTGGGTGCCGGGGCAGTGTTACTGCAGACTGATTCCGAGGGCTTGGAACACCCAGTGAGCTTCTTTTCTCGCAAGTTTAATTCGGCACAAAGGAATTACTCGACTATAGAGAAGGAGCTTCTGGCTATCGTTTTGTTGCTCAAACATTTCGAAGTTTATGTTCCAGCCTACGGCCCGGTAGTGACGATTTATACGGACCATCATCCCTTGAAATTCCTAAATCAGTTTTACAATCGGAATATGCGGTTGACCAGGTGGTCCCTAATGCTCCAAGAGTATAATCTCAACATTCAGCATATTGCCGGGAGTGAGAACGTGATAGCAGATTGTCTATCAAGGGTTGATGATCCAAGATAGTCGTGCACGGTGTGTGGGTTGAGCAGGAGTAAAATTAGGCTATCATAACGCCGTCCAAAAAGATTATAAATCAATAAAATAAACGAGAAAACTCTTTCTTTTTTTTAGTTTTGTAAGTCTTTATTGTTGTAGCATGAGGCATGCGATATTGTGTTTTATGTATAATTCACACTTCAGTTTTTTTTTTTTTTTTTTTTTTTTTTTTTCTATGTGATTGAGGGAGGCAAAAGGCATAACTGCCTATAGCGAGTGCCTCCCCCATAGTTGAAAGAGTGACAGGGCCAAAATCAAGGGACGTTCGAGCCAAAAGCCAAGTTGTTGTGCACCTTTTGCAATTAGTGGCAGCTAAGGGTAGCAGGTCGGTTGGTTGCCTGTCAGATTTTGATAATGCTTCTAAGGTCGATTATCTAAAATCTTGGGGGGGCTGTGACGCACCCCAGTGCTGTGCAACGCAACCTGATTGTACTCCTTGGTACTCGACTGTACCGCCCGTGATCTGGCTACCGTCAGCCGCAATGTATATTGAGTGTGACAACTTATAACTATGTTCTTTGTATCTCTGCAAAGGTCTCGTCATGTGCTAACCAGTGGTGGGTTTTGTTTTAAGCCATGTCGAGACCTTCCATTTAATATGTAGTATCAATAGAGAAGTTGATAGATAGGACAATGGGAGTTCAGAGAGAGAGAGTGAGTTAGGCTTCAGAGCAAGAGGGTAGCAACGCGCCGCGCTGCTGGCCGGGTGGTTGCCAGACGTATGGACTGGTTGGCAGCCTTGCCCTTATAGCTAGGCGCGATAGGGTTGGTAGTCCATTGTTGCCTGCCTGGGCTGGGCCCATGTTGTCGTACAGCACACTGCCTGAAGGTTGGCTGCGTGTTCTATGATCAGGTTGCCTAGAACCTTTGAGATTCTAACATCCCTTGCCCTCTCTCCCAACTTCTCACGGTTGCACTTTTTCTCTCTGACGACATTACTCTCATTTCATTCTTCTCTCTATTTAAATGCATAACCTTCCCTTGAGGTCCTAAAGGAGTTTCAGCACTCACCTCTCGTATTACTCTTAGGACAAGCATATATTTACATGTATTAGATTTAAGGGGTTAATGTGAACAGCGATCTTCTTGATGAGGATAGTTGGTGAACGTTCTACATGTTCACGAGTTATATGCCCTGCTCATCATCCCATTTGTGACTAGACTGGTGCCATGTGTAAGAGCACGACCATGCCCAGGAGTTGTCTGTAGAGGGACGAGGACTTAGCCTTGATTTGCATACCGAGCCAGGAGCGAGTGTAGCACCCGAGACTACAGCTCGCTCGTAGTGCCGGTATAGTAGAGTAACGTAATTTATCTGTCCTTGTGTTCTCTACAGTCTTCTCCTGGGTTCTCGCTTTCGGTGCTGGGACTCGTTGTTCCTGTGACTTGGCCTGCTAGCTAGAACACATGGGGATGATGAGTGGGATATATCTTTATTTTACTATGCATTGCAGCTCTCTTTAAGTATATATCTATAACACTTTACAATACACATTACTCACACACAAGACAACACTATTAATACTTTCCTGTATCAATTAACTGCACTGTCGTTTTGCTGCTGTGTCTGGAGTTCTGTTGCGTAGGGCGCATACGGACTCGGAGGGGAGACAGAGTGAGAGAAGCGAAGTAGCCTATGCGGTAGTAGGCTACCGGCGCAGTACTGTTGCCTGCAACCTTTTAGTTATTCCAAGTATAGATTCATTATTATAATAAGTGACTACTGTTTATGTTCCTCCCATGTGTATTATTAGGTATCTACTGGATCATGAACATCTTGTATGCTACATGCTAGTGCATGTTAGTAGGGGACAGTTAGTGTAGTGCACGCGCTTTCAAGTAGGCGTGTACATTTGTCATTTAGCATTTCACTGTCATACCTTTAGCCTGCTTCTATTCTACATTATTAGAGGCTTAATATTAACGTAGTTTCTTGAGTATTGCATTTCTTTAGTAATAACGTAACCTATAAATGTCTGAGGGAGTTTAGCCTCATAGCCTACCCCTGTTGTACACTTTCGCCGAGTTAAGGTACCTCGTTACCGTAGACGATAACTCTGTAGGGCGTTGGTGCTTTTGTTGTCTGGAGCATATAGTATTTGGGACTGGAATCGAGCGTGTCGTTGTCACTTAAGCCATTTCTGTCCTACGATCAAGAATCCCGAATATGTATTGCCGATCTAGCCGTAACAATATATATATATATATATATACTGTATTTAAGTATATATATATATATATATATATATATATATATGTTTCTAATCTCTCGGTGGGGTTCGAACCGCCGACCGTCAGGACGATAGCCAGCGCTTTAATAAACTACACCACGGCAGTCTAAAAGACACTCAACCTTTTATCCTATTTATGTTAAGGAGAAGGGAAACCCACTAGGCGAATGTATTTCAATTCATACCCAGTCGTAGGATCCATATTCCAGAATACCATACACGGATTTCTGAGTGTCCCGACGCAGCTCGGGCCGAAATTGATTTCATTTAATTCTACCCCACCAAGCATGAGAGTTACAAGTATTAAGTATATATCACAAATACACGTGAGCCACTAAATGTTTCTAATCTCTCAGTGAGGTTCGAACGGTTCGAACCCCACTGCGAGATTAGAAACATTTAGTGGCTCACGTGTATTTGTGATATATACTTAATATATATATATACTGTATATATACAGGTATACTGTATATATATATTATATAATATATATATTATATATATATATATATACTGTATATATATATATATATATATAATATTATATATATATATATATATATATATATATATCATAAAACAAACAAACACGGCAAATTAAAACACAGACATACATATTCACGAAACCTACAGTACTTACACATATAAAAGTTATACACTTTCGCATTACTATTTAAAAGAGCCCAAATGTAAATTATATTTTTCTCTCGTTAGATGTTTTCGCTCTCTCGTTTTTGCAACATTAATTCATCGCTAAAAGCCGTAACACACATGCCCCGCCACGCCATTTGTGTTTGTTTGGGTATTTAATTTGCAATTTAGCGAGAGCCAGAGAAAAAAAAATCTAGTTCCCTATTTTGTGTCAGAGGTTAATGAAGTATGGAGGAGAAAGAATAAACAAACACAAACTGAGAATCGCTCTCTCTCTCTCTCTCTCTCTCTCTCTCTCTCTCTATCTATCTATCTATCTATCTATCTATCTATCTATCTATCTATCTATCTATCTATCTATCTATCTATCTATCTATCTATCTATCTATCTTTCTATCTATCTCTATCTATCTATCTATCTATATCTATCTATCTATCTATCTATCTATCTATCTATCTATCTATCTATCTATCTATCTATCTATCTATCTATCTATATTATTAATTTATTTATTAGCAAGTGCTTTATATTTAGTGATGTTGAGGCAATGCAGAATGATTCGTTTACATATTTATGTCCTGCAAAGAATACAACCAGTTGGCTTGATCATATAGCAGTAAGTGAGAGTCTAAACGAAATAATAGATGATATTACTATAAGGTATGATATGGCCCTTTATGATCACTTTCCCCTGGCATGTAAGCTAAACATTGACATATGTAATGTTGGTATAGTAGATGTACACATTGAACCGTCAGAATTCATCGACTGGCAAAAACTGTCTATTGTGGATAATTTACAGATATATAGATCAAATATTAATCATTATCTAGGTGAATTGGATATATCAAGTTTTAATTGCTTGGACTGCAGTGTATATAGATGTAATAATGAACAGCATATCAAGGAATTAAATTTAATTTATAACAGTATAATTAGTTTGTTACTTAATTCATCTTCTTGTTTAAGAAAGAACCATTAAAAAGGCATAAAGTTATACCAGGTTGGAATGATGAAATTAAGGATATGCATAAGTTTGCGAGAAGTAAGTTTTTAACTTGGAAGAATAGGGGACGTCCACTTGCAGGAGTTGAGTTAGAAGAAATGAAGGAGTCTAGAAAGGACTTTAGGAATGTATTGAAACAAGTTAAACAAAATGAGTCTCAAATTAGAACAAATAAGTTAGCTCAATCTCTATCTAATAACAATTTGAAATCATTTTGGAAAGAGGTTAGACAAATAAAGAATAATAAAGTTTAGCCAAGTATGAAAATAGATGGAGAATGTGACCCAAAATGTATTGTAGAGAAATTTTCCAATAAGTTTAAACATGTATATGATGATTGTAAATGTCAGAATGATGATGACTTCATGATAGATAAATTGGTGAAAAATGTACGTGACGGTGAAATATTTGGTAAGGTAAATAGTCATGATGTATCTACAGCAATATCTGACCTCAATTGTGGTATTGGCCCAGATAATATACATTCTTTTCATTTAAAGTATTGTACAAACGAATTGATAGTAGTAATTGCAAAGTTGATTTCTTCTTGTGTTGTACATGGTTGTATGCCTGTAAGAATGAACTTTGGAATTATGGTACCCTTATTGAAAGATAAGTATAAAGATAATACATCACTTGATAATTATAGATCAATTACGTTATCGCCAATATTATTGAAGGTATTTGAATACTGCTTGAAGTACAAAATTTTAAGATATGTTAGTTTAAATGATAGGCAGCATGGATTCAGAGAGAGGTATTCTACTTCTACTGCATGTTTAATTCTCAAGGAAACTATTTTAAGGTACACCACGGAGGGATCTAATGTTTTTCATGTTTTATTGACCTGACAAAAGCTTTTGATAAGGTGAATCATTTCAAACTTGCAAATAAGCTTTTAAAACTAGGATTACCAAATTTCTTGGTTAATATTTTATTTTACTTTTACAGAAACCAACATGTTGTCAAATTTAAAGATTCAATTTCAACTGAATGGACTATGAAAAATGGAGTGAGACAGGGTGGGGTTTTATCTCCCTTGTTGTTTTCAATTTATATTGATGACTTATTAAGTAAATTATCTGCAAGTAATGTAGGCTGTAGACTAGGTTTACAAGTCAGCAATGTGATCGCCTATGCAGACGATCTTGTAATATTGGCTCCTTCGGTTAGAGGTCTGCAAACATTGATAGATATTATGGATCATGAAATTAAACAACTAGACTTATCTATTAACTCTGCAAAATCAGTATGTATGATCTTAAATATAAGTATGGACAGGAAATGAATCCTTTCATATATTTAGACAATAACAAATTAAATATTGTTTCTGAATACAAATATTTGGGTTTTATAATCGATTGTAATCTTAATAATGACTTGGATATGATAAGATGCAGAAATAAGTTTTACAATGAGTTTAATTGTCTTTTAAGAAA